>BLIW01000008.1:16057500-16408972 GCA_016586305.1 Ophiorrhiza pumila | reverse complement strand
CAAAAAAAAACCAAATAACACACGTTTCGACAATATCGTCATAAAACAGTCCTAAAACATGTTGAAATTTCCAAAAAACAACCAAATAAGTGAAGTGTCGACATAATCAACCCAAAACTGCTGAATTTCAAAAAAACAACCAAATAACATAAGTTTCGACATAATCATAAAACAGTCCTAAAACACTTGGAAAATTCCAAAAAAACAACCAATAAAACACTCGTTCGACATAAAACCATAAACAGTCCTAAAACATGTTGAAATTCAAAAAAAACACCAAATAAGTGAAGTGTCGACATAACAACCCAAAACAGACCAAAACTGCTGAAATTTCAAAAAAACACCAAATAACATAAGTTTCGACATAATCGGCATAAACAGTCCTAAAACACTTGGAAAATTCCAAAAAAACCAAATAACACACGTTTCGACATAATCGTCATAAAACAGTCCAACATGTTGAAATTTCCAAAAAAAACAACCAAATAAGTGAAGTGTCGACATAATCAACCCAAAACAGACCCAAAAAATGCGAAATTTCAAAAAACAACCAAATAACATAAGTTTCGACATAATCGTCATAAAACAGTTACTAAAACATGTTGAAATTTCCAAAAAACAACCAAAAAGTGAAGTGTCGACATAATCAACCCAAAACAGACCCAAAACTGCTGAAATTTTCAAAAAAACAACCAAATAACATAAGTTTCGACATAATCGGCATAAAACAGTCCTAAAACACTTGGAAAATTCCAAAAAACAACCAAATAACACACGTTTCGACATAATCGTCATAAAACAGTCCTAAAACATGTTGAAATTTCAAAAAACAACCAAATAAGTGAAGTGTCGACATAATCAACCCAAAACAGACCCAAAACTGCTGAAATTTCAAAAAAAACAACCAAATAACATAAGTTCGACATAATCGCATAAAACAGCCTAAAACACTTGGAAATTCCAAAAAAACCAAATAACACACGTTTCGACATAATCGTCATAAAACAGTCCTAAAACATGTTGAAATTTCCAAAAAAACAACCAAATAAGTGAAGTGTCGACATAATCAACCCAAAACTATGAAATTTCCAAAAAAAAACAAAACAAATAACATAAGTTTCGACAATATGCATAAAACAGTCTAAAACACTTGGAAATTCCAAAAAAACAACCAAATAACACACGTTTCGACATAATCGTCATAAAACAGTCCTAAAACATGTTGAAATTTCCAAAAAACAACCAAATAAGTGAAGTGTCGACATAATAACCCAAAAAGACCCAAAACGCGAAATTTCAAAAAAACAACCAAATAACATAAGTTTCGACATAATCGGCATAAACAGTCCTAAAACATTGGAAAATTCCAAAAAAAACAACCAAATAACACACGTTTCGACATAATCGTCATTAAACAGTTCTAAAACATGTTGAAATTTCAAAAAACAACCACAAATAGTGAAGTGTCGACATAATCAACCCAAAACAGACCAAAACTGCTGAAATTTCAAAAAACAACCAAATAACATAAGTTTCGACATAACGCATAAAACAGTCCTAAAACACTTGGAAAATTCCAAAAAAAACAAATAACACACGTTTCGACATAATCGTCATAAAACAGTCCTAAAACATGTTGAAATTTCCAAAAAAACAACCAAAATAAGTGAAGTGTCGACATAATCAACCCAAAACTGCTGAAATTTCCAAAAAAAACACCAAATAACATAAGTTTCGACATAATCGGCATAAAACAGTCCTAAAACATTGGAAAATTCCAAAAAAAACCAAATAACACACTTTCGACATAATCGTCATAAAACAGTCCTAAAACATGTTAAATTTCCAAAAACAACCAAATAAGTGAAGTGTCGACATAATCAACCCAAACAGACCCAAAATGCTGAAATTTCAAAAAAACAACCAATATACATAAGTTTCGACATAATCGTCATAAAACAGTCCTAAAACATGTTGAAAATCCAAAAAACAACCAAATAAGTAGAAGTGTCGACATAATCAACCCAAAACAGACCAAAACTGCTGAAATTTCAAAAAAAAACAACCAAATACATAAGTTTCGACATTATCGGCATAAACAGTCCTAAAACACTTGGAAAATTCAAAAAAAACAACCAAATAACACACGTTTCGACATAATCGTCATAAAACGTCCTAAAACATGTTGAAATTTCCAAAAAAACAACCAATATTAAGTGTCGACATAATCAACCCAAAAAGACCCAAACTGGTGAAATTTCAAAAAAACAACCAAATAACATAAGTTTCGACATAATCGGCATAAAACAGTCCTAAAACACTTGGAAAATTCCAAAAAACAACCAAATAACACACGTTTCGACATAATCGTCATAAAACAGTCCTAAAACATGTTGAAATTTCCAAAAAACAACCAAATAAGTGAAGTGTCGACATAACAAACCCAAAAACTGCTGAAATTTAAAAAAAACAACCAAATAACATAAGTTTCGACATAATCGGCATAAAACAGTCCTAAAACACTTGGAAAATTCCAAAAAAACCAATAACACACGTTTGCACATAATCGTCATAAAACAGTCCTAAAACATGTTGAAATTTCCAAAAAACAACCAAATAAGTGGAAGTGTCGACATAATCAACCAAAACAGACCAAAAATGCTGAAATTTCAAAAAAACAACCAAATAACATAAGTTCGACATAATCGTCATAAAACAGTCCTAAAACATGTTGAAATTTCCAAAAAACAACCAAATAAGTGAAGTGTCGACATAATCAAACCAAAACAGACCCAAAACTGCTGAAATTTCAAAAAACAAACCAAATAACATAAGTTTTCGACATAATCGGCATTAAACAGTCCTAAAACACTTGGAAAATTCCAAAAAAAAAACCAAATAACACAAGTTTAGACATATTCGTCATAAACAGTCCTAAAACTGATGAAATTTCCAAAAAACAACCAAATAAGTGAAGTGTCGACATAATCAACCCAAACAGACCCAAAAATGCTGAAATTTCAAAAAAATAACCAAATAACAAGTTTCGACATAATCGTCATAAAACAGTCCTAAAACATGTTGAAATTTCCAAAAAAACAACCAAATAAGTAAGTGTCGACATAATCACACCCAAAAACTGCTGAAATTTCAAAAAAACACCAAATAACATAAGTTTCGACATAATCAACTAAAACAGTCCTAAAACACTTGGAAAATTCCAAAAAAAACAACCAAATAACACACGTTTCGACATAATCGTCATAAAACAGTCCTAAAACATGTTGAAATTTACAAAAAAACAACCAAAAAGTGAAGTGTCGACATAATCAACCCAAAACAGACCCAAACTGCTGAAATTTCAAAAAAACAACCAAATACATAAGTTTCGACATAATCGGCATAAAACAGTCCTAAAACACTTGGAAAATTCCAAAAAACAACCAAATAACACACGTTTCGACATAATCGTCATAAAGTCCAAAACATGTTGAAATTTCCAAAAAACAACCAAATAAGTGAAGTGTCGACATAATCAACCAAAACAAACCAAAACTGCTGAAATTTCAAAAAAAACAACCAAATAACTAAGTTTCGACATAATCGGCATAAAACAGCCTAAAACACTTGGAAAATCCAAAAAAACAACCAAATAACACACGTTTCGACTAATCGTCATAAAACAGTCCTAAAACATGTTGAAATTTCCAAAAACAACCAAATAAGTGAAGTGTCGACATAATCAACCCAAAAACTTCTGAAATTTCAAAAAAAACACCAATAACATAAGTTTCGACATAATTGGCATAAAACAGTCCTAAAACACTTGGAAAATTCCAAAAAACAACCAAATAACACACGTTTCGACATAATCGTCATTAAACAGTCCTAAAACATGTTGAAATTTCCAAAAAACAACCAAAAAAGTGAAGTGTCGACATAATCAACCCAAAACAGACCCAAAATGCTGAAATTTCAAAAAAAACAACCAAATAACATAAGTTTCGACATAATCGCTAAAACAGTCCTAAAACACTTGGAAAATTCCAAAAAAAACCAAATAACACACGTTTGACATATCGTCATAAAACAGTCCTAAAACCTGATGTAATTTCCAAAAAACAACCAAATAAGTGAAGTGTCGACATAATCACCCAAACAGACCCAAAAATGCTGTGAATTTCAAAAAAACAACCAAATACAATAGTTTCGACATAATCCATAAAACAGTCCTAAAACACTTGGAAAATTCCAAAAAAATAACCAAATAACACACGTTTCGACATAATCGTCATAAAACAGTCCTAAAACATGTTGAAATTTACAAAAAAAAACCAAATAAGTGAAGTGTCGACATAATCAACCCAAAACAGACCCAAAATGCTGAAATTTCAAAAAAAACAACCAAATAACATAAGTTTCGACATAATCGGCATAAACAGTCCTAAAACACTTGGAAAATTCCAAAAAACAACCAAATAACACACGTTTCGACATAATCGTCATAAAACGTCCTAAAACATGTTGAATTCCAAAAAACAACCAAATAATGAAGTGTCGACATAATCAACCCAAAACAACCCAAAACTGTGTGAAATTTCAAAAAAAACAACAAATAACATAAGTTTCGACATAATCGGCATAAAACAGTCCTAAAACACTTGGAAAATTCCAAAAAACAACCAAATAACACACGTTTCGACATAATCGTCATAAAACAGTCCTAAAACATGTTGAAATTTCCAAAAAAACAACCAAATAAGTGAAGTGTCGACATAATCAACCCAAAACTGCTGAAATTTAGAAAAAAACAACCAAATAACATAAGTTTCGACATAATCGGCATAAAACAGTCCTAAAACACTTGGAAAATTCCAAAAAAAAAACCAATAACACACGTTTCGACATAATCGTCATAAAACAGTCCAAAACATGTGAAATTTCCAAAAAACAACCAAATAAGTGAAGTGTCGACATAATCAACCCAAAACAGACCCAAAATGCTGATGAAATTTCAAAAAAACAACCAAATAAACATAAGTTTCGACATAATCGTCATAAAACAGTCCTAAACATGTTGAAATTTCCAAAAAAACAACCAAATAAGTGAAGTGTCGACATAATCAACCCAAAACAGACCCAAAACTGCTGAAATTTCAAAAAAACAACCAATAACATAAGTTTTGACATAATCGCATAAAACAGTCCTAAAACACTTGGAAAATTCCAAAAAAAAAACAAATAACACAGTTTGACATATCGTCATAAACAGTCCTAAAACATGATGAAATTTCAAAAAAAACAACAAATAAGTGAAGTGTCGACATAATCAACCCAAACAGACCCAAAAATGCTGAAATTTCAAAAAAATAACCAAATAACATGAGTTTCGACATAATCGTCATAAACAGTCCTAAAACATGTTGAAATTTCCAAAAAAACAACCAAATAAGTGAAGTGTCGACATAATCAACCCAAAACTGCTGAAATTTCAAAAAAACAACCAAATAACATAAGTTTCGACCTAATCAACATAAAACAGTCCTAAAACACTTGGAAAATTCCAAAAAAACAACCAAATAACACACGTTTCGACATAATTGTCATAAAACAGTCCTAAAACATGTGAAAATTACAAAAAACAACCAAATAAGTGAAGTGTCGACATAATCACCCAAAACAGACCCAAAACTGCTGAAATTTCAAAAAAAACAACCAAATAACATAAGTTTCGACATAATCGGCATAAAACAGTCCTAAAACACTTGGAAAATTCCAAAAAAAACCAAATAACACACGTTTCGACATAATCGTCATAAAAACGTCCTAAAACATGTTGAAATTTCCAAAAAAACAACCAAATAAGTGAAGTGTCGACATAATCAACCCAAACAACCCAAACTGCTGAAATTTCAAAAAACAACCAAATAACTAAGTTTCGACATAATCGGCATAAAACAGCCTAAAACACTTGGAAAATTCCAAAAAACAACCAAAAACACATTCATAATCGTCAAAAACAGTCCTAAAACATGTTGAAATTTCCAAAAAAACAACCAAATAAGTGAAGTGTCGACATAATCAACCCAAAATCTCTGAAATTTCCAAAAAACAACCAAATAACATAAGTTTCGACATAATTGGCATAAAACAGTCCTAAAACACTTGGAAAATTCCAAAAAACAACCAAATAACACACGTTTCGACATAATCGTCATAAACAGTCCTAAAACATGTTGAAATTCCAAAAAACAACCAAATAAGTGAAGTGTCGACATAATAACCCAAACAGACCCAAAAATGCTGAAATTTCAAAAAAAAAACCAACCAAATAACATAAGTTTCGACATAATCGCGTAAAACAGTCCTAAAACACTTGGAAAATTCCAAAAAAAAACCAAATAACACACGTTTAGACATATTCGTCATAAAACAGTCCTAAAACATGATGTAATTTCCAAAAAACAACCAAATAAGTGAAGTGTCGACATAATCAAACCCAAACGACCCAAAATGCTGAAATTTCCAAAAAAACAACAAATAACATAAAGTTTCGACATAATCAACATAAAACAGTCCTAAAACACTTGGAAAATTCCAAAAAACAACCAAATAACACACGTTTCGACATAATCGTCATAAAACAGTCCTAAAACATGTTGAAATTTTACAAAAAACAACCAAATAAGTGAAGTGTCGACATAATCAACCCAAAACAGACCCAAAACTGCTGAAATTTTAAAAAAACAACCAAATAACATAAGTTTCGACATAATCGGCATAAAACAGTCCTAAAACACTTGGAAAATTCCAAAAAAACAACCAAATAACACACGTTTCGACATAATCGTCATAAAACAGTCCTAAAACATGGTGAAATTTCCAAAAAACAACCAAATAAGTGAAGTGTCGACATAATCAACCCAAAAGACCCAAAACTGCTGAAATTTCAAAAAAACAACCAAATAACATAAGTTTCGACATAATCGGCATAAAACGTCCTAAAACACTTGGAAAATTCAAAAACAACCAAATAAGTGAAGTGTCGACATAATCAACCAAAAACAACCCAAAACTGCTGAAATTTCAAAAAAACAACCAAATACTAAGTTTCGACATAATCGCATAAAAACAGACCTAAAACACTTGGAAAATTCCAAAAAAACAACCAAATAAACACACGTTTCGACATAACGTCATAAAACAGTCCTAAAACATGTTGAAATTGCCAAATAAACAACCAAATAAGTGACAGTGTCGACATAATCAACCAAAACTTCTGAAATTTCCAAAAAAACAACCAACATAACATAAGTTTCGACATAATGCATAAAACAGTCCTAAAACACTTGGAAAATTCCAAAAAAGAACCAAATAACACACGTTTCGACATAATCGTCATAAAAACGGGTCCTAAAACATGTTGAAATTCCAAAAAACAACCAAATAAGTGAAGTGTCGACATAATAAACCCAAAACAGACCAAAACATGCTTGAAATTTTCGAAAAAAACAACCAAATAACATAAGTTTCGACGATAATCGGCATAAAACAGACCTAAACACTTGGAAAATCCAAAAAACAACCAAATAACACACGTTTCGACATAATCGTCATAAAACAGTCCTAAAACATTGTTGAAATTTCAATAAAACAACCAAATAAGTGAGTGTCGACATAATCAACCCAAAACTCTGAAATTTCAAAAAAACAACCAAATAACATAAGTTTCGACATAATTGGCATAAACAGTCCTTAAAGACACTGGGAAAATTCACAAAAAACAACCAAATAACACACGTTTTCGACATAATCGTCCATAGAAACAGTCCCTAAACATGTTGAAATTTCCAAAAAATCAAACCAAATAAAGTGAAGTGTCGACATAATAAATCCCAAAACAGACCCAAAATGACTGAAATTTCAAAAAAAACAACCAAATAACATAAGTTTCGACATAATCGCGTAAACAGTCCTAAAACACTTGGAAAATTTCCAAAAAAAAACCAAATCAACACACGTTTAGACATATTCTCATAACAAACAGTCCTAAAACATGATGTAATTCTCCCAAAAACAACCAGAATAAGTGAAGTGTTCGACAGAATCAGACCCCAAAACCGACCGCAAAATGCTGAAATTTCAAAAAAACAACCAATAACATAAGTCATTCGACATAATCAACATAAACATGTCCTAAAACACTTGGGAAAATTCCAAAAAAAACCAACAAATAACAGCACGTTTCGACATAATCGTCATAAAACGTCCTAAAACTGTTGAAATTTACAAAAAAACACAACCAAATAAGTGAAGTGTCGACATAATCAACCCAAAACAGACCCAAAAACTGCTGAAATTTTAAAAAAAACAACCAAATAACATAAGTTCGACATAATCGGCATAAAACAGTCCTAAAACACTTGGAAAATTCCAAAAAAACAACCAAATAACACACGTTTCGACATCAATCGTCATAAAACAGTCCTAAAACATGTTGAAATTTCCAAAAAAACAACCAAATAAGTGAAGTGTCGACAAAATCAACCCAAAAACAGACCCAAAACCTGCTGAAATTTCAAAAAAACAACCAAATAACATAAGTTTCGACATAATCGGCATAAAACTGTCCTAAAACACTTGGAAAATTCCAAAAAACAACCAAATAACACACGTTTCGACATAATCGTCATAAAACAGTCCTAAAACATTTGAAATTTCCAAAAAAACAACCAAATAAGTGAAGGTCGACATAATCAACCCAAAACAGGCCCAAAACTGCTGAAATTTCAAAAAAACAACCAAATAAACATAAGTTTCGACATAATCGGCATAAAACAGTACCTAAAACACTTGGAAAATTCCAAAAAAACAAATAACACACGTTTCGACATAATCGTCATAAAACAGTCCTAAAACATGATGAAATTTCCAAAAAACAACCAAAATAAGTGAAGTGTCGACATAATCAACCCAAACAGACCCAAAAATGCTGAAATTTCAAAAAAAATAACCAAATAACATAAGTTTCGACATAATCGTCATAAAACAGTCCTAAAACATGTTGAAATTTCCAAAAAAACAACCAAATAAGTGAATGTGTCCACATAATCAACCAAAAACTGCTGAAATTTCAAAAAAACAACCAAATAACATAAGTTTCGACATAATCAACATAAAACAGTCCTAAAACACTTGAAAATTCAAAAAAAAACAATCAAATAACACACGTTTCGACATAATCGTCATAAAACAGTCCTAAAACATGTTGAAATTTACAAAAAAACAACCAAATAAGTGAAGTGTCGACATAATCAACCCAAAACAGACCCAAAACTGCTGAAATTTCAAAAACAACCAAATAACATAAGTTTTGACATAATCGGCATAAAACAGTCCTAAACACTTGGAAAATTCCAAAAAAAAAACCAATAACACATGTTTAGGACATATCGTCATAAAACAGTCCTAAAACATGATGAAATTTCCAAAAAACAACAAATAAGTGAAGTGTCGACATTAATCAACCCAAACAGACCAAAAAATGCTGAAATTTCAAAAAAATAACCAAATAACATGAGTTTCGACATAATCGTCATAAAACAGTCCTAAAACAAGTTGAAATTTCCAAAAAAACAACCAAATAAGTGAAGTGTCGACATAATCAACCCAAAACTGCTGAAATTTCAAAAAACAACCAAATAACATAGTTTCGACATAATCAACATAAAACAGTCCTAAAACACTTGGAAAATTCCAAAAAAAACCAAATAACACACGTTTCGACATAATCGTCATAAAACAGTCCTAAAACATGTTGAAATTTACAAAAAAAACAACCAAATAAGTGAAGTGTCGACATAATCAACCCAAAACAGACCCAAAACTGCTGAAATTTCAAAAAAAACAACCAAATAACATAAGTTTCGACATAATCGGCATAAAACAGTCCTAAAACACTTGGAAAATTCCAAAAAACAACCAAATAACACACGTTTCGACATAATCGTCATAAAACGGTCCTAAAACATGTTGAAATTTCCAAAAAACAAGCAAATAAGTGAAGTGTCGACATAATCAACCCAAAACAGACCCAAAACTGCCGAAATTTCAAAAAAACAACCAAATAACATAAGTTTCGACATAATCGGCATAATACAGTCCTAAAACACTTGGAAAATTCCAAAAAACAACCAAATAACACACGTTTCGACATAATCGTCATAAAACAGTCCTAAAACATGTTGAAATTTCCAAAAAAACAACCAAATAAGTGAAGTGTCGACATAATCAACCCAAAACTGCTGAAATTTCCAAAAAAACAACCAAATAACATAAGTTTCGACATATTCGGCATAAAACAGTCCTAAAACACTTGGAAAATTCCAAAAAAGAACCAAATAACACACGTTTCGACATAATCGTCATAAAACAGTCCTAAAACATGTTGAAATTTCCAAAAAAACCCAAATAAGTGAAGTGTCGACATAATCAACCCAAAACAGACCAAAAAATGCTGAAATTTCAAAAAAAAAACCAAATAACATAAGTTTCGACATAATCGTCATAAAACAGTCCTAAAACATGTTGAAATTTCCAAAAAACAACCAAATAAGTGAAGTGTCGACATAATCAACCCAAAACAGACCCAAAACTGCTGAAATTTCAAAAAAACAACCAAATAACATAAGTTTTGACATAATCGGCATAAAACAGTCCTAAAACACTTGGAAAAATCCAAAAAAAAAACCAAATAACACATGTTTAGACATATTCGTCATAAAACAGTCCTAAAACATGATGAAATTTCCAAAAAACAACCAAATAAGTGAAGTGTCGACATAATCAACCCAAACAGACCCAAAAATGCTGAAATTTCAAAAAAATAACCAAATAACATGAGTTTCGACATAATCGTCATAAAACAGTCCTAAAACATGTTGAAATTTCCAAAAAAACAACCAAATAAGTGAAGTGTCGACATAATCAACCCAAAACTGCTGAAATTTCAAAAAAAAACAACAAATAACATAAGTTTCGACATAATCAACATAAAACAGTCCTAAAACACTTGGAAAATTCCAAAAAAACAACCAAATAACACACGTTTCGACATAATTGTCATAAAACAGTCCTAAAACATGTTGAAATTTACAAAAAAACAACCAAATAAGTGAAGTGTCGACATAATCAACCCAAAACAGACCCAAAACTGCTGAAATTTCAAAAAAACAACCAAATAACATAAGTTTCGACATAATCGGCATAAAACAGTCCTAAAACACTTGGAAAATTCCAAAAAACAACCAAATAACACACGTTTCGACATAATCGTCATAAAACGGTCCTAAAACATGTTGAAATTTCCAAAAAACAACCAAATAAGTGAAGTGTCGACATAATAAACCCAAAACAGACCCAAAACTGCTGAAATTTCGAAAAAACAACCAAATAACATAAGTTTCGACATAATCGGCATAAAACAGACCTAAAACACTTGGAAAATTCCAAAAAACAACCAAATAACACACGTTTCGACATAATCGTCATAAAACAGTCCTAAAACATGTTGAAATTTCCAATAAACAACCAAATAAGTGAAGTGTCGACATAATCAACCCAAAACTTCTGAAATTTCCAAAAAAACAACCAAATAACATAAGTTTCGACATAATTGGCATAAAACAGTCCTAAAACACTTGGAAAATTCCAAAAAACAACCAAATAACACACGTTTCGACATAATCGTCATAAAACAGTCCTAAAACATGTTGAAATTTCCAAAAAAACAACCAAATAAGTGAAGTGTCGACATAATAAACCCAAAACAGACCCAAAAATGCTGAAATTTAAAAAAAAACAACCAAATAACATAAGTTTCGACATAATCGGCGTAAAACAGTCCTAAAACACTTGGAAAATTCCAAAAAAAAAACCAAATAACACACGTTTAGACATATTCGTCATAAAACAGTCCTAAAACATGATGTAATTTCCAAAAAACAACCAAATAAGTGAAGTGTCGACAGAATCAACCCAAACAGACCCAAAAATGCTGAAATTTCAAAAAAACAACCAAATAACATAAGTTTCGACATAATCAACATAAAACAGTCCTAAAACACTTGGAAAATTCCAAAAAAACAACCAAATAACACACGTTTCGACATAATCGTCATAAAACAGTCCTAAAACATGTTGAAATTTACAAAAAAACAACCAAATAAGTGAAGTGTCGACATAATCAACCCAAAACAGACCCAAAACTGCTGAAATTTTAAAAAAACAACCAAATAACATAAGTTTCGACATAATCGGCATAAAACAGTCCTAAAACACTTGGAAAATTCCAAAAAACAACCAAATAACACACGTTTCGACATAATCGTCATAAAACAGTCCTAAAACATGTTGAAATTTCCAAAAAACAACCAAATAAGTGAAGTGTCGACAAAATCAACCCAAAACAGACCCAAACCTGCTGAAATTTCAAAAAAACAACCAAATAACATAAGTTTCGACATAATCGGCATAAAACTGTCCTAAAACACTTGGAAAATTCTAAAAAACAACCAAATAACACACGTTTCGACATTATCGTCATAAAACAGTCCTAAAACATTTGAAATTTCAAAAAAACAACCAAATAAGTGAGAAGTGTCGACATAATCAACCCAAAACAGGCCCAAAACTGCTGAAATTTCAAAAAACAACCAAATAACATAAGTTTCGACATAATCGGCATAAAACAGTACTAAAACACTTGGAAAATTCCAAAAAAAACAAATAACACACGTTTAGACATAATCGTCATAAAACAGTCCTAAAACATGATGAAATTTCCAAAAAACAACCAAATAAGTGAAGTGTCGACATAATCAACCCAAACAGACCCAAAAATGCTGAAATTTCAAAAAAATAACCAAATAACATAAGTTTCGACATAATCGTCATAAAACAGTCCTAAAACATGTTGAAATTTCCAAAAAAACAACCAAATAAGTGAAGTGTCGACATAATCAACCCAAAACCCCAAAACTGCTGAAATTTCAAAAAAACAACCAAATAACATAAGTTTCGACTTAATCAACATAAAACAGTCCTAAAACACTTGGAAAATTCCAAAAAAACAATCAAATAACACACGTTTCGACATAATCATCATAAAACAGTCCTAAAACATGTTGAAATTTACAAAAAAACAACCAAATAAGTGAAGTGTCGACATAATCAACCCAAAACAGACCCAAAACTGCTGAAATTTCAAAAAAACAACCAAATAACATAAGTTTTGACATAATCGGCATAAAACAGTCCTAAAACACTTGGAAAATTCCAAAAAAAAAACCAAATAACACATGTTTAGACATATTCGTCATAAAACAGTCCTAAAACATGATGAAATTTCCAAAAACAACCAAATAAGTGAAGTGTCGACATAATCAACCCAAACAGACCCAAAAATGCTGAAATTTCAAAAAAATAACCAAATAACATGAGTTTCGACATAATCGTCATAAAACAGTCCTAAAACATGTTGAAATTTCCAAAAAAACAACCAAATAAGTGAAGTGTCGACATAATCAACCCAAAACTGCTGAAATTTCAAAAAAACAACCAAATAACATAAGTTTCGACATAATCAACATAAAACAGTCCTAAAACACTTGGAAAATTCCAAAAAAACAACCAAATAACACACGTTTCGACATAATTGTCATAAAACAGTCCTAAAACATGTTGAAATTTACAAAAAAACAACCAAATAAGTGAAGTGTCGACATAATCAACCCAAAACAGACCCAAAACTGCTGAAATTTCAAAAAAAACAACAAATAACATAATGTTTCGACATAATCGGCATAAAACAGTCCTTAAAACACTTGGAAAATTCAAAAAAACAAACCAAATAACACACGTTTCGACATAATCGGTCATAAAACGTCCTAAACATGTTGAAATTTCAAAAAACAACCAAATAAGTGAAGTGTCGACATAATCAACCCAAAACAGACCCAAAACTGCTGAAATTTCAAAAAAACAACCAAATAACATAAGTTTCGACATAATCGGCATAAAACAGTCCTAAAACACTTGGAAAATTCCAAAAAACAACCAAATAACACACGTTTCGACATAATCGTCATAAAACAGTCCTAAAACATGTTGAAATTTCAAAAAAACAACCAAATAAGTGAAGTGTCGACATAATCAACCCAAAACTGCTGAAATTTCCAAAAAAAAACCAAATAACATAAGTTTCGACATAATCGGCATAAAACAGTCCTAAAACACTTGGAAAATTCCAAAAAAGAACCAAATAACACACGTTTCGACATAATCGTCATAAAACAGTCCTAAAACATGTTGAAATTTCCAAAAAACAACCAAATAAGTGAAGTGTCGACATAATCAACCCAAAACAGACCAAAAAATGCTGAAATTTCAAAAAAACAACCAAATAACATAAGTTTCGACATAATCGTCATAAAACAGTCCTAAAACATGTTGAAATTTCCAAAAAACAACCAAATAAGTGAAGTGTCGACATAATCAACCCAAAACAGACCCAAAACTGCTGAAATTTCAAAAAAACAACCAAATAACATAAGTTTCGACATAATCGGCATAAAACAGTCCTAAAACACTTGGAAAATTCCAAAAAAAAACCAAATAACACACGTTTAGACATATTCGTCATAAAACAGTCCTAAAACATGATGAAATTCCCAAAAAACAACCAAATAAGTGAAGTGTCGACATAATCAACCCAAACAGACCCAAAAAATTGATATTTCAAAAAAATAACCAAATAACATGAGTTTCGACATTAATCGTCATAAAACAGTCCTAAACATGTTGAAATTTCCAAAAAACAACCAAATAAAGGTGAAAGGTACGACATAATCAACCCAAAACTGCTGAAATTTCAAAAAAACAACCAAATAACAATAAGGTTTCGACATAATCAACATAAAACAGTCCTAAAACACTGGAAAATTCCAAAAAACAACCAAAGTAACACACGTTTCGACATAATCGTCATAAAACAGTCCTGAAAACATGTTGAAATTTACAAAAAACAACCAAATAAGTGAAGTGTCGACATAATCAACCCAAAACAGACCCAAAACTGCTGAAATTTCAAAAAAACAACCAAATAACATAAGTTTCGACATAATCGGCAATAAACAGTCCTAAACACTTGGAAAATTCCAAAAAACAACCAAATAACACACGTTTCGACATAATCGTCATAAAACGGTCCTAAAACATGTTGAAATTTCCAAAAAACAACCAAATAAGTGAAGTGTCGACATAATCAACCCAAAACAGACCCAAAACTGCTGAAATTTCGAAAAAACAACCAAATAACATAAGTTTCGACATAATCGGCATAAAACAGACCTAAAACACTTGGAAAATTCCAAAAAACAACCAAATAACACACGTTTCGACATAATCGTCATAAAACAGTCCTAAAACATGTTGAAATTTCCAATAAACAACCAAATAAGTGAAGTGTCGACATAATCAACCCAAAACTTCTGAAATTTCCAAAAAAACAACCAAATAACATAAGTTTCGACATAATTGGCATAAAACAGTCCTAAAACACTTGGAAAATTCCAAAAAACAACCAAATAACACACGTTTCGACATAATCGTCATAAAACAGTCCTAAAACATGTTGAAATTTCCAAAAAACAACCAAATAAGTGAAGTGTCGACATAATAAACCCAAAACAGACCCAAAAATGCTGAAATTTCAAAAAAAACAACCAAATAACATAAGTTTCGACATAATCGGCGTAAAACAGTCCTAAAACACTTGGAAAATTCCAAAAAAAAACCAAATAACACACGTTTAGACATATTCGTCATAAAACAGTCCTAAAACATGATGTAATTTCCAAAAAACAACCAAATAAGTGAAGTGTCGACAGAATCAACCCAAACAGACCCAAAAATGCTGAAATTTCAAAAAAACAACCAAATAACATAAGTTTCGACATAATCAACATAAAACAGTCCTAAAACACTTGGAAAATTCCAAAAAAACAACCAAATAACACACGTTTCGACATAATCGTCATAAAACAGTCCTAAAACATGTTGAAATTTACAAAAAAACAACCAAATAAGTGAAGTGTCGACATAATCAACCCAAAACAGACCCAAAACTGCTGAAATTTTAAAAAAAACAACCAAATAACATAAGTTTCGACATAATCGGCATAAAACAGTCCTAAAACACTTGGAAAATTCCAAAAAACAACCAAATAACACACGTTTCGACATAATCGTCATAAAACAGTCCTAAAACATGTTGAAATTTCCAAAAAACAACCAAATAAGTGAAGTGTCGACAAAATCAACCCAAAACAGACCCAAACCTGCTGAAATTTCAAAAAAACAACCAAATAACATAAGTTTCGACATAATCGGCATAAAACTGTCCTAAAACACTTGGAAAATTCTAAAAAACAACCAAATAACACACGTTTCGACATTATCGTCATAAAACAGTCCTAAAACATTTGAAATTTCCAAAAAAACAACCAAATAAGTGAAGTGTCGACATAATCAACCCAAAACAGGCCCAAAACTGCTGAAATTTCAAAAAAACAACCAAATAACATAAGTTTCGACATAATCGGCATAAAACAGTACTAAAACACTTGGAAAATTCCAAAAAAAACAAATAACACACGTTTAGACATAATCGTCATAAAACAGTCCTAAAACATGATGAAATTTCCAAAAAACAACCAAATAAGTGAAGTGTCGACATAATCAACCCAAACAGACCCAAAAATGCTGAAATTTCAAAAAAATAACCAAATAACATAAGTTTCGACATAATCGTCATAAAACAGTCCTAAAACATGTTGAAATTTCCAAAAAAACAACCAAATAAGTGAAGTGTCGACATAATCAACCCAAAACTGCTGAAATTTCAAAAAAACAACCAAATAACATAAGTTTCGACTTAATCAACATAAAACAGTCCTAAAACACTTGGAAAATTCCAAAAAAACAATCAAATAACACACGTTTCGACATAATCATCATAAAACAGTCCTAAAACATGTTGAAATTTACAAAAAAACAACCAAATAAGTGAAGTGTCGACATAATCAACCCAAAACAGACCCAAAACTGCTGAAATTTCAAAAAAACAACCAAATAACATAAGTTTCGACATAATCGGCATAAAACAGTCCTAAAACACTTGAAAAATTCCAAAAAACAACAAAATAACACACGTTTCGACATAATCGTCATAAAACAGTCCTAAAACATGTTGAAATTTCCAAAAAAACAACCAAATAAGTGAAGTGTCGACATAATCAACCCAAAACAGGCCCAAAACTGCTGAAATTTCAAAAAAACAACCAAATAACATAATTTTCGACATAATCGTCATAAAACAGTCCTAAAACATGTTGAAATTTCCAAAAAACAACCAAATAAGTGAAGTGTCGACATAATCAACCCAAAACAGACCCAAAACTGCTGAAATTTCAAAAAAATAACCAAATAACATAAGTTTCGACATAATCGGCATAAAACAGTCCTAAAACACTTGGAAAATTCCAAAAAAAAACCAAATAACACACGTTTAGACATATTCGTCATAAAACAGTCCTAAAACATGATGAAATTTCCAAAAAACAACCAAATAAGTGAAGTGTCGACATAATCAACCCAAACAGACCCAAAAATGCTGAAATTTCAAAAAAACAACCAAATAACATAAGTTTCGACATAATCAACATAAAACAGTCCTAAAACACTTGGAAAATTCCAAAAAAACAACCAAATAACACACGTTTCGACATAATCGTCATAAAACAGTCCTAAAACATGTTGAAATTTACAAAAAAACAACCAAATAAGTGAAGTGTCGACATAATCAACCCAAAACAGACCCAAAACTGCTGAAATTTTAAAAAAACAACAAATAACATAAGTTTCGACATAATCGGCATAAAACAGTCCTAAAACACTTGGAAAATTCCAAAAAACAACCAAATAACACACGTTTCGACATAATCGTCATAAAACAGTCCTAAAACATGTTGAAATTTCCAAAAAACAACCAAATAAGTGAAGTGTCGACATAATCAACCCAAAACAGACCCAAACCTGCTGAAATTTCAAAAAAACAACCAAATAACATAAGTTTCGACATAATCCGCATAAAACTGTCCTAAAACACTTGGAAAATTCCAAAAAACAACCAAATAACACACGTTTCGACATTATCGTCATAAAACAGTCCTAAAACATGTTGAAATTTCCAAAAAAAACAACCAAATAAGTGAAGTGTCGACATAATCAACCCAAAACAGGCCCAAAACTGCTGAAATTTCAAAAAAACAACCAAATAACATAAGTTTCGACATAATCGGCATAAAACAGTCCTAAAACACTTGGAAAATTCCAAAAAAAAACAAATAACACACGTTTAGACATAATCGTCATAAAACAGTACTAAAACATGATGAAATTTCCAAAAAACAACCAAATAAGTGAAGTGTCGACATAATCAACCCAAACAGACCCAAAAATGCTGAAATTTCAAAAAAATAACCAAATAACATAAGTTTCGACATAATGGTCATAAAACAGTCCTAAAACATGTTGAAATTTCCAAAAAAACAACCAAATAAGTGAAGTGTCGACATAATCAACCCAAAACTGCTGAAATTTCAAAAAAACAACCAAATAACATAAGTTTCGACATAATCAACATAAAACAGTCCTAAAACACTTGGAAAATTCCAAAAAAACAATCAAATAACACACGTTTCGACATAATCATCATAAAACAGTCCTAAAACATGTTGAAATTTACAAAAAAACAACCAAATAAGTGAAGTGTCGACATAATCAACCCAAAACAGACCCAAAACTGCTGAAATTTCAAAAAAACAACCAAATAACATAAGTTTCGACATAATCGGCATAAAACAGTCCTAAAACACTTGAAAAATTCCAAAAAACAACAAAATAACACACGTTTCGACATAATCGTCATAAAACAGTCCTAAAACATGTTGAAATTTCCAAAAAAACAACCAAATAAGTGAAGTGTCGACATAATCAACCCAAAACAGGCCCAAAACTGCTGAAATTTCAAAAAAACAACCAAATAACATAAGTTTCGACATAATCGGCATAAAACTGTCCTAAAACACTTGGAAAATTCTAAAAAACAACCAAATAACACACGTTTCGACATAATCGTCATAAAACAGTCCTAAAACATGTTGAAATTTACAAAAAAGTTGCTTGATAGTGATCCTTGTTCTTAAGTCAACACCTCATTCATTGTAACTTCCAACTTTGAAAAACCAATCATTAATTCATTGATTTTTTTTTTGCTTTTTTTGAAAAGGCTCAAAGGGGACTCTTTACAAATATTTGTGTGCTGAACTATTACAAATTCTACACTATTTCTTACATTGTCTGGAGTAAGAGAGTTGTCTTAAGGCCCAACCACTGTCCTAATCCATTGATATAACCATGCTGGAAGAGAATGAATTTTTATGTGTGTTCCCTCGAAATTTTTGTTCAAAAAGATAGAATTGATGAATGATGAGTTGATTAGCTAACAATAAGAAATAAGATACGGTGGGTTTCCATTATGGGAAAATCAACGAATAATTCAATATTTGAGAAGCCTCCTTCACTGCTTTTTTGCCACTCCAACACAGAGAATTTTGCAAACTAAAATGTGTGTATATCTAGCATCACTTCATAGGCAGTAAGAACGCAAATTGCAAAACAAAGGTTAAAAAACCAAAACCAACAGAAAATCAAACAAATCATTAAAAACCAAAAAACTCATTCTAATAAGCAAAAAGAAATATTAAAAATCAAAGAAAACATTCAAAGCCCAAAACCCTAATTTGTTGTTCTAAAACCAAACACTTAAACACATAATATATCCCACATAAACAATTAGGAAAAAAAACCCTGCTTTTAAACACCAATTAACGCCGTATTTCCAAAATCCAAACTCACCTCTCTTTGGTGACTTCGGGGGATTGGCGACGGTGCGAACAGCGGCAAATTCGGGACTGTCACGCGGCGACGGCAAAGGTTGGGACGGGTGGCGAACGGCGATGAGGTGAAGTGAATGGCGGCGAAGTTATTTGCGCGAAATGAAAACAGATAGGTGTTTCGAAATAAGCTTTGAGTTTGTTGTATATATATATGTATATATATGTGTAAAAGGCTAGAACGGTTAATCGACACCCGTTTTAGAAAGGGAAAAAAATTTTCAGTAGTCTAACACGGTTACACGCTAACCGTAGTAAATAATTTAAAATTTCAGTTTTCTAGAACGGTTAAACTCTTAACTGTGTTAGAAAACTAGAATTTTTCACTTTTCTAACACGGTTCAAGTGCAACCGTATTAGAAAGTTTGAAATTTGTGGTTTGGAAATTAAATTTGTTTTCTAGAACGGTTAAACTCTTAACCGTGTTAGAAAACTAGAATTTTTACTTTTCTAACACGGTTCAAGTGCAACCATAGTAGAAAGTCCGAAATTTGTAGTTTGGAAATTAAATTTGTTTTCTAGAACGGTTAAACTCTTAACAGTGTTAGAAAACTAGAATTTTTCACTTTTATAACACGGTTCAAGTGCAACCGTACTGGAAAGTCCGAAATTTGTGGTTTGGAAATTAAATTTGTTGAACATATCTTTATAATTTTCAAGCAACTGAATAAAATAATCGGACACTTTCAATATATCCAATATCCGCGACCAGTAATGAAATATACACACGTAAAATAGTAACTACTAACAAGACAAATTATAATTAAAAAAATTTCAAGAAGTTGTCTTTCTTTTCTTAGAAAATGGATCGTCAACCCATATACCTTCCACATGGTCAGTACGAAGTATGAATTCATCCATATTACGGTCCTCTTCAACAGGTCTAACTAGGGGTACACCTAAGGAAAATGGCGGCACTTCATTACTCACATCATTATCAATCTCAAACCCAAAGTTTTGTTTTTTTCCTGTTAGAACAACGGACCATTTTTTATCACAAGGATCAGTGACATAAAACACCTGTTTTGCCTGGGATGCAAGTATGAATGGTTCCCCCTTGAAACCTTCCCGATTCAAGTCAACAAGCGTAAATCCCAATTCATCAATTCGAACGCCAATGTTGTTCTCAACCCATTTGCACTTGAATACAGGTACTTTCAATTTAACATAGTCAAGCTCCAATATCTCCTCAATCACCCCATAATAAGACATATTGGCATATACTGGATTTTTATCCTTCGAACTAGCCACATGTAATGCCTCAGACACTAATGTAACCCCACTATTTTCCATTGTACTCTGATCATCTTGACTCTTGATAGCAAATGAAAATCTATTTATGTCATAGCCCAAATATGATAACACAACATGGTTGGGCTTATATGCTAACCACCTCAACGTCTCTGACACTGTTTCCCCCTCATCAATAGTACTACTGAACCAGTTGACAAAGGTACGATTGTGTTTATTGAGCACATCTTTGTCAGTCCATCCCCGATTACACTCTCTTATTTTACTCATATGAGCCGTCACATATGGCACTACTTCTTCAGAGTTGCGAAGGATGTAAAGGTGTGCATTTTGCAATTCATCATTCAGAGGGGTGCACAACTTGGCAACTGATGTCCCCTTTCCTTTCATCCTTCCCTCATGTCGAGATTTAGGTATTCCAATAGCATTAATGTCACACAGATACCCAGTGCAAAACTCAATAACCTCCTCAGCTATATATCTTTCAACAATGCTAGCATCTGGACGATAGCGATTTTTAACATAACCTTTGAAAACTTTCATATACCGCTCAAATGGATACATCCAGTGCAAATATACAGGACCACAAATCTTTATCTCCCTCACCAAATGAACCACCAAGTGCACCATAATGTCAAAAAAAGTAGGTGGAAAATACATTTCAAGTTGACACAAAACCATGACAATTTCATCTTGTAACTCATCAAGTCTGTCACGGTCAACAATCTTGCTACATATCGCATTGAAAAAGAAACAAAGTCTGGTTATGCCAAACCTGACATGTTGTAAATTCAAAAAAAACAACCAAATAGGTGAGGTTTCGACATAAGCAACCCAAAACAGTCCTAAAAAAGTTGAAATTTCCAACACACAACCAAATAACACAAGTTTCGACACAAGCAAACCAAAAATGGTATATAAACAAAGTCTGATTATACCATACCTGACATGTTTTGGCAAGATGGATCGAATAGCTACAGGTAACAACTGCTGCATCAACACATGACAATCATGGGACTTCAATCCAACAAATTTCAGATCTTTCATCGAAACAGTTCGACTTACATTTGAAGAATATCCAGATGGGACTTTGATGCTATGAATACTCTTACACAAACTCTGTTTCTCTTTACGTGACAACGTATAACATGCAGGGGTAGGTACGTGCGCTGTCCTCGAAGCTCAGGTGCTAGATAGGCCCGTATGCCCATATCGACCAAATCAAGTCTCGCTTTATAACCATCCTTTGTTTTTCCAGGTATGTTCAACAGAGTACCCAACAAACTATCACATATGTTCTTCTCAATATGCATTACATCGAGACAGTGTCTAACATCAAGTTTCTCCCAATATGGAAGATAAAAAAAGATAGATTTTTTCTTCCAACAACTCTTATCCTTCTTACGAGACTTTGTTTGTTTGCCGAATTCTACATTGATGTCCTTAACACGAGAATAAATAGTCTCACCACTCACTGCAGATGGAGCGTTTCTGAAATCTTGCTTCCCATTAAAAGCTCTTTTCATTCGGCGATACGGATGAGAATCAGGAAGAAATCTACGATGCCCAAGATACACTGTCTTGCTCCCATGCACAAGCTGGCAGGAATCTGTAATCTCCTCACATATAGGGCATGCATTGTGTCCTTTGACAGAAAATCCGGATAAATTACCATAAGCAGGAAAATCATTTATGGTACAGAATACCATGGCACGCAAAGTGAATGACTCCTGACGATATGCATCAAACATCAACTCCCCTTCATCCCACAACCTTTTCAAATCATCAATTAATGGGGCCAAATAAACATCTATGTCATTTCCTAGCTGCCGTGGACCTGAAATCATTAATGACATAAGTATATACTTGCGTTTCATGCACAAGTAAGGAGGTAGATTGTAAATAACCAACATCACTGGCCAAGAGTTATGTGTGGTACTTAGATTGCCATAAGGATTCATCCCATCTGTACACAATCCCAGTCTCAAATTTCTTGTCTCTCTACCAAATGACGGATACATTGAATCAATCTTTTTCCACTGATCCGAGTCAGCTGGATGCCTTATCATCTTGTCCTCCAGGGGAATATTCCGATTTGCATACCATGTCAAATTTTTAGCATCTTCTGAATTGGCAAATAATCGTTTAAATCTCGGTATTATAGGGATATACCATAATACTTTTGCTGGAGAAGCTTTCCTCAGTGCATCACCATCGACACAAGATAAAGTTTTTTTGAAACGAGATGTCTGACACTTAGGACATACCTGTAGATTCTCGTACTCATTTCTGTACAGTATGCAATCATTTGGGCAAGCATGTATCATTTTATACTCCATGCCCATAGGACACATAATTTTTTTAGCCTCATAAATGCGGTCCGGTAATTCATTACCATCCGGTAATATGTCCGTCAGTAACTTCAATAAAGCTGTAAAACTTGTATCAGTCCACCCATTTGCCGCTTTTAGATGGTACAATTTCAAAACTCCAGACAACCATGTGTACTTTGTACACCTAGGATAAAGAGGCTTTTCGCTATCATTTAATAGGGAAGAAAGCCCTTCGGGCTTATCACCAAAACAACCGACCACATCATCCACCATGTCATCCAATCGATCATTCTTAATTGTATCATCATTGTGTGCTTCATAATTTTCTTGAATTGATAAACTTCCACTCTCACCGTGCCATTTCCAAATTTTATACCTAGGATCAAATCCTCTCCGATATAAATGGTCCCGTATCGTATTAGGGTCGTCGTATACGGAAAAAGTTTTACAATCTTTACACGGGCAATATACGAACTTAACATCCTAAAAAACAAATTCAATAAATTTCTCAAACTCTTTTTCAAATGCATCTGTTGTCCGATCACCAAATACTATATCTTTGCGGTCCATTACTTTTGTAACCTTTAAATTATAAAAAGACATGATTTATAATAAGATACCCAACCGAATAAAATGCATACTTAATAAGAACATTATGTATTTTAATTCAATAAAACAAACATTATGTCAAGCATAATACATAAATATGTAATTTATTATGCAAATATATCAATACATGCATGTATCAAAATGATATTAACACATTATGAAGCCCATATAAAATAATAAAACATATATCGATCATTATTTAAATCAACACAAAATTTTTAATCCCACAAAAAAAAAATCTAAAATACAAAAGTCATGACCACATGCTTTTTATCAAATGAGAAGCAATATCAAAGAATGTAAAGAATATATAACCTCTCAAAGTTGGGTTTGCACAAAATGCAAGTAGAAAATGCTGGGGGAGATTTGGAATGCCCCGCTCGGTTTTTACTTCTTCAGAGTTGCACATCGATCTATAGATCTGTTTTACAGGAGAAGAAAATGCTGTGGGAGATTTTTATCGGTACATTTTCTAAAACGGTTAGTTAGAAACTGTTCTTAAAACGGAGATTATAGCAGTTTCTAAAACGGTTAGTTAGAAACCGTTCTTAAAACAGAGATGATAACAGTTTCTAAAACGGTTGTCTCCCGAACCGTTTTAGAAACTTACATCAAGAGACTTTCTAACACGGTTATAATTTAACCGTTTTAGAAAGTTTGTGTTTTCCTAATTCTTATTACAAAAATGCCACCGCCCCAATTATCTAAAACGGGTTATTAATAACCGTTTTAAATAGACCGTTTTAAATTATACATTCTGTAGTAGTGCTTATCAACTGCACTGGTTATTGAATTGGTTGGATTTTGTTTTTGGTGGTAGGAGGGTGTGAGTATTTTGAATATCACTGATCTTGATCTTTTAGCATCCTCAATATTCAGAATATGTGCTGCCTGTCCAGGTTTTGGTAATGCCTAAAGGATTTGGAAACTTCCTCCTGTGTTTGTAGCATTGTTTGCTTTATTTGATATCATATATTAGCCTTTCCATGGGATGTTAATTGAACTGCATTATCTGATGTTCTTTTGAGCATAGTTGTATTCTCAATCATGTTGATCGTCACATCAACAGGTGAGGCTGGAAGTAATGGGGAAGAAGGCTAAGAATGCAACCTTCATTGCTGGATATGAAGCCTCAAAGACAACAATAGATATACAAAAAGTGGAGAAGTGCAGGATTTTTCAGCAGTATATTATTGAAAAAATAAAACTAAATTTTTTTGTTTAAATTTATTGTAGAAATTAGAAAATACTATTGAAAAGTAAATATTCTTATAAAAAATATATTAAAAATAAATTATTTTAACAATTCTGATTACAATGAAATCTAATTTTATACATTTTTTCTAAACTTCCAAACAAAGGATTTGGATTTATAATTCAATTCTATATGAATTTTGTTGTTTTGCCAAACAAAGGAATTCAAACATTTTAGACTTTCAATTCATTGAATTACAATTCTATAGTATTTAAATTCCAATTCAATTCTAATTCTAAACAACCAAACACAACCTTAATTAATTTGCCTGCTTTTTTAAGGATTATCAAGTTAAATTTACAGTTTCTGAAATTTGGACTAGCAACTATACATCGCCACATTAATTATCATATTTAGTGACATCCTCTTGTGAGAAAAGCATTATCTGCATCAATCCCATTGATTTTGTAGTATCCTAAAGCTCATACTGTACTTGTCATGCATTGCAACAATTATCACGCAGTTACTATATTATTGATATAATTATCATCTTCAAGTCTTAAACAAATCATGAAATCAAGAAACATTTGGTTTCATATGAAATCATCAACCTTGCATGCTTGTCTTTTGCACCAGAACTAACAATTCACTGCCAACTTAACCTCGTTGGATATGGATATTTGATCCACTAAATTTTCATCCTTCGTTACAAAGATTCTAGCTCAGAATTTCCATTTTCATCCTTCATTACACAGATTCTAGCTCAGAATTTCCGTTCTCATCATCATGATGATTTAACTTTCTTTTTGCGTTAGCAACAGACACAATGTCAAGATTATAAAGCACTGGAACCAACGTTATGGAACACAAGAAAACCAGAACTGGCCCAAATATCCAAAGCAAGAGAGGCAATGCAGCATAGAATAATCTGTTCCCAACTGTGTTTAGAACAAATCCCTTTTCCAGCAGCTCGGATACGTATTCTGGTGTAACGATCCCGGTCTGATCTTCCGGGCAGTTGACTAGGAAATTCACCTGATTGGTGAACCTAATTGACAGAGAATGGCAAATGAAAGAAAACAAAAAAATGAGGAGAATTGTGACATATTTAACAGCGATCATGAACTCCCCATGTGCCCCAAAAATTGAGTCGTTTAATGGTTTCTTGACGCTGTAGGTACTGCTTATGACAGCAGCCAAACCTGAGCAAAGAAGGATAGATGTAGTGGCCATTAACGTTGATCCCATGATGGTATTTCGAAGGGTTTGAACAGCCAGGATGTTTTTCTTGTCATTATCCTGCATAGCAAAATTTGGTTATTAGATTTCAATTTGCCCCTTAAAAGACAACAAAACCATAAAAGATACACTTCTCTATTGTTTGTATTATAATATTGAAATTACGTTACTAATGTTTCATCATTCTTTCAACAACTTTAGATATGAATTGTCACACTTTTCACCATTCCGATCTACAATATGAATAATTAATTCAAAATTAAATTGTAGGTATAGATGTACAAAATTATATGAAGGAGAAACTAATTAAAAAGGATCCAAATCCAAATTTTGACTTTGTTGTGTTTTCCATAAACTCAAATTGCTTTTGACAGGCATGCAGCATGCTATGTATTATATATTGCCTTACTCGGTGGAAAACAAAATGGAAGCCAAGCAAGCGTGCTTAAACTTTAATTAAATTAATGGCTACTTAGTCAGAAGTCCACAAATAATTGACTACGTACGAAAAGGGAATCTCTACCACTTTTTTCCCTATGATTGAAAGGAATAAAATCATGCAATTAATTTTGTTTTCATTTTTTGTCAAGATTATGATGAACCCAGCTTTCTAAGTAGAAGTTTTAACATGCAATTAATAAAAAATACCAAGATTGTCATCTTTGTCAATGGTGGCAATTTCCCCACTCCCAACCTTTTATTCCACTCCTTATTATAATCCATGTTACAATTTAAAAATACATACTACGTACATTTATTTAAAATCCTATCAAATTATTAGTGAATTTTAAGGAATAAGTATTAAATACGCGACATTAATTTATATGAATATAACAGTGATTGCAACAGGAATGCACCAAAAATATCCTCTGAGCAATTTCCCACTAATGTAAGGTCTTTAGTGGTGGAAATTATGGTGGTTGGTATTTGGCATTGTGTCACTGCTTGATCAACTATAACTACAGTTAACTGTCAATAATGTTTCCACCATGTTGAGAGTTTTCGTATTGTCTTCTTCTTATCATGCTTTACTTCATAAAGTGCTGCATTTAAAGACCTACCAGGAATGGATGTGACGGCATGAACTACAAAAGGTAATTAAGCATTGGTAAATTAACTAACTGAGTTCTAGAGTAGAATTTCCTTTTTTAGGTAGCAAAGGAATTTTAAACATATTGGAATATTATTACCTAACAAATGCTAAGTAGCAATCAATACTTGTGCTTGGAATAAAGTGCTTGATTTGGCATTATAAACAAATTCCACAAATGAAGAAAATGTTCAATCTCTACCAGGATTCTCTGCACTTGATTAGACAGCATGAATAAAAAATTATTGCTTGGAATAGTGTAAATCCTTAGAGTAGGTCCACTTATTATTTCTGGATTGGATTTTGCCCCATTTCTCTATTATAATTACCCAAACGTATAACCAAATAAATAAATAAAACAACATGAAGGAAACACAAAATAAATAATTTGCTCGAATTTTAATGTGAAATATTTTGTTCTTCTCTAAAGTTAAGACTCTTCACAAACTACAAGTTCAACTTAATGGAAACTCTACAATAATGTGCCTTCCCTATCCTTTTATAGTTAGTTAATTTAACAAGCTGTTTACTTATAAAATAAAAGAAGTGCCTGTTAAAACATTAATATGTTTCTAACAAATTTGATGAATTACTAATAAAGGTTCACATCAAACTAGTGTTAGTTCAAATTAAGTATTTGTTTAAACAGCATATTCGCCAATATCTTGGTTAAATATGTTTATTTTTTGTTCATTAAATCTCGAAAGTAGTTAAGTATTTTTACTTATGAACAAGAACTTAATTAGGCTTCTTCCAAATCTAATGTAGCTCTTTGCATCCAAATATGAACAGAAGGACACACATAGTTTCTTCTTCTGTGCCAGCTCTTTGCATCCAAATGCATCAAAAGCAGCCTTGGTTTACTAAAGTTCTACCGTTAAAGTCTTTGTTAAAACGTTTTGTTTTGATTCTCTCAAAAGTTTAAATGATGGCCTAATGGTTTACGTCACATATCATCGAACACCTTGGCAGGAAGATGAAATGATGAATTTGCTTTAACAAGAAGATTAGTTAATTGATGATATTAATTTGCACAATGGCAAGAACAATATATACAAATAGTACCTTCATCATGGTTGACACCCACAACCGCCGGCCACTAGCATTAGTTCCGATGATGGTGCTAAGGGGGTGGGTTCGAACTTTTCGCCATAACCAAATATGGTAACCCATGCATGCTAGAAACCCCAAAGGGACAAGTATAACATCAAGATAGCATTGCCTCCATTCCATATTTTTTCCTCCCTCGCACACTCTTTCTGATCAGTCTGTTGGAATGTATGTTTTATGTGTCTGGGAGTGTGTATTTTCTCTTTGTTATGAAAATTGGCAAGTCCTGTGCCCTCCTTTTCTCCTCAGCTCATTAAGCTGGAGAAATTTATAAGCAGCAGAAGGAAATGAACTTGGACTTGTTTGAATGCAACATCCGACCTCTGAAGTAAAGGAGGAAAAAAGGCAAACTCCCACTTTCGTACTGGTATAATATAATAGAAACATGTTCTAATCATGTGGGACTTTTAGTTCCATTTAATTTGAAACCTTATCTCCAATATTATATATATTGCTCTGAATTTTAGTATATCTAAAGTTATAGGGTCCAAATGTTTTCTAGCAAATGCACTATTGTTCAATGGTTAAAGATTACTGATTCAAAAGGTTTTTTTTTTTTTTTTTTGTGTCTACAATTATGATTATGGAACTTAAATCTAAACTCTAAGAGGCATTTTGGTGATTTTAAGTAATCTACACGGTGGTGTAGGATATGGAGTAATTAAGATCACACAAATAGTACAATTGAATTATGAGCTACATTTTTATAAGATTAATAATAGGAAATAAACTTATATATCATTTGTCATTTATTAATTTACATTTATTTATGAGGTATACTCCTCTTAAACGGATTCATATAAACACATACACGCGTATGTGTTTATTTTTTTGTATTTCACTTTTCTTTTCAAATATTGATACTTGATACTTGAAAAAATTGGTAGTTTATACGCCAATCAGAATGATATACCTTTGGAGTTAATATTGATACGAAAAAATTGATACTTGATACGCAAATCACAATGATACACTTTTGGAATTAGTGTTGATACACAAAAATTGATACTTGATATGCAAACAATTGATACATGATACGCAAAAAATTGATACTTTATACGCGAATCAGAATGATAAACTTTTGGAGTTGATATTTATAAGCAAAAATACTTGATACAAATAATTCATACTTTATACTCGAAAAATTAATACTTTATATGCGAACAAAATAATACTTGGTATCATACTTTATAAGCTAACATTAATACTTGATACATGAAAAATTGATACTCTATATGCAAAATGTAATAAATGTGTGTACATAGGCACGCATTATTAAACCGGTCGCATATATAAACTCGTTGCGTAAGAGTTTTTGTGTTTATTTATTTAATAATAATAATAATACACGCATGAGTGGATTATTATGTGGCATAAAAAATCTACCATCATTACTCTTTTTACAATTAAGGAAGAATTATGTGTAAGAAAGGAATAAGTCAATAATAGAAGAAAGTAATTAAAGTTCTAAAACATAAATGAGATAATGATTTCAGGTACCATATTTTATAAGGAAAATTATGGCTAGGATACAATTCACACTCTTATTATTAGATCATTTATATATTTTATATAATTAGTGAAATACTTAATTATCTTTACTACATCTCAACCTGACGCATTCACTCTTAACTAAAATCCTTCGTTTTCATTCCAGTTTATAATCAATTCAGTTTTAAACTCTAATTCCTTATTCCTTAATAATCTCACCACTCAATATAATCTCAAACTTTAATTTCTTATTCCAATAATCTCAATAATTAATTTAATCTCAAATTCTAATTTATCATTCCTAAATAATTACAATAATAATTAATATAATATGAAACTCTAAAAAATTTTGACATTAGAACTTTTTTTAATTTCAAATTCTATTTAATCTCAAACTCTACTATCCAATTTTTTATGATGGAACATTAATAATCAATTTAATTTTAAAGTTCAATTCTTTATTCCTCACTAGTTTTTGTGATCGTGTTGGTAGTGTGTGGCACTAATACACGTCAACAAATATGAATAGCTTAAACCACACTAGTGTATTAGTGAAGTAGGGATCAATCCCACTAGAAAGAGATTTGTGTTTCCTATCTATTGCTAAAAATGTGATCAATGAACTAAAAAAGTCTAAACACAAGCAATGCGATAAACCATAAACTAAAATAAGAACAAAGGCATAACCTAAAATCTAAACTAGACAATATGTGAATCTACTCTTGAAACTTGATTAGGTAATCTCTATTTCTATTTATGTTTGAATTGGACAATATATATTCCTATGCAAACCAAACAAAACAAATTAGAGTAACAAACAATTGTATTGCACCTATTTAGGGGTCAATACCTTCCTTTCTCTACCTCCTCTTCCGAGTTCGCAAAGGATGGTCAGTTCTAATCCATATTTCTGTGAAACTAAGTCCTCTAAATTGTCAATCTATATTTTTATGCAATCAAAATACAGTCATGGCAACCAAAATATATATTGTGTCCTTAACATGATTCCATTATATCCCAAGTTTTTGGTATAACTCGGGGTATGCAACCGGCCAGTTAACTGGTTCCAATTTGTACTGATTTTAACAAATTTTGCCATTATCAGTTAATCAACCGGTACCGATACTACTTCTATCGGTTTCGGTTAGTTAACCAGATAAGGTTTTTTTTTCTCTTAAAAGTTAAAACAACAAACTAATAACAAATTAACTATTTTTGAAATGTAAAATACTAAAATTGAATATTTAATTCAACATATTAAATGATAAAGTCCATGTGATGTAAGAATGTGTGGATGTTAAAAAAAATACTTAGTTAATGTACTTATTACGTATATTTAATGTATTATTTACTTATATAACCTATAAATATACTTATGTATTTAGTTAATATACTAATTACTTATATTTAGACTCTAATTTACTTATAACCTATAAAAATAATGTATTTAGTTAATGTACTAATTACATATATTCATGAACTCATATTATTATTTAAAATTTAAAATATACTTATTTTAATTACTTGTTATTGTTATTAATTTTAATAATATAAATTACAATATGATAGTATTAATGTTAATTTGTTATCTTCTCACTATTATATTTTGACTTATAATAGTAGTTAATTATAATAGAAATTACAATAGTTACATATTAAATTTGTAAATTATTAAACCTTGTTATTGTTAGCTATAATACTCATGTGTTAAAAATTATAGTATATTATTAATATTGTTAGTTTTACATTATAAAATATATATTGTTGATTATAATTTATAAATAATAAGTTAATTAATAAATAACTTAACTATTAAAATAAAAATTAAAGAATATTATAAATAATATTTTAATTATAATATATTATTAATTACAGGTTAACCGGTTTTAAAAACGTTTAAATGGTTAAACCGAAAAATCGGTTAACTGGTTGAAAAATTATTCCAATCAAAAATCGGACTCAACTAGTAAAATTGGATAACCGAAATCAGTAAAACCGGATAATTAATAATAACCAGTTCCAGTCCGATTACCAGTTTTTTGGTATTTTTGAACAGCCCTAGGTATAACCAAGGGAGAAACGTAAAAATGTCAAATATCCACCAAACCCTCCCCCTTATTTTTAAGTGAAACCTTCTTGGTTTCAATTGTCTAACGTCCCTCTTGGAATGGTTTTCATCCATAAAATATACTACAACACAGAAAACTCAATGTTTTCATTTAAGGCCTACGTATAAATAGCAATTCAAACAATTGAACTAAACAATGCACAAACCTCATCTTCATTCAACATATAAGCATGAAATATTAACTACCTATAATCAATCAATAGCAAAAATACACTAGCCTGTCATTGGTTTCAAGAACTGTAACGTCCCAATTTTCAAAGAGCGAAACACGCCGTAATCTCAAGATTTAGTTTCCATAATCTTGAGATCACAAGGCACATCTTACTGTCATTACTCAATAATAACATAAAACTAATGACTTAATAATCATCCTTACAAAATAGTAATTTAATAATTATCCATCATAAATACTCAAAGCATAGTTATGGGTCTAAGACCCATAAGGTTTTTCATATGTTCCTATACTAAGTACTTGATCCCTTCATCTTTTACCATTCTCAGACCCCGGCCTCGTCCTTATCTACTCCATTGACTTCATCTGTAAAATATTATATATATAGAAGAATGAGCGAATCGCCCAGCAAGTAAACCCTAGATCATTTAAAATAGTCATACTTTACAAAATAATATCTTTTCAATATAGCATGTAATCAAACAGACAAACTTCGATATTCAACTTACATGATAACATTTACATGTCCGTACTTATACTTTCATATAATTCGTGCATTCATACACACACATATATATATATAAATTATTTACGTAAGATATCTTAATGAATGAGTAACCATGACATCACATGCATTCACGGCTTACTGAGTAATCAGCCTAGCTGTATTCCCGCTAGGTCGGCTATTAGCCCTTAGGCCACATACATGACTTTCATAGATACCTCTTGAGTCGAGGATCTTAATTACATAATCTAATCCTCCTTGGATCGAGGATTAATTATGCCATGACATAACATGTTCGGAACACGTGTCCCTACCGTTAGGACATGTAATCCATGGAATCATTCATTAAGCTTTCGTCACATAACATATTAATCTTTAATATAGATTAAGGGCAGTCACAAAAAAAATATTTTGTACCAGTAACTTTAATTGCTTTCAAAATATAAAGACCGAAATTCTTTACGTGAAAAATAAATCATTCATCACTGTATATATACTTTAAAAGAAAACATATTAATCGTTCATCACTGGATCATTATATGTGATTAGAGTATATTACATATACTTATTTAATGCATTTGAACTATCGATAATTTTATTCAATTTGAAAACTATTCAATTTGAAAACTACTTTTATGAAGACTAAATTATTCCAAAATCTGTAACATCGTAAATCATTTGTAATACGAATTTCAATATATATAGTTTAAGTTATGAAATCACTTCACAAACAAATTATACAATTTGTTAAATCCTATAACTATAAATCGAAATATACATATACAACAGGTATAAATAACAATCTTTCATGATACATATAAAGTATATAAAGTAACCCTTCAGGACTACTCACTGATCACGTACATACATACATACATATATATATATATATATAACCTTCATGATTATTCACGTACATAAACAAGCATTTAAAATTCTCTCCTGATTATGTAATGGACACATATATAAGTATATAAAGTTCTTTCATAATTGCTTAATGATCAAATATAAGTGATGATCACATATACATATATTACGTTTACAGTTTCTTAATGATTAGTTAATGATCTCAGAATCATTATCTATAGTCACATCAAATCAATGTTACTCATTTCAGTTATCAGAAATATTCCCAATAGATTTCTATCTCTGTATGTGTTCGAACATGAAATATAAATTCTTACAATTTCTAACGAATCTAGATACATGGTACGTAACATAGATCGTAATAAATATAAAAGTAATTTGAAAAAGATCTAAGCTTTTTAACTATGGAAGGGATCTAGAATTTACTTACTGATTATTGTGGTTGCTATCAGCCTCCCTCTTGCTCCAAAAGTTTTTACGTGAATTTTCTGATGTATATAAGGGTCCTATTTATAGTGTTTGATTAGGGTTTACATGTACTAGTTTCCTTATATCTCAAGTACTATGTTCCTAATTTTTAGCCTTGTTTCTCTAGGGTTTTCCTGTACCAGTTTCCATATACATAATTATACTTTTACGTATCAATTTATTAAGGATTTCTTTCACACATTATTTATTCTTTAATCCTAAATCATTACTCTTGTATATTTTTATTTTTAATTAAAATTTTCGAGATATTACATAACAAAACCAATAATCTCAACAACATCATGCATATAGGTTAGTTTATAACTAACCTATCAATAATCTCTCTTTTTCTTTTAACTTATCAATAATCTCAATAATTAATTTAATCTCAAAATCTAATTTTTTTTATTTGTCAACAATTTTTTGGCAACTAAACATTTTAATAGGAGAAAAATTTATTTAATCTCAAACTCAATTTTGTTACGTTACTAAATTTATTCTTAAAGTTTTGGATTGGAAAACATCTTCTTCCCGAAGAATGGAATGAATAACAAAAAATATGATTTTAAATTAAAGTAAGAGCATGAATCAAATTATTCAATGAGAGAAAAATGATAAGAGAGAAATAATCACATTTATACAGAAGATCCTTTGTTCACAATTATATATTATTTCATGGTTCATTTGCTAATATTTTAACTTGCGCATATTTATTTAAATTAATATATAAATAAACTAATATCTACCCTCATTCTTGTTTATCATAACATAAAATTTCTTTTTGCTATTTTTATTTTATATTTTAAAACTATTCTTGATTATTTCTTACCTTTCTTTTGGACTAAAAGATTTCAAATATAAAATAAATCCAGAAAAAAGGATTTTTTTTTATGTTAAAACTTAAAAGAAACTAAAATGATTGTAGATGTTAATGTCAAAAATATATGGTAAATGAATATACGTATGTAAAACTATTAAAATATAAAAAAAAATGGATTGATACATATACTTATAAAATAGAGGATTATGTGGTTAAAAAAGTTGTTAGGCCTATTTGATAAATTAGCTTAACTTTGAAAATTACTTGATTCAAACCTTGACCAATTAACCTTGTTTAATAAAAAAAATGAATGTCTTAATGAATTAAAAGTGTCTGAATGGGTAGACAAAATTCTTCTATAATTTTAAGCGATAAAATTTAGGTTATCACTTAATTTCAGAATAAGTTCAGATCGTAAGCTTTAAAATAAATATTTAATATACCATAAATTTTCATAATATCTCTTTAATATCTTTTTAATCTATTTTACCATCTCAATTTCCTTTTTACTTATATATTTTAATATTTTTATTTATTATTCTTTCTTTCTTCCTTTTATATTCTAATGTTTTTATTCAATAAACATTCTTTCTATTTTTTAATATTTTTATTTAATATACTTGATTTGATAAAAAAAATTATGTTTTACAACTTGATTAACCTTCTCTACCTTATATTTTTTTATTTAAATCAAGTTTTGGTTAATTAAAAATTATATTTTCAAAATTTTTTAAAAATAACATCCAATATAGTAGAACACCTTTTATTCAATATACCTTCTTTCTATATTTTAATTTTTTTTTAATATACTTGATTTGATAAAAATTAAATTGTTTTACAATTTGATTAATCTCTTTTTATCTTTTCTTTTTTATTTCAATCAAGTTTTGATTAATTAAAAATTATATTTTTAAAAGGTAACATCCAATGTAGTAGAATGCCGTTAATATGTAGAGTTCACAAATATATGTATTTCTATAATAATATTTTTATATTCAAATTTATTAATTTTAATTTTTTTTTACAAAATTATATTTTATACATTTTTTAATGATTTTGATTTGTTGTTTAAAAAGTAATATATTTCACATTTTTTAAAAAATAATTAATTAAAAAATAAAATTGTATTATATGTCATTCAGTTATCATTAGGGCTAATACTATCTTGACCTCTAAAATGTTCCCTTGATAAATCATTGCACCCCAAACTTTTATTTTTAAGCACTTTGCATTTTAATATTACAAAAGTGTTCTAAGTTGGCCCTTTTCTAACATTTTGTCAATTTAGGGTACAAATGGTTATCTTTAGTAACTTGGTCCACTTTCAGTTGCGAAAGAATAGTGACAAAAGGTACTAGTTATTTGACACAATTTAGTAACTTCACCCATCTCAAATTCTATAATCACTCATTCATTATCTATCCATATTAAAAATCAATATATTAAATAATAATAAAATTTTCAAGTTCCAAAAAAAAAAATCGCACTTTTTGTTATTACACTCGTTAGAAAAATATTCATCTGAGTATTTACTTGGCCAGTATTTAGACCAATATAATATTTTTGTGGGAGAAAGAGATTCACACATAACATTGTGAAGTCTAATGATGGCCCGGCTGCACTGGCATTTTCTATCCCAAATCAATAGAACTTGGTAATTGGTCCTAATATAGAATTAGGCATGACCAAACCCACGGTTTCGGTTCCGGAACTGCCGATTCCGGTTCTGGTTCCGGAACCGTAACCGAACTGCCTATGGGCGGTTCGGTTACGGTTCTCATTTTTAACGTTTGGAACCGAAACCGGAATTCCGGTTCCAAACCGTAAATATAAAAAAAAAATAATGCCACGTCAGCATTGTTGACCAGTTAACATGCACGCGCCACAAAAAAAAAAAAGAGGCGCGTGTAAAAACACGCGCCTTTAACAAAAAAAAAATTACTGCAACGGTCAAATGACCGTTGCAGTAATTTGCTTACCGTTGTTGGCAACGGTTAGCAATTGCAAAATTGCTGAGGAACGGTCAATTATCCTCACAATGGCAGAATGAGAATGGCTCAATATCCTCAATTCCTTTTTTTTTTTTTTTACAATTTCTAATCTATAAATACCCCTTAATTTTTCATTTTTCCCACACAATTTCTACTCTTCTCTCTCAATATTCTAATTCTCTTCATCTCAATTTTCTCAAGCATCAAAATTCTATAAAATTTAATTCTATTTATTGTTTCTATTATAATTTTTAGTTGAAATTGTTGAATTATTTATTATTATTTTTAATATATTATTATTTAAATTTCTCATTCTAATTCTCTTCATCTCAATTTTCTCAAGCATCAAAATTCTATAAAATTCAATTCAATTTATTGTTTCTATTATAATTATTAGTTAAATTATTAATTTTTGTTTTTAATATATTATTATTTCAATTTCTCATTCTTTTTTAATCCGTTTGAATTTTTTTTATAAAATGGATAGTTTTGGTTCTTCATCCCAACCAATTAATATTGGTGATGCATCACAATCAAGTCGTCGTCCACCAACGAATCCAAAATCCGAAATGTTTGTGAAATATTTCACAAAAAGTTTTGATGCCGATGGAGTTCTTATTAGAGCACAATGCAATTTTTGCGAGAAATCATACGCCTTCAAAATTGGGAGCGGATATGGTACATTAAACAAGCATTTGGAGAAAACGCATCCTCAAGAAATCGGCCTTCAAAAGTCACAAGCGCAATTAACCGGTTTTGCTCAACAAGGTTCTTCTTCTTCTAGTAATTTAAATTTATTTAAATTTAGTGATTCAAAATGGAGAGATGGTGTAGCTAGATTTGTTTGTGCACAACATTTACCATTTTCATTTGGTGAAAAACCACATTTTGTTAGATTAGTACAAGAAAATGTAAATCCACAAGTTAAACGTGTTTCTAGAACAACTTTAACACGCGATATTAAAAAAATTTATAAAAAAGAAAAAAATAGCTTATCGGAATATTTTTTAAAATTAGATTCTCGTGCTTCAATATGTTCCGATATTTGGAGTGATCATTGGCAAATGAATAGTTATATGGGTATAACTTGTCATTGGGTAGATACAAATTGGTTTTTACAAAAAAGAGTAATTGCATTTAGAGTTTTTAATGATTCTCATACGGCCATAAATATATCTAGATTAATTAGTAGATAAAAATTTTTCAATTGGTTTTGATAATGCATCGGCTAATAATGCATCTATTGTAGAATTAAAAAATATTTGTGCACCAATTTTAGCTGGGAAATTTTTTTATATTAGATGTGTATGCCATATTTTAAATTTATCCGTTCAAAATGGTTTAAGTGCGTTAGAAATTCATATTAAACCAATTAAAGATGCAATTAAATATTTGAGTGGACATCCAAGTTTAATGAAGACATGGGGAAAATATTGTATACAACATGGACAAAAACCTAAAAGATTTAAAAAGGATGTTCCAAATCGTTGGAATTCAACTTATGATTTACTTTGTGATTCTTCTAAATATAGTTCATTGTTATGTAATTTTTTCATTGATAACTCTTGTCTTGGAATTGTATTATATCCTAATTATTGGACTTCTTGTTTAAAATTGTTAGAAGTTTTAAAAGTTTTTAAGGATGCTACTTGTTTGTTTTCACGTGTGTATTTTCCAACTTCTCATTTATTTTTAGTTGAAGCATGTAATATAGTTGGTGTGTTAAAAGTGCACATAAATGATGAAACTTTGACGCAAAGTATTATTCACATGTTAGAAAAATGGCTTAATTATTATAGAGAAATTCTAATTTTATATTTAGTTGCTATTGTTCTTGATCCTCGTTTTAAATTTCAAGGTTTAGACCAATATTTGAAGTATTATTATAATGCGTTACAAGAATGTTTTCCATTAGATCCAAACATTATGCAATTACAATTAAATGTAAGTAGATACATGAATGAGACTAAAGATATGTTCAATGCATTATATGAAGAATATTCTTTTAATTTTCAACCTCAAGTTCCTACTAGTAGTACCATTAACACTCACACTACTCACCATAGTTTTTCAACATCAAATGTTGGATCTTCGTCTTCCTTTGTCCTTCCTGGTTTAGAAATGTTTCAATCGTTAAAAAAAACACAAGGGTACTACTAGTACGGAACTTGAGATATATTTAACCACTTCTTTTGATTTTAGTGATAACAAGTATGAATGTGATAGTGTTGAGAACTTCCAAATATTGGAATGGTGGAAATCCAAGACAACAATCTGCCCCATTATCGCTTCGATAGCCAAAGATATTTTGGCGGCCCCGACATCAACCATAGCCGTGGAACAAGCTTTTAGTCAAGGTGGCAACATTTTGGACGAGACCCGATCGCGTTTGAGCCCTATGTCCTTAGAGATTCAAGCTTTAATAGATGATTGGACTAAAGCCGCATATAGAGAACAAGAACAAGACATAGACGAAAATTTTGATTTAGATTTAGATGGTACCACCGATGGTAGCTCTACTTGTACAACTAGAACTAATTCACCGGTCACCGATGCCGATAGAGCCAATAATGACGATGACGACGACGGCGGCGACTATTAGTTTATTAAAATGAAGAAAAATATCATATTGTATATTTTTACATTATTGAAAATTTGAAATAATTTATTTTGTTTTATCAAATATTATAATTTCCATATCTATATATTTGTTTATATAAATTAATGTCATAGATTTAATTATATACACTATAGTTGTATTATTGTATATTATAATATATTTTGCAATTGTATTATTGTACTATTCAAATTTAAAGTTTAAAGTTTAAACCATCAATTATGAATAAAATTTAGTAGTTTCTTCATTTATTAATTTCTAACTTGTAAATTTATGAATTAAAATCTTAACTTGTAAATTTTTCTATCAAATGAATAAAATTTAGTAGTTTCTTCATTTATTAATTTCTAACTTGTAAATTTATGATTTAAAATCTTAACTTGTAAATTTTTCTATCAAATGAATAAAATTTAGTAGTTTCTTCATTTATTAATTTCTAACTTGTAAATTTATGATTTAAAAATCTTAACTTGTAAATTTTTCTATCCAATGAATAAAATTTAGTAGTTTCTTCATTTATTAATGTCTAACTTGTAAATTTATGATTTAAAAATCTTAACTTGTAAATTTTTCTATCCAATGAATAAAATTTAGTAGTTTCTTCATTTATTAATGTTTAACTTGTAAATTTATGATTTAAAATTTTTAACTTGAAAATTTTTATAAAATACTCTTATTATTTCTATATCTTTCTTTCTCACTTATCTAATATTCATAATTCTATTATTCTAAAAAATTCATATATTATTTTAATTTTAACTACTATTCTAATTATGTTATTATATTATACTAGTTGAATTCTAATTAATAATTCAAATATTCAAATATTCTTATTATTTTTATATCCTTGAATCTCATTTATCTAATTCTTCCTAGTTCTATTATCTAAAACTATATATTAATTAAGTTCAATTATAACTATTATTATTCTAAGTATGTTATTATGTTGTATACTTGTATTATTTGAGTTTCAATTAATAGTTTAATCATTATTTCAATAGAAATCAAATTTAAAAATAGGATTACAATCGAAATTCGAAACTAAAAATCGGAATTGGAACAAAATCGGAATCGGAATCGGGACCGGAACCGGAACAGGACGGAACCGGAACCGGCCCTCGGCGGTTCGGTTCGGGCGGAACTGGGAACTGCCGGTTCCGGAACCGTGGCCATGGTTATATAGAATACACATGTAACACTAAGTGTTCAAAATAAAAGTTCAATTACAAATTATTTTTGGATTTCCACCTAAAATGGGAATTCAATTCCAATTCCAAGGTCTAATCAAACTCAGGTTAAAGGAAAACGAAATTGAACATCAATTCAAGGATTTGGCATACACACAAGAAGTACAACTTTAAGGTGACAAGTGGTCTGAGGGAATGGAATCCCAGAATACTAGGATTCAGCAAGCATTTCGATCAAATCATATCGTGCGACAAAGGATTCTTAGTTGTCGTACCATATTTGTTTGTCTAACAGCAATGTATTTGTTAAAGTGCAACTCAAACATTCCAATTGAATTTATGCCCATTAGTGCATTTGGGGTGGAATGTAAGGGTTTTGGATATTCTATTCCACAATGGGTGCTTGTATAATTTGGTATTTTGTCACATTATAAAAAATAAAATAAATTAATTTAAATAGACGGTTATTGATATTAAATAACTTGAGAATAATAGTTCAATTTTAAAAATATGACAGAGTGATATATTAATTGTGTAATCGAAAATTTGACGCTCAAAATAACTACTCATGATCTAAAACTAAATGGAAAGGAATCATTACCTAAGAGTGTGAGGATTGCAACTTTTAGAAGTTACACTACTTTTTTTGGATAGTTCGGTTGAAAGGTGGTTCCGGGTGTTAACTGATATGGATTATGGAGGTTTTGACTCAAAATTTTCCTTTTCATTTTTGTGTTTCGAAAATGAAAATTAGAAAAATAATGATAAAGAATACAATTTTTTTTAGGCAATTCTACTTAAATGAAATCCAACTTACACTCAAAATATTTTTGGTTAAAATTCAGTTTTCCTTTCTACATTTGATAAATAAATTAGGCTTTGTTTAGATAGGGTATATTTTGATTTTATAATGAAATTTTTTTGCAGGGGATTTGTTATAAAAAAAGAATATTTTGAGAGTATTTGAATTGATGATTTTGTTTTGTTGAAATTTTTATTGGAAAATATTTTATTAGTAAAATTTTAAAATTCAAATTTAAATAATAAATTATGAGTTTGTTTGGTTAGAAATTGTGTTAAGAATAATTGTTTATTATTAAAATTTAAAATTTAAATTTAATATATTTTATTTATAAAAAAATACTGTATAAAAAGTAATTATTATAGCATTATTTTTTATTTATAAATTTTGATAAAAAATAGATAAAACAAACAAATCAAATTGAATTTGCAAAATAAATTAGGAAAAGCCAAACAAACAAACAGAGCCTAGTATCTTTGCTATATTTTAATGCTATATGTCGATATCTCCCAATTTCTTTTGAATTGTTCTTGATTTTTGACTTTTCCTTCGTTATCCAATAATGCCGAAAAAATAAATAAATAAATAAAAAGAAAAAATAATGCCGAAAGGCAGTATAAATACTAAGGCTCTGTTTGGATGCACAATATTTAGTGATTTATTTCATGAATACAAAAATGACTTGTTTGTTTTGTTCAATTTTTCCAACAAAATTTTTAAAATCAAAAACATTGCTACAGTAATTATTTTTGCTACAGTATTTTTTATAAATAAAATATTAAATTTGAATTTAAATTTTAAATTTTAATAATAAACAATTCTTTCTAACACAATTCCCACTAAAACAAACTAATAAAATATTAATTCAAATTTAAATTTCAAACTTTTTATCAATAAAATAGTCTCTTATACAAATCCCAATAAAAGAAAATCATTAATCCAAACACTCCCAAAATATTCTTTTTTTGTAACAAATTCCAAGAAAAATAATTTCATAATAAAATCCAAAAACACTACATCCAAACGGAGCCTAATGATTTTGTTCATTTAATTCTAAATGGTACTAATAGTCCAGTAATTTGAGGGTAACTATAGTGTTTTTTTTTTATCTTGAAAAAGGTTCATTTCGTCCATCGATTTTGGATTTATTGTATAAATAATATTAAATTATTTTTTATCTATATGACTGTTTGTCAATTAGGAATATTATGTTTTAATATTATTCTTAGGAATATTGTAGAATATTCTGTAACAGTGTTTTATGTATTGTACTTTATGAATATATTCTCTTCATATTGTTATGTGCATGGAAATGTAATTTAATGATTTCTACACTTTAGTCAATGTCGCCAATCATATCTTTTCTCTAATTTTCCTGTACTGTAATAGTCTGGTCTCCAAATGCGCATGCGCAGACAATAGTATTATTATGGAGTTATAACTATTTAGTCTGACTTGAGATGTATTTTAGTAATTGAGTAAAAATGAAAAAAAAAAATAAATTGTTTTAATTAAAAAGTGACAAAATCATACCAATAGCTAACCCAACTTTGTTAATATTAGACAAAGGAAACTGTAAAAATAGTTACTTATATTACAAATATATATATATATATATATATATTGTCATTCACGTTAAATATCAAGAATTTTAGTCATTCACATTTAAAAAGCGCATCAAATTAGTTATCGAATCAAATTTTGTTAGTTTTTGAAAGATCAAGGTTAGATACGCGGCGTCCTAGTGGGTGAGTGACACTAGGTGTGATACCGATAATAAAACAGTAATGGACAATAATAATAATGCGGAAATTAAAAAAACAGGAGGTTGGTAACGCAGTTCGGCAATTGCCTACGTCTGCGGAGCCACGCCCAGATAAAACAATCCACTAAGTTCACAAGTTACAAGACACTCAGTATGACACAAGGTAAGACACCATCTTATCTTTGTTATTGCCTCTTCCTAACTTCTGCAGTGAACGGATTGTGCGAGCTCCCCTCGACTTATATTGATTCCTCCCGGAATCTGTGGTTAATGCAAGTCCCATTGCCCACAATGAAGACAAGATCCCCTTGTCAATGGCTACTCCTCTCGGAATCCGTGGTTGATACAAGATCCCCTTGCCCACGTTTGAACTCTCCCGAGCTCTTCAACAACCTCCTCCCGAGGTTGGATTATAATCAAGAAAACAAGGATTGCATCTTCAATAATATGACATTTAGATGCTTAAGCCAACACACTTTGATCAAAGATCTCCAACAAAGAAGTGTGTTCACAGTCTTGTAAAAGACCGGAAGAATAAAAACCTCCACACGATTTTTACAATTTGCACACTTGAAAATACGTGTGATAGAAAGATCATATAGGCACACAAATCCTTCCCAAGTTTATCTCCAAATCTTCCCATATTTATCTCCAAGATTATTTCCAAATAATTCAAATGGAAAGATCATAAAGGCGCTCCAAGTCTTCCATGTTTATCCCAAGATTATTTCCAAATAATTCAAATGGAAATATGGAAACAACATGTGCCTTTAATGCTTATCTTTTCCAAAGATAGCTTAGCATTAATTACCAAAATCAATCTTCCTTGCATAGATTGATTTCTCCAAGTTAATCACAAGCTTTCCTTATCCACCAATTTGCCAAAAAACCAATGCCAATTAATCAATGCCAATTTGTGCGCATTAACAGTTTTTTAAGGAGAAAATAAACGTACACATCACGAGGCACTTAATAAAAGAGTAAAAGTAAAAAATCATTTTATTCTCTAGACAAAACCCTCACTACTACAGAATTCGCTTTCTAAAACGGTTAAAAGTAGTTATTTAAAACAGGTTTTAGATTTTCCAAACCGTTTTAGATATGGGCGGACTAGAAAGTCCTACATTTTTTAAAACGGTTAAGAACCGTTCTTAAAAGTCTGTTTTCTAACACGGTTAATGAACCGTTCTTAAAAGTCTATTTTTTAACACACCCAAATTTCTGCACACCCATGTCCAATGGCACACGGAATCAGTTCTGCCATACCAATCTAGTAAGCTCCAAGACAACTGCATTTTTTACACTCCCACCAACCAACATAAAGATTTCATGCATGTTCTTGAACATTATTTCAATCAGTTTAGTAATCTTTAACTTTTCAAACTCATTCGCTTAAACTTGAAAGAAACAATAACAAAAAAACTCTTCAAACTCATCCAAACTATGTTAGCAAGATGCGAATTGTAGAGAAAGAATGGAAGAAGAATTTACGGGAATATTATTATGAAAATCAAACAAGAATATTATATATTCATATCAACCAAACCCAAACCTTCCTACAAAATTAAACTGCACCAAAAGACAGAAACATTAATCAATTTCTGCCTCTGATCAAACATCATCTTCTCCACCGCCGATCTAGTCTCAAAATCCAAATCAGAAAGTTTCGATCTCCACCTTCTGCATATCAATTTCTGGACTGCCTTTCAACAAACTCTTCCACCAATTCATCCTGTCCTGCTTCGTCAACAAAATCGAAACCGTCTTCTGATCCTCCAAGCTCTAGAAACAGTCCTCCGGTTTCACCGCGTCGAAAAACTCGCCGTCGATTCTGAATGTTTTAGCATAAGTGTTCATGAAGATTAATGATAGATGAATGGAACAATATAAACTCAAAATTAAGGAGTTTACACTGGTGATGTGTTTAAAGATATAACCTTTGGAGCAATCGGAGCAAAAAATAAGTCGGCGAAGATAGGATCGAGCAACCTGCAACGCTTTGGCTCTTGGTCGTAAAGATATAACCTTTGGAGCAATCGGAGCAAAAAATAAGTCGGCGAAGATCGGAGCTCTCTTCGTCTTGAGCCCAAAAATACAGCAAAAACTGAGACAATACAAAGATTGTGGCTTTAACGAGGGAAAGAAAAAGAACAAAATATGGTGTTAAAAAAAATAAAACTCGACATTCTCAGTGGAGAGAGTCGGCAGAGAAAGGGGAATGAGAGCGGCAGAGAAAAGTGTGAAGATAAAGAGGAGAAAAAAATTTCAGTTTTCTAACACGGTTACACGCTAACCGTACTAAATAATTTAAAATTTCAGTTTTCTAGAACGGTTAAACTCTTAACCGTGTTAGAAAACTGAAATTTTCTAAAACGGTTAGTTAGAAACCGTTCTTAAAACGGAGATAATAACAGTTTCTAAAACGGTTGTCTCCCGAACCGTTTTAGAAACTGACATCAAGAGACTTTCTAACACGGTTATATTGTAACCGTTTTAGAAAGTTTGCGTTTTCCTAATTCTTATTACAAAAATGCCACCGCCCCAATTATCTAAAACGGGTTATTAATAACCGTTTTAAATAGACCGTTTTAAATTATATATTCTGTAGTAGTGCCTTTACTATAATCGATTTATTTATCATTCGTCGTCTTCTATTTGTATACTTTTTCTCCATTAGTAATAGAATATGAATAAATCATTAAGGATTTTATCTGAAATATAAACTAATTTTTTATTTTTATCTTTTTATTAAGTGATACATGACGTGAACATACGTTTTTTCTGTTAAAAAACTTAATAAAATTTGATTTGTGACTAATTTGATGTATTTTTGTAAATGTAAATAACTAAAATGTATCATTTTTAATAAAAATAACAAAATAAATTTTTTTATTTTTATAATTTTCCCGAAAGGAAACGTATCTATTTTGGTTTTGGATAATTTATTATTAATTTTATTGTTTTATTTCGGAAATCTTCTAAAGATGAACGATCATACTGTGTTTGGGGAAAGCAGATCCACTAGCATGATGGGACTCGACAAGCTCTCATCTCCTGGGATGCGCCAACACAACATTAGTGGGTAATAATTAAATTGAAGTAGTCATACGTTCCTGATTAAAATTTGGCTTCGAATCTTTTAGGACAAATAATTTCAGTGGTTTATAACCATAAAAGGTGTATCGTTTTAATATTTTTATTTTAAAAATAAAATTATTTTGTTCTTTCAATTTAGATTTTGACAAATTAGATAATTCATAACTCTTTTTTGATTTATTTGATAAGTAATACTATTTAATGCAATCATTGTTCAATATTTCAAATGATAAATACCGTTCAGTCACACGTTAAAAACTAATAAAAAATAAAATCAAAATCATTTATTTAATAAAATCTAAGTTAAAAGACTAAAGTGAATTTTTAAATTTAGAATCAAATTTATATTATACTTATATTAAAATAACATCAAGAATATTTATTTTTTTTATCTCGCTTTCTTATTACTTGGTATCTTCGTTTTATTAACACATTTACACTTTCTAGAATTGACATATGCCCGTCAAAAGACTTTAATTTTGATTAAACGGACATATAATTTTGCATCGTATAACAATAACAAGTAAGATTTTATCTCAATATGTGGCATTATTATATGAATCATATTTTGTCATCACTTTATCTATACCCATATTTTTCTTTATATTTAAATATATCATATATGTTTTTATAGTTTATTTCCAATTCATTTTAACTTTATTTTCTCTTTTGATTGAATTAATGTTTATCCACAATGCATCTAAAGATTTCTTATGTCCACATATACAATTTTGCACCCTAAACACCAATTTTTGAACCCGCAATTGCCTCCAAAAGTCTCTAGCTTTCAATTTTTAGTCCCACTTCCTTATTATTTTCTTATCTCTCACCTTTTGTTTACACAAAAATATATATAACCCCAAAAAAAGACTCCACCTCTGATAATAAACACATGATGTCGCAAAAATATAAAAGTAAAAATGATGGTAAAGACAGGTAACTATTTAAAACATCGCCTCTATTGTCTCCAATACCCACCCAAGGTAAAAAACTTGCCATTTTCTCTTAGCTAATTAAAAATTAAGATTGATAAGATGATTGTTTTAATTCTTATCAATTTTTGAAGTGTTAACTGTGTTATCTCATACCTTTACAACTAATTTTCTTTTGTTTTTTGGTTGGAAGTTGTTTTAGGGACCGCCTTGCATCACTATTTGTCTCTAATGGCTAGCTTATATGCAAGATATATGATTGAAGTGATATTATACAAATAACTGGCAGGCATCATGGAGCAATTAATATCATTTTCCAAACAATTCTTTTATTGACTAAAACATCTTTGTTTTGGTCGTGATATGCTCCAGGAGAAAGGGGATTCGAGAGGGGCGACATTTTTCCGTTCCCGTTTGTTTTCTTTCCAATTTGGGCAATAACAAAAATGGCGAGTTGATTAATTAACAGTTGCTTCTTTAAGATTCATACCTTCACACTTTCTTAATCAACGAAGTCCCTGTCAGGTATTTATAGAAACTAGTCTGTTTGGATCCAATTAAATTTGTGATTTATTTCACAATTACAAAATTAGGTGTTTGTTTTGTTCAACCTTTTCATCAAAATTTTTAAAACACAAAACAATGCTCTAGTATTTATTTTTGCTACAGTAATTTTTATAAATAAAATATTGAATTTGAATTTGAATTTTAAATTTTAATAATAAATTATTCTTCTTAACACAATTTTCACTAAAATAAACTAATAAAATACTAATTTAAATTTAAATTTTAAACTTTTATTAATAAAAAAATCTTCAATACAAATCCCAACAAAATAAAATTATTCATTCTAAACACTCCCAAAATATTCTTTTCTTGTAACAAATCCCAAGAAAAAAAATTTCATGATATAATTTAAAAATAACTCGTACAAATGGAGCCAAATTTCACACAGTTTTATGGACTAAAAAAATGAAAACTGCAATTCTAGAATCAAGATTCTAGTTTGAAACTTGGGCTTGGCTATTCAATTCAAAGGCAGGATATTCAAAAACGATACAATCAGTGGCGGAGCTTGAATTGAATTACTTGGGGTCAACCAATCATAAATCATAATTTAAAGGAGTTATATATTTATAATTATATATTTTTTTATTAATATATATACATATAATAAATTTTTTTTGTAGGAGTCATGACCCACTAGTTCCAGTGAAACTGTGCCGCCCCTGGATACAATATAACTGTGGAACTTCCTTAAATTTTAGTAATGGTATTAGATGTATTTTCCATTAAATTCATGTTCCATTAGTCAAAGAGAGAAAGTGCAATCCGACTAGTGCATGAAGTCATGAATGGATTGCCAATTTGCCACTGTAAAACAATATTGCGTTCAAAATGAGATAAGAGACAAAAATAGGGCGGTATGTGAGGAGCACTCATGCACGCCTTTCTCATGAGGGAGGAAAACCAACGTAATACTATTTGGTATTTTGCTTAATGGGCAATAACTACCGACCGTTTCGTCCAGATTCCAGCTTCTGTTACGTATTGGCCTAATGAAATTTCCTGCTTTACACGACATGACCATAATTAGTGCCATACACGTGTGAGTAACTTGTTTGTATGGAGCAAGTCTCTTCACGCAAATGATATTGTCTTTATTTCCATGTTCAACTTTTGGGTATGGTGATTTGAAACTCTCCCCATTTATGGTGAATCTTTTATTGAATGGTTGCTTCTGATGATGTTGTATTTCCGGTACAAAACAGATAGTGGCGATGACACAACGCAGTTACATAAAAGATTATTATTTTTCCGTTCCGTCTGTTGGGTGATGTTCTGTGTTATTATACGCAAATGAATTTAATTTATGCTCAGATTACTACGTCCTTTACTCCACAAATATGGATTAAAAGATCAGTTGGGTTTAAATAAACCGGTAACTCTTAGAAAAACTCTTCGTTCCATTGGTCGAAAAGTTTATGATTAATTTTATTGGAATAACATTGTTGGATGATAGTTTTCAGCTTTTATAAGCTACACTAGGTGGTGTTTGTCCCAATAGATGTGCCCACTATGATTATTTCTTACAAAATTATAATTAAATTACCAAGACATTAGATCTATTAAAAAATTTAAAAGTAAATGATTTCATAGGAAAATCAAATGATAAGAGTTCAAACATTTTTCATATGAGTGAAAGGTTCAAAAAGTCAATAATTTTTTTTTAAATCCAAATTTTAGTTATTGAACTATTTTTTTTTGTCAAAATCATTTTACTGAACTCTCTAAGCAGTGACAAATCTAGAAATTATGATTTGTAGGAGGGGCAAAATTATATAATATTACTGATAGAAAAGTTGTATTTTATTTTTTTGAGAGGGGGCAAAACACAAATTTTTTTAAGAATACAATTGAAAATTTTAATTTCTTATAAGAAAATAGTATAAATTTTCAAATCTTGTGAGGAGAGGCGGCTCTCCCTAGAATCCCCCAGTGTTTGTATTTCTTCTATTTGAGTGGAAAATACAAATTTCAAGTGGAATAATTAAATTTTGTATTGCCCTAAAATTATGTAATAGTTAATAATTTTCGTTTGAGTGAAAAATACAATTTTCAAGTGGATAATGAAAATTTGTATTGTCTTAAATTGTCTAATAGTTAATAATTAGAAATCAAAGCAACCCTTATATTTAAGTATAAATAAAAAATAAAAAGATTGAAAATACTATATCTATATTTAAACGAATGTAATACGAAATTATGTTGGAAATTAACAAGTTTGATGATCGTATTATTTATTCCAATTCTTTCTAACATATCTTATATATGGAGGTCTGGAATAGATTCGAAGTCAAGCCTCAAGTTGATCCGATGGAGGTCCAAAATTTTAAAGACGGTCAAGGTGAAGAAAACTCAAATCCGCAATACTGAAGACTTCTGGTAGCTTTCGGTATTCGGGTCATAACTCTCTGTTCTAACTCGGAATTTGGTGATTCAAATTACTAGCAATAGCTAAGACACAAAGCTACTACGTTTATGTTTTAAGTGTTTCAAGATTCTGAGAGAATCAGGGTAAAACAGAAGCCTAGAGATGATATTTGACGCGGAAATGCAATTTTCTAAGTGAGCAGAAATGTTTTTACGTTGTGTTTCTTTATTGTTTTGAGTTGATTTTGTTATGAACTTTTTTCTAAATTGTTTCTTAAATATTATGGTAATATGAAATCATGTTGCTAGGCAAAATTCATGAAACTTAAGGTGTTTATCCCAATTTTATGTGATGAATCTTATATATAGAGGCCTGGGATATCTTGAAAATCAAGCCTCAAGTTGATCTTATGGAGATCCGAGACTCCAACGAGGATTAACAGAACAAAATACGATAAGAGGCGTCAAACATTAAATGCTGAAAGATTTTGTCACATTTTGGTATTCTTGACATATCTCTCTTAGTATAACTCGGAATTTTGTGATTCAAGCGGCCTTGGAAAGCTAAGCAATAGAACTAAAACTTTTTTGTTTTATGTTTTATGAGATTCTGATGTTATCATCATGAAATGTGCCTACCAAAATGAATGACGTGATTCTGGTAGATTACCGTCGCAAATTTCAGCGTTTTTACGTTTTACTTATTTTTTAGTAATTTTTGTCTCACATGGTTTAATAATCATTGCATGGAATTAACATGTGAATTATTAGGAAGTTTCTATGTTTTATTTATTTTGAATTAAGTTAATAAGTTGTTTCCAAATAGGAAAAGTTTCCTAATTTGTATTAGTTAAGTGTTAGTTTCTTTTTCCAATAAGACTACTTGTTTAGAAAGTTAATAGATTGTAGCCTATAAATAGGCATCTTAATTTCGTTTTTTATTATTGTAGAATTTGAAAAAGTCATTTTTTGATATTCTTTGAGCTGTGTGCTGAAGAAAACCCTAGTTTAGGCATAACCCTAAATTAGTTCCCTTGATTTTAGGGCGTAACCCTTAAAATTGAATTTTGTTCTTAATTGAGAACATGTCAGATAGTTTGTTTAATTCAAGATTTCTTGAATTGAATTAATTATTTGTAATAACGCAGGGGTCTTGGATTTAATATATCCAAGGTTGCCGATTACATATCTATTCCCTACAATTTTATCTATTGTTTGGTCTGAATTTCTTGGCTAGGTCCTTTAATTTATATTGGCGTGAGGATTATGCACTCACATCGCCATCATAGGGTCTAAAAATATATCAAGAGTCCAGAGTTTAATATATTTCTTAAATAGTTTACAATTAGGGTTTTATTTACTGATGGTAAGAAGGTATCCTCACTGCTACAAAATGAGCCTATAGCAACACCCATAAAGTGTTGTTTTAGGCCCTAAAAATGTTGCTATAAGCCTAAAGCAACACTTTACAAAGTGTGTTATCATAAGGTATCGCTTTATATCTATAGCAACACTTTTTCCATTTTAAGCAACACTTTTTAGATGTGTTGCAACTGTCAGAATATGCAACACTTTAATTTGTGCAACACTTTTTTCTCTAAAAATGCAACACTTTTTTATGTATTACCTTTAAGCAATTGCAACGTTTTATGAGACGAAAAGCAACACTTTATGCTACGAAAATAGAACACTTCTTACACTCTTTTAACCCAATAATGCAACACTTTTTCCTATCAAATGTATCACTTTTACATATATTGAACTGCTTTAAAGCATCACTTTTTATGAATAAGTAACACTAATTCAATATCATTTACTCAAATGCAATAATATAAAATATATAATCCAAAATAATATTCGTATTACAAAAGTACTTCTAGTGTCAAATACAAAAGTAATAGATGAAGTTATGCCAAATAATATTCCCACAAGGAATTTACAAAATTTAGTCCAACTAATGGCACCTTCCAAAAATTATTATCGATATTTGTACTATAGATGTGACGTTGTCGTTGAATATCCACAAAAGTATCTTTACATAGCAATAAATGTGCTTCACCAAGTCTTATGATTTCCTGTGTAAGAAAGAAAAAAAATAAAAAAAAAAGTTATTTAAACAAGTTGAAGCAGACAAAAAACTTGGATAAGGTAAATTTAAACAAAAAAAAACATGGCATAAGGTAAATTCAGAAACAATCCGTATTTTTCTAGGATGCATACGGAATGCATAATTAGAATAGAAATTGTAAATCATGTGATAATATTTGTTGAAAGGCGACACAACCTAAAAGTTTAAGCATTCAGAGAGAAAATTAATTCAACAGACCTGCAAATCAGAGCAAATCTAAGTGACAAGTTATAGGCGTTGGTCACTCTAATGCCCAAGCAAGTGAAGTTTCATGAATATCATGGGAAGGCATGAATCCAAGATCAGGAAGTAAATTTTGTATTTTAAAATAAGGCCACTTGACCAGCACATAATATGAGCGTAAAACAATAAAGACATACATAATTAAGAAACAGAACAAATATTTACACTTTCAGATTCCAAGCCTCTACCTTGTTTGATTTAGAACTATTCTATTCTCAATATTCGCTAGAATTTAGAAAGATGACTATAGCATGTTGTCAGAAAAATTGCAATCAGGATCTGTACTGCCTGTACATGTAAAATAAGTGAGAGAAAACACTTTATGCTTCTCTTGACAAAGAAAAATTCTTACCATGTTTGTAGGTAGCGATGTAGCATATACCCATTCACGCTTTAGCGTTCGTTCATCAACACTAGAAGCTACAACCTAAGAAAAATATCATTGTAATTTTGCAATGAACTACTTGCTTTCACTCACAAGATGCATGAGTATGAAATACACAAGTAAAATAACAAAAATGTCCACAAAGCAATCAAAGACTAACAAGCAAATGCAAGATAAGCAGTTTTACGAATGATGGAAAAAAAAAGAATACATTGACTTCCGTAAGAAATCTTTCTGGATATCATATTCCAAATTCAAATTATGAAATTACCAAGGGAGGTGCACATGCAAAGCATGCAGTTTCTCCAGGAACAAGCAATTGTATGTGACCTGAAACAGCATCCTTAGATACACCTGCCCAAGCAAATTCTCTTGTAAGTCATTCAAAAAAATTTAGTTTTTCTTAAGGACTTTCAGTTGCAGCATCCCATCAAGCTTGCATCTTGGGTAAGAAATAAGAAAAGCCCACTCAGATCAAAATTGTCAACCAAGTATAGTGCATATGAAGATTCAGAAAATGCTAGGTTCAAAGACGACAATATGCACAGTAAAATAATTTAGGAATTTTATAAAAATATGACCAAGGAGTTAAAATACCAATTCATGCTCTTTTCCATAACCTGCTTTGCTTACATGTGTTTAACACATGATCTCCATATAGAAAAGGGAAGAACCCAAAAAAGTAAAAAGGGAATTATGAAACAGAAACTACTTGCAGAAAAATATGACAAACCAGCCATTTGTGTTTACTACCAGTAAACCCACAAAAAATGAGATGTACATGAAAATCTAGCAAAATAATGCATAGAGCCCAAAGAAACAAATATTTCTATACGAAAAAAAAAGAGCTAAATCATTCTGCTTACAAGATTCCATCATCATAGCTGGTTTAGTTCATTGAAAGCCTGCAAAAAATGATACTAAATTGTGGACTTGAGATACATTTTCATTAGCTATAGAACAGAAACTTTGAAGTTCACTAGAAAAGATTACAAATTTGTTAGAATAAGATACATAAAAGTTGATGAAGTGAATAAAGAACCAAATTGATAATATAGCAAGTAATTGTTATTACCTGATTTACTACCATCCTTGCTTCATAATTATCTACACAACTTAAAACAAGATCAACTCCACTGCCTTCTTTGGTTGCATTGAATGACTTATTCTTAAGACTTGATACAAATGTTTCGAAGCCTTGAATGATTGTAATATTTAGAGTATAGCTCTGAAATAAATAGGAACCACTTAGTACCACGAACTAATTGGGACAAACATAAAATCAGCCCAATAACAACCTAATATACTATTTTAAGTACCCAATCATCATGCTAAATTAAAGGGTAGAATGTACTTGAAGCAGACAACAAACTAGATCAGCAACATAACAATCCCTCAAAGACACGGCAAAAGAGAAAATATGAGCTTTAATTAACTTGCAAACCTCAAAGTCACTCCAAACAAGGCTGTAATTTACAATGAAGTTACATAGGACAGTATTACTACAAAAATCTTACCTCAAACACAACATTAGGATTTATATCAGAAAGAGTTTCGAAAGAGAATTTTCCTTCTCTGGGTTTTGTTTTTTTCCTTCACGAGCCAAATTCCCTCTATTCTCCAAAGCCTATCAAAAGACACACCCTTATGAACAATCCCACCATTAAAAGCGCAATAATCATCACAAATTCACGAGTATTGATAATATCATATATATATATATAATTTTTGTAAGCATAAAATATTTACCAGAAATTCCTTCCTTCACTTCACACGGGGGTGAAGATTACCAGACCACATAGTACCCGACGGGGTGAAGATTAAGGTGAAAGCCAAGCAGATTGAAGAGGGACCGCGTGGAAAGCTTACCAGCAGCTTCAAGCACATGAACCTTGATTTCCAGCTCATCACCGATGAGTCCACTGGAAAAAGAAAGCTCAAGATCAATGCTTGGTTCGGCTCCCACAAGACCACCGCCGCCATCCGCACCGCCCTCAGCCACATCGAGAAAGCTCAAGGATGGTGTGAGGATTCAATACCAGAAATCTACCTTAAGAGGAGTTTAGAAATGAGGGAAATTAAGAGAGAATAATGAGAGAGAAGAAAATAGTAGAGTAAGAATGAATTATATTCTCAACATCAAAAAATGATCTCCAGAATTCCCTTTTAGTGCTGTTTTATACAAGCGTAACAAAATCACAACACACACTTCTTTATACACATGTCTTTCAATGCACCTGCAGTCATAACAATACCTTCCCCTTAAGATTATTCTAGTCCCTAGGATGAATGAAAACAACTAAGTAAAATCAGGAAACTGAGCATGGAAGGAGGGCCAGTCTTCCCATGTTGCATCATCTTCAGACATATTTTCCCAGTGTACCAAAACCTGAACAAATGGAGCATTATGACGGTTAACCAATTTTCTGTCAAGGATGGCCTTAGGAGCAACTTGAAATTGTCCATCTCCAGCTAATGTAGGTAAAACAATACTTGGTCTTGTGCCTTTAGCAGAAGATTTCAACAACGAAACGTGAAAAACTGGATGAATTAAAGAGCCAATAGGAAGTTCCAGTTTATATGCAACAGGACCAACTTTCTCAATAATTTTGAAGGGACCATAGTACTTAGAAGTGAGCTTGAGACTGTTATGCAATGCCACAGAGTTCTGTCGATATGGCTGTAGTTTCAAATAGACAAAATCCCCCACTTCATAATTTCTATCACTTCGATGCAAATCAGCAAAATGTTTCATGCGGTTCTGAGCTCTTAAGAGATTCTCTCTCAATAAGACATTCCACTTATTTCGGTCTTGTAACCAGTCCTCCACAGCCTGTACATTAGAACTTGTACCAGAAAGACTAAACTAAGGTGGTGGAAAACCAAAGAGGGCTTGAAATGGTGTGATGAGCAAAGAGGAGTGAAAATTTGTATTATACCACCATTCGGCCGATGAAAGGTGGAACTTTTATTTTCGAGGTTGTTGGAAACAGATACACCTCAGAAAAGTTTCCAAACATCTATTGACTCTCTCAGTCTGTACATCAGATTGAGGATGATAGGCAGATGAGAAAGCTAACTGAGTTCCCAGTTTAGAAAACAGCTCTTGCCAAAAAATACTTGTAAAAATTTTGTCCCTATCTGTGACAATGCTTATAGGAAATCCATGAATCTTAAAAACATGATCAAAACACAATTGAGCCACTGATTTAGCTGTAAAATGTTTCTTTAAGGGTAAAAAATGAGAGAACTTGGTAAATCTGTCTACAATCACCAAAATTACCTCATAACCGTCGGATGGAGGTAATCCTTCAATGAAATCCATAGAAATTTGTTGCCAAGCTTGTTCAGGAATTGGCAAAGGCTGCAGTTTGTCAGGATATTTGCATTGTTCACTTTTGTTTATTTTGGAAATTTCACAATCTTGAACATATTGCTCCACTGTCTTTTTCATGCCAGGCCAGAAAAAATAATGTTTTAGTCTTTGATAAGTGCCCAGAATACCAGAATGTCCCCCCACACATGAGTCATACATAGCAGCAATTAGTTTGGTCCTGAGGTCAGTTGCAGCCCCTACATAGACTCTACCTTGGAATCTGAGAATACCTTGTTGGTATGAATAGTTGGGCAATGCTGTTGGTGTGACTGCCAAAGTGGTTATCCAACCCTGCAGTTCATTATTTCCTTCATAAGTTTTAGCAATGTCCTCCAACCAAGCTGGTTTGACAACTGTTAATGCATGTACTACACCTATGTCGATACTTTGCTCAAGACTCTCGGTGGAGTGTATACATCTAGACAAAGCATCAGCCACCACGTTATCCTTCCCTTTTTTGTACTGAATTTCATAGTCAAGACCCATCAATTTAGTCATCCATCTCTGCTGTAAAGGAGTGGAAATTTTCTGATCAAGTAAATATTTGAGGCTTTCATGATCGGTTTTAATAATGAAATGAGTACCAATCAAGTAATGCTTCCATTTAGAAACAGCAGTGATTAAGGAAAGCAACTCCTTTTCATAAATGGACAATCCTTGATTTTTAGTCCCCAATCCTTGGCTCAGATATGCTAAAGGTTTGCCTTCTTGCATAAGCACCGCTCCAATAGCTTTAGAACTAGCATCAGTTTCCAATACAAACGGTTTTGAAAAATCTGGCAAAGCAAGAACTGGTGCTGAGCACATGGCTTCTTTAAGGGCTGCAAAAGCTGAATGAGCATCCCCAGTCCAGTGAAATGCATCTTTTTTCAGTAATTCAGTTAAAGGTTTAGCAATGAGTCCATAACCTCTAACAAAACGTCTATAATATCCAGTTAAGCCAAGAAAACCTCTCAAAGATTTCAAGTCTGTGGGAGTAGGCCAAGAAATCACACTAGAAACCTTAGCAGGATCAGTACTTATTCCACTTCCATTGATGATATAACCTAAATAATCTATTTGAATTTGTCCAAAAGAGCATTTAGAGAGCTTGGCACACAGTGAATGATTTCTCAGGGTAAGTAAGACTTGTTTAAGGTGTTTTAAGTGTTCATTAGGATCAAAACTGTATATAAGTATGTCATCAAAGAAGACAAGGACAAATTTTTGAAGAAATGGAGCAAAAACTTCATTCATTAATGCCTGAAATGTGGCTGGAGCATTTGACAAACCAAATGGCATAACCAGAAATTCATATAATCCTAGGTGAATTTTGAATGCTGTTTTTGAAATATCATTTTCATGCATTCTGACCTGGTGATATCCGGACCTGAGATCAATCTTAGTGAAATATTTTGCTCCATACAATTCATCTAAAAGCTCATCGATTATAGGGATAGGGAATTTATCTTTAAAGGTCAGGTCATTGAGTTTTCGATAATCAATGCAAAATCTCCATGACCCATCTTTTTTTTTCACTAGAAGTACAGGGGAGGCAAATGGACTATGGATAGGTTGAATGATATGATTTGAAAGCATTTCATGCACTTGTTTTTCAATTTCATCCTTCTGAACATGGGGATATCTATAGGATGCCAATTTAAAAGGTTGAGCTCCAGCTTTCAAGGGAATTTGGTGATCAAGAGTCCTAGGTGGAGGTAAAAATTTTGGCTCTCTGAACACATCTTTAAACTCATTCAATGAGGCAGTTAAGTTCTCATTGAAAGAAGAGGATACCTGATCAATATGCACTTTGGACAGTTGTGCTTCTGCTGTCTGAATGGCCTTAGGAGTGGAGGAGGCCTTATGGTATAATCTCTTGAGCCATTTGTCAGTGTCATGTCCTTGTTGCAATCGTGTCTGAGTCATGTTCTCATTCCCCTGAAGTAGAATTCTCTTACCTTCTTTATCAAAAGATAGTTGCAACTGCTGAAAATCAAAAGTAATCGGACTAAACTTCCTCATCCAATCAACTCCAAGTATGACATCATAGGGTTTAATGTCTAAGACAAACAAATCATGCTGGAATTTATATCCTTGCATCTCCCAGGTAAAATTGGAAATCATCTTACTACATTGGAGGAATTTTCCACTTGCTACTCAAACTTTAAAGGGTTGTAATTCTTGAACATGGTTGGAAAAAATTTTTGCAAACTTAGTTTTGATGAAACAGTGAGTGCTACCTCCATCCATTAAAATTGAAATATCATTCCCTTGAGCTACTCCTTTCAATTTAATGGTACTTTGCAACAAGTCACTTGAAAGAGCATTCACAGAAAATTCTACTTGCTGAGTGGATTTTCCTTGAAATTCAATCACCTCTTCCTCCTCTAGTGCAACTGTATGGTTTTGTGTGCACTCATCTTCCCCCAAGACTAACATGTGTAACTCCTTATTTTTGCATTTATGACTTGGAAAATACTTCTCACCACACTTGAAACAGAGATTGTTCTCCCTTCTATATTGCACCTCAGAAGGAGAAATTTTTTTGAAGGGTAAGTTAGTGCTACTAACTACTTCCCCAAAAGATTTCTTGGAAGAATGATCAGTAACTGGTTAAACATTCGAAAAGGATTTCTGAGTAGAACTAGAGGGGTTCCAGAAACTTTTTGCAGTAGCTCTTTGCTTCTATGAGTATGCTTCAAAGGCAGATTCTTGAAGCCTAGCAATCTCAAAAGCTTCCAACAAATTTGTAGGCTTATGAATCCTAACAATTGTCTTGAGTTCATCATTTAATCCACTCAAGAAGGAAGAAATGAAATATGATTCTGTGAGCCCTGGTAGTTTCACAAGAATCATGGCTTTAAGTTCTTCAAATTGTTCCTGATAGGCTGTGACAGTTGAGGTTTGATGCAACTTGGTAAATTTTTCAACTATATCAGTTTGTCCCACTTCGCCAAATCGTCTACACAAATCCTCTACAAAATCTGCCCATTGAATATGCCCCTTTCTGAATTTATAACTTTGAAACCAATTGTCAGCCTTGCCTTGTAAATGTAATTCTGCTAATTCAACTTGTTGATTCTCATGAATCTGGAACACAGAGAAATACTTCTCACACTTACGAGTCCAATTTCTAGGATGGTCACCCTCAAAAATAGGAAAATCAATTTTGGGCAATCCTTGTGGATTTCTATTTCTTTCAAACCAGTCGCCCTTCTCCAAATTCTTGTTTCCCAAATTGAAATTGGTTCTATCAGTTGAATTTTGTGGTGTTTCCAAAATGCCTTTACCCATATGCATCAATTTAGATAATTCGGCAATTTGGGCAGAAATAAAAGTCATAAAACCATCCAATTTATTACCTAATTCATCCACTCGGTCTTCCATGTGCTGCTTATCAACCAATTGAGATTCAAGAACTTGCGTAAGTCGCATATCAGATCTCTTCATTTGTTCCTCAAGAGTCTTCATTCTAGTGCCTTCTGCCATGATGAATTGAATGAGAGGATCGCTGGCTCTGATACCAAATGTGAGGATTCAATACCAGAAATCTACCTTAAGAGGAGTTTAGAAATGAGGGAAATTAAGAGAGAATAATGAGAGAGCAGAAAATAGTAGAGTAAGAATGAATTATATTCTCAACATCAAAAAATGATCTCCAGAATTCCCTTTTAGTGCTGTTTTATACAAGCGTAACAAAATCACAACACACACTTCTTTATATACGTGTCTTTCAATGCACCTGCAGTCATAACAGATGGCAGAAGAGATGAAGAGAAGGGATTTACTTCGCAGAACAAAGACTTCTCACCATTGACAATCTCCTCTTTCTCTGCCTTCTACATTGCCTCAACCTCTCCTATCTCTAGCAAAATTAAACCATTAAAACTCTCAAAAAAAGGGATTGTGACAAAGAAGAATGATAAAAGTAGAATTGTACTAGGACACTACTTGTGCAAATCCTATCTCTACCCGAGTTCTTCGGGATAAGTCTACTATGAATTGAGGAGTTCCAAACCTACTGGAACTCCACGAGGTACGAGTCTATATAAGGAACCCCATTATCTCTAGGAAGAGGAGGACTTTCTCTACAACTTACTTTTACTTTATGCTTATTGCTCAGAACAGAGACTGACTTAAGCATCGGAGTATACTCCCTGGGTACAGCCCGGGGAGTATTTCTGACATATTCGTGTTGCAGGTCTCCTAGGTTTCTGGTGACAAAGATAGCCACACGTGACCTCAAGAAGGCCTTACAGTACTTGGTGATTTCAGACATCATCAAATTGGCGCCGTCTATGGGAATTGATACGAAAAGTCAATCACCACTAACTACTACCTATCGATACAAATTCAGCATTGATGAAAAAGTCAATCACGACTATCTATCACGTTAAAAAATTGATATAAATTCGTGATAAGTTGGTTTTATACCAACTTAAATGTATTATTTCACTTGGCTTTTGCCTTGATTTTCATGCAAATGTGTGGTGCAATGTGCTATATTGTGTGTTTATGTGGTTTGCAACTTATAGTGTTTAAATGGTGAAAAAAGATAAAAAATGTTGTTAAAATGAGGAAAATATATGCTTGGTGTCAAATGACAAGGTTTAGAGTTTGAAACAATGAGAATGGTGAGTGGGAATTTAAGAAAAACCGAAATGAGCTTATTTGGCCAAATTAGGGTTTGGGCAGAATGTTGGTGCAACTTGTTTTGGGTATAGCTCTTTCAATTCTAATCCAAATGAAGAGATCTTGCATGTTTTGGAAACCCATTTGAGTGTACTGAATTTCTTAGTTTTAACTGTTTTCCAATTCTGTGAGTAAGCATGAGAAACGGGGGCTTCTTTAAGATTGCTACGTTCAGGATTTTCATGTTTAGGTTCATTGCCACAGTTTGACAAAATGTGTATAACGCAAGCTACAGGTATTCAATGAGGCTGATTCTGGAACTGGTGGAAAGCTAAGAGAATAAGCTAGAAAGTCTATGTTCACCACCAAGGCCAATTCAGGGGCTAAGACTCATTTATTTGGCATGAAAGTAGAGCTTGGCGCTGGACTGTACACTTAGTCGCACACGGTCTTGTTTTGCATTCATGGGCACACCACTTGTGCACGGGCATGCTCACGGGCACAACACTTGCACCAATTGTGCATTGCATACATGCACCAACCTTGCCACACTCGGCACGCCTCAACCTTGCCACACTTGGCACGCCTTGGCATGCCATACTTGGTGCCTTGGCAAGCCACACTCGGTGCCTCACCTCACCACACACGTGCACTTTTGCCACAACCATGCCAAACCTTGCCATGACCCTGCCATAACCACGCCACAATTAAGCCAAACCGTGCCATATCTTGCCAAGGCCTTGCCAACCGTGTCAAACCCTTGCCAACCTTGCCACACATGTGCACTGACCTTGCCAAGCACTCAACACGCAGCTTTGGCACACCATTTGCACACTTAAGCACAATAGCCGTGGCACGACACTTGCACACTTTGGCACAACTTTTGCACATTCTTGGCTCACCATTTGTGCACGACACAACATGCATCAGTCTTGCCATATACTTTGCCACACACCTTGTCACCAACTCACAACACATAATGCTTGCACAACAACTTTCACAACTTGGGCACACAACAGCTTGGCACAAGAAGGAACGAATAGCCTTGCTTCATTTGCTCCACGAGATCTCGTGGACAAACAGAAAGTTGCAAAAATTGCTCCACGAGATCTCGTGGAAGAAAAAAAAGTTGCAAAAATTGTTGCAAAAATTGTTCCACGAGACCTCGTGGAAGAAAAAATGAACAAAAAATTTGCCCACGAGGTCTCGTGGGCAAAAATAGGAGGTAAAAATTTTACTCCACGAGATCTCGTGGAGTAAAGTTGTGAAGCTGCAAAGTTACACTCTCGCCATTGAAAAAATTGGCTAAGTGTTGGAAGGTTTGCTCTATGAAATTCTGAGCTTGTTGCACAGCATTGATTTGGTCGTAACTCTTTCGTCTTAGCTCCGAATTGGATGATTCAAATGGCTATGGAAAGCTAAGACAAAGGGTTACAACTTTTGTGTTTTACGATTTCCCTAATTCATAGTGCATCATGGTCAAATTCTGGTTGGAAATTGCTGCCCTGAAGCATTATGCACTTGAGGATGAAAATATTTTCTAAGTGTTGGAGTTCTGAATTTCAGGTTTTAGCAAACGAACGAAGGCGTGAAGTTGCGGTTCAGGAAGGCGTGATCTCCTGAAAGCTTGATTGCGTGAAGACTTGCAGAGACGCTGAAGGCGCGAAAGGTCCAGGCTCAAAGGCGCTGGAAATCTCTGATTCCTTCGCTTGGCTTTTGAGGAGTGAAGGCGTGATTCCCACTGGCCCAAAGGCGCGAGAAGTGGACTGAAGGCGCGCGAACTTGATGCTGAAGGCGCTGGATTGCTGGGAAAAGTTTTCCAACTTCGAATTTTCACATTTTTGGGCTGATTTTGGTTCTTCCTTTCAAGGACACTTTTGTAATATCTTTAGATATTTTTAGTTAGCGTATTAGCTACATTTCTACTACTCTATATATAGGAGGTGTAGCTAATATGGAAGGGAGACTTTAGATCCCGGAGACTATTTTTCATCCATTAGTTAGATTTTACATTTTGTAACAAACTTTTGAGAGCTGGAGAGGGGGAATTCATTTGAAGATCTACTTTCTCTCTCTAGTTTCTCTCTCTAGCTTTTGAGCTCCATTTTCTATTCCGATCAAAGATTTGCTCCGATCATTGTAATTCTCATATTAATTAAGGAAACCCTTGGAAGATTTCAATTGGTAAACTCTTTAAATTTATTAAAAATGAATTGTTTCAAGTTCCAAATTGTTGATCGTGAATTGGTAATGGAGTTTTATGGTTAGATCTCTCATGTTCTAGAGTTTCAACCGGTTAAATGTATAATTAGACTATGCAAAGCTATGCAATTGACATAATTTCTTAAGGATGCAATCATATGTGATTTTAATGATTAAATCTTGTTGAGTTTCATGAATTCACACTTTTATTGAATGAATTGAACTTTGATTGTGGTCGCCATGCTGAGTTGAAGTGAGATTTACCAATATCTGTGAGAATTGCATGAAATGAAGACTGAACATATGATGATTGAGTCTTCCACTTGCTTTGCTTGAATCATGATTTGAGATGCGGTCGCCATGCCGGTGGAGAATCATTGAGTTGTTAGGAAAAAGTGAGAAGAGACTTTCTAAAGTAAGCAAACACTCTAGGTCCTCGGTCAGGCCTCGCCATGGGATACCGTAGGAATTGCATGCTAGATTTGCTAACTAGGGAGAGTTGAGGCATTGCGGGTTGAATCCGTTCCACTTTGGCCTCGCCATGGGAAAAGTGGAATGTTAAGGAATATAGAAAACACTGTGGTCGTCATGCTAAGTGTTAGCTAGCCTCCTGGGCGATAGAGATCTCCTCATTGTTTTACTTGTGTGTCAAGAGCATTGCAATCATGGCCTAATGTGCATTCAACTGGTGGAAATACTCTAGAGCATCCATTCTATTCCTGTTTTTACACTTTATTTGTTGCATTTGATTCTTTACTAGTTAGTGTCTAGTTTTGTTTCTTTCGTGACATTCTGAGAGCAAATTCTGAGTTCTTGAACCATCCCCTTCCCTGTGGATACGATCCCTCTCACTACTACTACATTAGTAGTTTAGGGTAAAATTGAGCTGATACGACTTTAAGCTATCAATTTTTGGTGCCGTTGCCGGGGAAGGCACGGTTTCTTGAATTTTGATTTGCTCTGTTTTATTTTCTTGTGTAGTTTAGTAGTCTTGTTATTTTTCATTTTGGTAACTTTTGTTGCATTTTGTAGTTTTCGCGTTTTGTTGTCTCCTTTGGTGTATTTGTGTCAAGTGCAGGACATTGAAGTTCACTGTTATTGAGTATTGCACAAGTACCCAAGCATGTCTAGATGGTACGAGGACTTCTCTCCACCACCATATGAAGGGCAATGGCAAAATCAAGAACAAAGTAACAACTCACACCACATTGGGACACAAGAGCTTCCTTTGGAAGACATGTTTTCTCAACTTATGGAAAAACTTGACAGAGGCTTACCAAAGGAAGAGAAATGGTATTACCAACAACAAAGCAACGAGTGTGATCTCAGAGAAGAGGCAAAAATGGAAGACATGTTGTCTCAAGTTTTGGAGAGAATTGATAGAAATGAAACAAGGTTTGCTCAACTGGAAGAAGAGCTTCAAGGGCGTCAAGAAAGGTTTGATCGAATCAACACTTTAATAAGCAACCTATGGGAACAAATTGAGACACCAACTTTAGATGCTCAATATCACTCAGAATGTACCTCTTTGCTTACCAGAACACCAACTCCTGAGGTCAATCATTTTGATATGCATGCTAATGTGGATTGTGGCTTAAAGTGTCTAAGGGAGGAGGAGTCTACATATTTTGGGATAGTGTACATGAGTGCTTTGTTGCTGATTCTTTTGAGCATGAATATGTGCATTTTAATGTTGAGGATGATGGCTTCTTTAGTGATCTTGATAGTGATGACTCCCGTGTTCTAAGTTGCCATGTTACTAAGCTGGAAAATGTGTCTACAGTGGAGTCGTACATGAATTTTGTGGAATTCAATGAGTCAAACGATGTCGATTGCCTAGCTTTAGATGTTTTTCCTCTTGATACCTTTGTGAATTACATAGAGTCACCTCTTGAAGATCAATGTCATTTCATGCAGGAGGATAATGTTGCATTTGTTAATGAAAGTGTTATCACATTGTTTGAAACTCTGGTTGAGGCACCAATTTTTGAAATGGTCAATGAATCTAAGTGTCTAATTGGTGACTCACAAGAAGTGCAAAGTGAGATACTCTTGTTAGTTGATGATAATGCTTGTTGTGTTGTTGAGAAAGAAAAGCCTCAAGAATTTCCCAATGTTAGTTTTGATGATAAAGATGTTAACATTTTGAATGACAATGACAATGATGATGCTGATTGTTATTCTCTGAATGTAACTTTTCTTGATGACTTGATAAATTGCATAGAGTCATATCTTGATGAACATTGTGATATCATGAATCAAGATAATGTTGAACGTGCTAAAGAAAATATCGATATTAGGCTAGCTGCTGAAGATGTTAACATTTTGAATGACTGTGAGTTTGAGTCAGTTGTTTTTGAACTTACTGGTGGTTTTGAATTTACTGATGGTTTTGTTGAGACCATAGATATAGAACCCTTGGTTGAGCCTTGCAGGATTGAAATGGTTAGTGGGATGGGAGAAGTAAATGATGTGTTTCCAATGGAAGAAGAAGTAAAAGAGGTGCCTACAATAGGGGAGTCTCAGTGGTTCGAAATTAAATTTGTAGAGATTGCTTCCCATATGCATGAGCTCAATCACCTTTTTGCCACTATTTTACAAGTGCCATACTGGAGGATAATGAGTATTGTTGAAAGATCATTTTTCTGGTACAGAGAGGGTTATTCCGATTCTTGAAGAAGAAAGTTACATGAATAAAGTCTAGCTGGAGACTTCAAAACCCAGAACTTCTTCTTGATCTTTTACCTTTTCTTTAGTTTTTAGTTTTCTACGTATTTTGTTAGTTTGCATCTTTGCTTATACTCACCAAGGCCACTCATGATGTAGGCATCCCTGAAGGAAGTTGCGAGGGAAATTGGCCATGCTCACAAGAGGCTAAGTGTGGGGGAGTGGAGTCATGAACCACTCCCGCAATGCACATAATCCTTTTGTCTTACTTTTCAAGCATGATTGTGCATGTGCCATTTAGTGTTCTTAGTTGTAAAATTTTACACCACCGTGGTTCTTAATCATGTTGCGACACTTTGCTTGCATGCTTCCTTATCATGTCTACTTTGCCACCAACATGTAGTGTACTTGGGTGAGCAATTTGTAATAAGCTTTGTTTCACCATGTGCAGGGATTTTTCATGCAATAAAGAACTTCAAACAAGGACACTATACCAAGCAAGCATTGGATTTCATGATATATCAATACCAGGGGGTTCCTAAACCTATCTTTACTTTACATTGAGGACAATGTAAGTTTTAAGTGTGGGGGAGGGAATGTTTGCTATGATTTGTGTCTTTTGGACCTGATATGCTTACTTTTGTTATGGAAATTTCTTTTGTGCTATGTGATGCAAAGTATGTTACTTTTAAGTTTTGCTGTGTTATTTTGAGTTTTTGCATATTATACTTGGTATATGTTTTGTTTTTCATTTTTTGTGCAAATTTTGTGCAAATTTTCATTTTGAATGTTTTTGGTGAAATTTTTGAACTTTGTGAATAAGTGATGGCTTTGGTGAGCACGAGTTGTGTTGTGTGTCAATGGAATATGGTGTTAGTGTTGGTGTGTGTTGAGGAGGGTGACAAAAGTTTGAGTGTGTGGACTATAAAGTTAATATCACACATGTATTTGAAACTTTGTTCTTAGTTCACTATGGCTTAATTCAAGTTCATCACTTTACTCTTTTTGAGTTTGCATGTGAAAATTTTTTGTTTCTGGTCCTAAGTTTGAGGAAATTGGTACATTTTGCTGGCTAAAGCCCGATGTTAAGGTAAGATAGATATGCCATGCAAAACTAAATGACACAGGAGGTATGTGTATGGAAGCTTACTCTTCTTGCTATGCATTTGTCTGGATGTTTCCAGAGTTCGTGCATGCTAATCAACTTGAAACTCTTATGAACATGTGCATGCATAAGAGATGACATGGAAGAAAAAGCCTTTTGGCATCTGGGATGGAAAAAGCCACAAGAACCTGGCAAATGATTAAAGGGAAAAAACAGCCAAAATACCCAGGCAAATGGTACCAATGAGTATCACAAATGCACTAATGTGCTTAATAAGGGCAATGTCCCATAGAGCTGTGTGCGCATAGGATACCATGGATCTTGTGACTGCATGTTCATGAGTGTGGCTAAAGAGATAGGCTTGTATTGAATGAGTGAGACAACTAGATGGTGTATAGCAAGGGAATAGATGAAGTGCATGTTCCTCAGCACACACTTGCACGCGTGGCATGTTGGTCTTTATTCATTGTGCCTTAGTTGATAATTTGTGCTGAAATCTGAAGGCTTGGTGCCAGAAACTTTGGAATGAATTCTTGTGCGGAAAAATGTTTTGATCGACTTGGATTTGGCAATTGTGGATGAATGAACAAATGTGTTAAATACGGGTGATAAAAATGAGTTTTGAGTGTACAATTTGCTTGAGGCCAAGCTATTGTGAATGGTGTTGAAATGGATAGGGAAGTGTTCTTTTCCCTATCAGGAGTTCAAAGCATGGTGTGTGTGTGGCATTGTTTTGTGATTGAGTTAAATGGTTTCGTTTTGTGTCTTTGCTTGAGGACAAGCAAAGGTTCAAGTGTGGGGGAATTTGATAAGTTGGTTTTATACCAACTTAAATGTATTATTTCACTTGGCTTTTGCCTTGATTTTCATGCAAATGTGTGGTGCAATGTGCTATATTGTGTGTTTATGTGGTTTGCAACTCATATTGTTTAAATGGTGAAAAAAGACCAAAAATGTTGTTAAAATGAGGAAAATATATGCTTGGTGTCAAATGACAAGGTTTAGAGTTTTAAACAATGAGAATGGTGAGGGGGAATTTAAGAAAAACCGAAATGAGCTTATTTGGCCAAATTAGGGTTTGGGCAGAATGTTGGTGCAACTTGTTTTGGGTATAGCTCTTTCAATTCTAATCCAAATGAAGAGATCTTGCATGTTTTGGAAACCCCTTTGAGTGTACTGAATGTCTTATGTTTTAACTGTTTTCCAATCCTATGTGTAAGCATGAGAAACGGGGGCTTCTTTAAGATTGCTACGTTCAGGATTTTCATGTTTAGGTTCATTGCGCCACAGTTTGACAAAATGTGTATAACTCAAGCTACAGGTATTCAATGAGGCTGATTCTGGAACTGGTGGAAAGCTAAGCGAATAAGCTAGAAAGTCTATGTTCACCACGAAGGCCAATTCAGGGGCTAAGACTCATTTATTTGGCATGAACGTAGAGCTTGGCGCTGGACTGTACACTTAGTCACACACGGTCTTGTTTTGCATTCATGGGCACACCACTTGTGCACGGGCATGCTCACGGGCACAACACTTGCACCAATTGTGCACTGCATACATGCACCAACCTTGCCACCCTCGGCACGCCTCAACCTTGCCACACTTGGCACGCCTTGGCATGCCATACTTGGTGCCTTGGCATGCCACACTCGGTGCCTCACCTCACCACACACGTGCACTTTTACCACAACCATGCCAAACCTTGCCATGACCCTGCCATAACCATGCCACAATTAAGCCAAACCGTGCCATATCTTGCCAAGGCCTTGCCAACTGTGTCAAACCCTTGCCAACCTTGCCACACATGTGCACTGACCTTGCCAAGCACTCAACAAGCAGCTTTGGCACACCATTTTCACACTTAAGCACAATAGCCGTGGCACGACACTTGCACACTTTGGTACAACTTTTGCACATTCTTGGCTCACCATTTGTGCACGACACAACATGCATCAGTCTTGCCATATACTTTGCCACATACCTTGTCACCAACTCACAAAACATTATGCTTGCACAACAACTTTCACAACTTGGGCACACAACAGCTTGGCACAAGAAGGAACGAATAGCCTTGCTTCATTTGCTCCACGAGATCTCGTGGACAAACAGAAAGTTGCAAAAATTGCTCCACGAGATCTCGTGGAAGAAAAAAAAGTTGTAAAAATTGTTCCACGAGACCTCGTGGAAGAAAAAATGAACAAAAAATTTGCCCACGAGGTCTCGTGGGCAAAAATAGGAGGTAAAAATTTTACTCCACGAGATCTCGTGGAGTAAAGTTGTGAAGCTGCAAAGTTACACTCTCGCCATTGAAAAAATTGGCTAAGTGTTGGAAGGTTTGCTCTATGAAATTCTCAGCTTGTTGCACTGCATTGATTTGGTCGTAACTCTTTCGTCTTAGCTCCGAATTGGATGATTCAAATGGCTGTGGAAAGCTAAGACAAAGGGTTACAACTTTTGTGTTTTACGATTTCCCTAATTCACAGTGCATCATGGTCAAATGTTTGTTGGAAATTGCTGCCCTGAAGCATTATGCACTTGAGGATAAAAATATTTTCGAAGTGTTGGATTTCTGAATTTCAGGTTTTAGCAAACGAACGAAGGCGTGAAGTTGCGGGGCAGGAAGGCGTGATCTCCTGAAAGCTGGATTGCGTGAAAACTTGCAGAGACGCTGAAGGCGTGAATGGTCCAGGCTCAAAGGCGCTGGAAATCTCTGATTCCTTCGCTTGGCTTTTGAGGAGTGAAGGCGTGATTCCCACTGGCCCAAAGGCGCGAGAAGTGGACTGAAGGCGCGCGAACTTGATGCTGAAGGCGCTGGATTGCTGGGAAAAGTTTTCCAACTTCGAATTTTCACATTTTTGGGCTGATTTTGGTTCTTCCTTTCAAGGACACTTTTGTAATATCTTTAGATATTTTTAGTTAGTGTATTAGCTACATTTCTACTACTCTATATATAGGAGGTGTAGCTAATATGGAGGGGAGGCTTTAGATCCCGCAGACTATTTTTCATCCATTAGTTAGATTTTACATTTTGTAATAAACTTTTGAGAGCTGGAGAGGGGGAATTCATTTGAAGATCTACTTTCTCTCTCTAATTTCTCTCTCTAGCTTTTGAGCTCCATTTTCTATTCCGATCAAAGATTTGCTCCGATCACTGTAATTCTCATATCAATTAAGGAAGCTCTTGGAAGAATTCAATTGGTAAACTCTTTCCATTTATTAAAAATGAATTGTTTCAAGTTCCAAATTGTTGATCTTGAATTGGTAATGGAGTTCTATGGTTAGATCTCTCATGTTTTAGAGTTTCAACCGGTTAAATGTATAATTAGACTATGCAAAGCTATGCAATTGACATAATTTCTTAAGGATGCAATCATATGTGATTTTAATGATTAAATCTTGTTGAGTTTCATGAATTCACACTTTTATTGAATGAATTGAACTTTGATTGTGGTCGCCATGCTGAGTTGAAGTGAGATTTACAAATATCTGTGAGAATTGCATGAAATGAAGACTAACATATGATGATTGAGTCTTCCACTTGCTTTGCTTGAATCATGATTTGAGATGCGGTCGCCATGCCGGTGGAGAATCATTGAGTTGTTAGGAAAAAGTGAGAAGAGACTTTCTAAAGTAAGCAAACATTCTAGGTCCTAGGTCAGGCCTCGCTATGGGATACCGTAGGAATTGCATGCTAGATTTGCTAACTATGGAGAGTTGAGGCATTGCGGGTTGAATCCGTTCCACTTTGGCCTCGCCATGGGAAAAGTGGAATGTTATGGAGTGTAGAAAACACTGTGGTCGTCATGCTATGTGTTAGCTAGCCTCCTGGGCGATAGAGATCTCCTCATTGTTTTACTTGTGTGTCAAGAGCATTGCAATCATGGCCTAATGTGCATTCAACTGGTGGAAATACTCTAGAGCATCCATTCTCTTCCTGTTTTTACACTTTATTTGTTGCATTTGATTCTTTACTAGTTAGTGTCTAGTTTTGTTTCTTTCGTGACATTCTGAGAGCAAATTCTGAGTTCTTGAACCATCCCCTTCCCTGTGGATACAATCCCTCTCACTACTACTACATTAGTAGTTTAGGGTAAAATTGAGCTGATACGACTTTAAGCTATCAATTTGGCAATACATTGATGGAATTTTGGACGACAAACTCGAGCTAAGTTCTCAAATCTCATATTCATCATTATCTCAATAATTTGTAGTTATCATGTATAAAACTTCTTATCCATGTATGAGCAGTCTGACCATGCTTTGATCATTTGAATGATCGAATGGGAAAGTATTGTCAGATCTGGTTGAAATTTTAACTGGGAATAGAAAACATCTAGTTATATATTCTGAACGGTTAAGATCTGCTTTTGATGGTTCTTTAATGATTTATGAATTTCGGAAGAAGTAAAATCCGAAAATAACTTTTGCTATAATTTCAGCAATTCAAGTCTGACCAGGTTTTGATCATCGCAATGATCGATGTGAAACTATTGTCTGAACTGGCTGAAATTTTAACTGAGAATAGAGAACATCTAGTTCTATATTCGGAACGATTAAGATTGGATTTCAAAATTCTTACACTGAGTTGAAAATTTCAGAATTCTACTGTTATTTCTAATTTGAAATATTGTGGAGCTATTGGTTCCAACAAGATTATCAAAGGTTACGACCTACAAAGCAAAATGGAGCATGTATCTATGCGAGATTCTCTAATATGTGCAATATTAATGCCATTAGTTGAAGTTCAATGATGAATTTGGATAATATATTTTCCAGTTTCAAACAAAAATGGTGGTATATTTTCCATGTTCAACATCACAATAGCATGTAATGGGATTGTATCTTGATAAGACATTGTATGCTACTTTGATTATGTCTTAACTTTGTGATGGATTGAATATTTTTAAGCAGGTTATTGAAGCAAACTTGCAGAGTGAATGCAATTGTTTTTTTTAGATATTTTTTGAAAGTCAATGGTGACACTCATTTAAATATTGGACTCGGGTTTCCAATGATTTATGGGATTGATGTTGTTTATCCATGACATTTATCATGACTCTCTTTTTCTTATTGATTGGATTATACAATGCCTTTGAGGTGCAGCTCTCTGATTGCCAAAGATAGATGCAATGCATTCGACAATGATAAAGAGAACCTAAATGCAACTTATGTATTAGACAGGTTACTCTCATTATCGACCTAAAGAATTAAGGTTCTCAAAAGGTCGAAAGACCAGTCATGAACTGGCACATTATCGACCTAAAGAACTAAGGTTCTCAAACGGTCCAATTAAAGACCAGTCATGAACTGGCATACTATCGACCTAAAAAGCTAAGGTTCTCAAAAGGGCCAATTAAAGACCAGTCATGAACTGGCACATTATCGACCTAAAGAACTAAGGTTCTCAAAAGGTCCAATTAAAGACCAGTTATGAACTGGCACAATATCAACCTAAAGAACTAAGGTTCTCAAAAGGTCCAATTAAAGACCAGTCATGAACTGGCACATTATCGACCTAAAGAACTAAGGTTCTCAAAAGGTCAATTAAAGACCAGTCATGAACTGGCATACTATCGACCTAAAGAACTAAGGTTCACAAATGGCCCATTATACAAATTCTTGAAATGTTTTCAAGAATAATAAAGCGGAGATGAACAGTAGTTTATCTCTAAATTCAGCATGCTATGACAATCTCAAAATATTTTTGAGAACTATGAAATGGAGATGAACAGTAGTTTATCTTTGAATTGGCCAAAAAAGAGGGGCATAACCTCCACCAAACCGATTTAAAGAACTAAGGTTCTCATAACGGTAAAAGACCAGAAATAAACTGGCACGATCTTCTCCTAGTAGAAGAATTGAAAAAGATTTAGAAATAATCTGAGTAATAAACAACCAAGGTTGTTTAAGAAATACATACAAAATAATGACAAGTTCAGAATTCGCAAAACGAATAATTGGCAATGGCTAAGCCGCATTCGAGTGAGATGTGTCGTGGTCCAGAGTTCGGCATATAATTTGTTGCTTCAAAGGATTGCACAAATCAATACCGAACTGGGGGTAAATATGTTCCATAAAACATTCTACGTCACTAATGTATGTGCATATTTGCGACGACTTCCGAAGGTCGGATACAACATATGAGGAAATTCATATGTAGTTGATATGATATGGTTTCCTGAGTTTGGAAGCAACATGCTAGAAAATTGCGTTTCGCATTATGCATTCCGCAACAACTTGTCCGAGTTCGGTTAGAACTATTGCACAAGTGCAACAATCACATGTGAGAATTATGGAATTTGGAATTCTTGTATTAGTTATCAAGATAGTTCCAATGTACTTGGGGCTTGGTAAGATGACAAAGGCATTTGGAGATCAGATTACATATATCGTGTGCGGAAAATGGAAACATCATTGATCAGATCGGATAAGATCCAAGGGAATCTCAACCGATCTGAGGGGCTATTGATAAAAGTAGAATTGTAATAGGACACTACTTGTGCAAATCCTATCTCTACCCGAGTTCTTCGGGATAAGTCTACTATGAATTGAAGAGTTCCAAACCTACTAGAACTCCACGAGGTACGAGTCTATATAAGGAACCCCATTATCACTAGGAAGAGGAGGACTTTCTCTACAACTTACTTTTACTTTATGCTTATTGCTCAGAACACAGACTGACTTAAGCATCGGAGTATACTCCCTGGGTACAGCCCGGGGAGTATTTCTGACGTATTCGTGTTGCAGGTCTCCTAGGTTTCTGGTGACGAAGATAGCCGCACGTGACCTCAAGAAGGCCTTACAACACTTGGTGATTTCGGACATCATCAAAGAAGAGAAGAATTGACAACCCTAACTCAAATGGGTTTGACAACAAGAGAAATAGGAAGGGATTGAGTGAAAATTTAAGCCTAATTGAGAGGGATTCAGCTAGAGAGAGAGAGGACAACAGAGCGAGCAGCTTACGAGTCATAACCTAAGATTTAGGTGACTTTCACTTTTGAACGGTGCCGTTTTGGATACTTCATCTAAGAGCTTATCCAATGAGGTAATATAATTTGATATTTTCAGAGCATTTGTGACAATTAGTTTACCCTTTATTTATCTTTTTTTATAAAAAAAAAAAGTTCAATTTGTTTGTTTGTTTTCTCTAGTTTTTCTAAAAATATTTTAAAATAAAAAATAATACTATAATTATTGTTTTTGCTAAAGTGTTTTTATATTTTATTATTTTTATTTAATAATAAGACATAAATTTGAAAATTTTAAATTTAATTTTTTTTAAAATAAAGCATTATTGTTTCTTTTGGTTTTTTTACCACACAAGAAATTCGTGGGATGATTAGTTTACATAATATTTTTGTACAAATTCAATGTACCTACTTGTTTTGTTCATTTTTGGCGCTACAAAAGTTATAAAAATATTAAAAAAAAATGTTACTGCTATTATTTTGCTACAATGTTTTCTATATACTTTTCATTATTATCATTAATCAAATATAGAATTCAAATTTCAAATTTAGTTTTTTAAATAAGTAAAAAAATTGTCCTAATATATTTATGTAACAATTATTTTTTTTATATAAAATTAAATAACCAATTTGTTATATATATATACACAAAAACATTAGCTTCTTATATATATATATATATAATTATTGCTTTAAAATACTTATATATATATATTTATGTAACAATTATTTTTTATATAAAATTAAATAACCAATTTGTTATATTTATACACAAAAAATTAGCTTCTTATATATATATATATATATATATATATAACATTTTATAAAGTGTTACATATTATATAAAGTGTTGCATATATTATATAAGTATTGCTTTAAATACCCAACAAAGGTAACACTTCTTAAACGTATTACATATTCCTATAATAATTGTAACACTTTTAGACAAGTGTTGCATTTAACATATATATGCAACACTTATTTGAAAGTGTAGCAACTTTTCTAAAAATTCTGTTCAAATGCAATATTTTAAAAGTGTTGCCATGAAAGTGTTGCTACAACTTCGTTTTGTAGTAGTGCCTATTCCTTCATGGTTTCTTGTATTGTTTTTATTCCAACTAGTTTTAGAGTTATATTGGTGCCTATATAAGGCTTATTTGTGATGTAATTTCATGGGAGAATTTTTAGAAATTATTTTTGGGTTTATTTTGCCTATATAAGGCTTATTTCTAGTGTAATTTTGTCGGAGAATTTTTAGAAATTGTTTTTGAAAATAAAAACACAGAACTGTTTTTACATCTTTGTGAGTTGTGTTCCTGAGAAGGAAATTCTTCTTATGTTCGACTTTTTTTGTTGATTAATGGTGAAGAGCAATTGATTAATCGTACTTCAAAACCAATCTACTTAGATTGTTGAGTCTACATCCATCTATTTTTGAAAGGTCCTACAGTTAGAATTCAATTCTGCAACCTACGCATCAAGTTTCGTGAGGAGCGGGAGATCTGTATCAGAATTATTAATGCGAAATATTATTTTTTGCCTTCTAATTATTTTTAGAACTTTATAACCATATGCATTAAATAATCTAGTAAAATTTTATTAAAAATATACATTAAATATAGAAACAATGTTGAATTGCTTTAACATTATTGGATTAATTTCTAATGGTTAAAATGGTTATTCAAAAACAACTTAAAGGCACTTCAATTGAAGATAATCCAAGCTAAAACCACAATTAGAAATTTCTGCTAAAACCCAATAAGACACACTTAATGATTGATTCCTCCACGACTTATTCCTCCACGTTTTTCTGTCATAATTCCTCAAAGACTGATTTCAATCGTCTTTATCCTAAATATGCAATCAAGACATAAATAAGAAAATTCTATATACAGAGACACTCGTATGAAGCCAGCTTAAAATCGAACCCACTATCACAAAACAAAGCTTATTATGATAAGATCAATTTTAAAAAAATTAAAAAAATGAGGATGAATGTTATGTAGCTACATCCAATTAAAAAAACTTAAAATTGAGAAATCTAATCAACATTATACAACAAATTTTTTAGCAATTCCAGTCCCCCAAAAAAAAAGAAGTTCCAGCCACTTGGGGTGTGAGTGTCGCCTTTCTGCCTTATAGAGTGCGTCGAAGATTCCGACTACGACTTCTTAACTTAGATGAAGTATAGTAGTAAAATGTGATCTTTATATCCTATCCCGATTCTACTTGAATAAAGACTTAATAGTGTTTATTGTTGTAAATAAAGCTCTAAATTGGAAAAGTTCACATACATGATTATTGAGTTAATTTCATGTCTAGTTGAAACTACCGTTCTGAATTCTTATGTTACAAATGACTACGGTACAATATCGTGTACTGCCATGAGATATAAACAATTTGAGGCAAATTTCTTTTTCTAAAATCAGCAATTTTTAGATTAAACCTTCATTAAAGAAATGTTAATCCCAAAAGTCTAGAACAACATAATATGCTACGAGTAGAAGTAGGGATACTATTGTGCCGAAAATAATCTGTAATAACAGAGTACAGCAACATCATTAGCGCTGAAATAATACTTGTAAGAATATCAAGCTGTAGAATTCATTTGTATATAGATGATCAAATAATGAAGTGTCATTAAATACCAAACCTTATACCAATAATGCTTCTAAATTTGTATAAAGCCATTTTGATGCTGTATGAATGAATTCATAATTTGCGAGCAACACTTACATTGTGCTAACTACTTCAGCATGCAGTCCATGTTCTTGCGCATAAACAAATGAGGTTATGGCTTGCATGTGGCAGTGCTAACTAGGAGTGGTAAACGGGCGAGCTACTGAAGAGTAGCTCGGTCAACTACTAGACTCAAACTCGCTTTAATCGAGTTCGAGTCGAGCTCGAACGGCTCGAGTTCGATCTTGAGTCGAGCTCGAGTTCGGAATACATATATTCGAGTAACTGAGTATATATATATTTTTTATTTTTAATATTTATATTTATATTTTAGTCCCTGTAATTTAATAAATTATAATTTAATCTATTTATAATTATATTTTAGTCCTTAATTTATAGTAAATTATAATTTGACCTCATTAAATTTTAAAAAATTACAAATACATTCTATAATTTTTAAAAAATATTAAAAATAATAAAAAAATAAAATAATCGAGCTCGAACTCTCGGTACTCGAGTTCGAGCTCAAATTTTGGTGCTCGATGGAGCTCGAGCTCGAGCTAGAGTACACCCCTAATGAGCTACTCGAGCTCATTAGCGGTGCTTCTCGAGCTCGAGCTCGACTCGATTACACCCCTAGTGCTGACTATAAAAGAAAATGAAATATCAATAAAAAATAATAACATAAATACTTTTAACCAATCAAATCAACTTTATGTTCTTGCATCTTCTTATATTTATTCCATAATCTTGCTGTGGGCGTGAACGATAATATTTTACTTACCCGATATATCGAATAATAACTTCGCCTACTTACAACTTGCTTGTTTATAAGTAACTAGTATCAAGATCGAATAACTTAATGAGGTAAGTTGTGCAGACTGATAGCTGACGTAAAATGTCACTCAAATGACATGGACCATATTAGGAATTGTATAAAAATTTAAATAAAAATAATACTATAGCGAAATATGATCTATGTATCCAACTTCACAAAGTGGAATAAAAGTTTAGTGATTGGACTGATATTATCCCGAATAATCACACTATCCATTTCCATGTCCAATCAATATAAGCCTTAATAGGCAAGTTTCTAACATCCAATAAAATATATCATTCACTACAAGAAAAATGGTGACCATAATATGGACAACCATTGGCGATTAGTTTGGTAGTCACCAAATGGTGACCAAATATTTGGTCATTAATTGAGTCGTCACGATACAATTTTTCTAACTAAAATGGTGACCAAACTTTTTGGTCAATTTTTTTATATGGTGACGAAATATTGTTGTCATTATTCAAAAAAATGTGGTCAATTTGTAGAATTTGGTTACTAAAATTTTGATCAATAATAAAGAAAATATTGTCAACCTTTTCATTTGGTGACAGGAAAATAAAACATGTTCCTAATAACAATAAAAATTGTACTATCTACTAAATAAAATACACAACACAAAAAATCACCAATATATCGAACAAACATTAAAATAAAACTAACCAAATATACCAATAGATAGCAAATATTCAACATTCTACTATCCAAGAAATATACCATAATATTAATAATCTTCTAATATCCAAGAAATATAACACAAAAGTACTAATCCACGATACAAAAAGTTGATATTTCAACTCTCTAGTGTCAAGAATGCCCACCATTTCTTTCTTAATCCGTAAAGAGAGTTGACACTTCAACTCTTTAGTTTTCTTCAACCTTCATAATAGTTCCAAAAAACAGGTTAAAAACTTTTTGTAACATACCATGTACTTATAAAATATCACAAACATGAAGAAATAATATAACATTTCAATTTAAAAGTAAACCAATCAATGTTAAAACATTTTTTTTTGGCTTAACCTCTGTTGCGAGGTGGGTCGCTACTCCCTAGTTTATAACATAATTTTTTGGGTAGTGGAGTTACCCTAAACCACCCTTACAAAATGCTATCATATGATACCCTACCCAATTACATGCCAATGGCCTAATGGGGAGGGGCTCAAATGAATTTTGCAGGACAGAAAATGTGGAGGACTTCCTCCATCCACAAATAGCCCTATCACTGTGTAACATAATAATGCAGTTTAGTATGGGACTAATCCACACCAATTCACAAGTTATCATACATTTATAACTGAGTATGCAAAATATCCCAAGATAGGACCAAAAGAATAGAATCACCATGCCCATTATGCAAGACTTCTTAGAATAGCAACATTTAAAGTTAATGAATAGCAACATTCAAAACTAAATAAGATTTGGGAAGTAATTATACATTAGACACGTTCATGGATATTATTACACATTTAACAAATTTTAAACCAATCATAGTGTATTTTGAATGTATAACCATGTCAATTTAACCAAAGTTTCATGATTTAGTCCCACTAAAAGCAACAATATACCACAATAGTTATATTCAAGCATTTAAAGATAAAAGAATGGTAATATTCAAAACCAAATAAAACTTGGGTAGTAAGTGACGCGAGGTAAATTTACATAAAATATTGCCGTGGTTGTATTTACTCTCGACTCAAATTAAATTCACTACACAACCCCTTTTTAGGTAGTAGTATAGCGAGTTCGAACCCACAGGGAAGTTAATTTATTGAAATGTGGTAAAATGAAGTGTAAATTCTTTAGGTTTTGATTAACTAAAAACTGTCCAAATTCCAACATAAAAATATCAATAAAATTAAATAAATAACAACACTTGGTTTTCAAAACAACAAATGATCAAACGTATTCCCGGGATGATTTCGAGGGTTATAAAAATATTTCATGTATTTGTTCTATTTATGGAAATATGAAATTAAGGATAAACAACTTTTCTCATACCTTCCTTGTGGCTATTAAGGTAAGGTTTGATTTAATTATTTATCTATTTAAGTATTAATCAATTTATTAAATCCTCCTTGTGGCTATTAAGGTAAGATTTAATTCATTAATTAACCTAAAATCTTGTGCATCATCCAACTTTCCAAACACTCAAGTTCAATTATTCCTTTTGGCTATCAAGGCAACAATCAAGCTAGACACACTTATGTTAAATCATTTTACTTTAATTCTCCCTTGTGGCTATTAAGGTGAGAGTTAAATTAACTTGACCTAACAAATTCACAACTTTCCTCACAAGATTTCAAACAATCCACTCTAACCTCCTTGTGGCTATTAAGGTAAATTAGAGCAAATTATTCTTAAATAATTTGCTGTACTTTTCAAAGTATTTATCACACATGATTGATCAAGTCAAGTATGACTAATTAAGCTCACAACAAAACTCAACTCACAACAATCCATAAAATAGAACTAACATGAATTTAAGTACATAAACCCTCTACATCATCCCAGGAATACAAAATAATTTAGCCAAGCATAATCATCTCAAACATCATCATATATAAGATTAAGAACAATATTGGTATCATTAATACAAAGGAAAGAAACACCTTGGAGAATCACTCCTTGGAAGAATCTTGTCTTTGAATATATGAAATCCAACTCCAATGATGTATCAAAGATTTGCTATTACAATCCTTATAATTCAAATTGATCAAAAGAGATGAAAACCATGAATTGTAAAAGTAAAATGTGAAGTCTTCCTTGAACTCTCTTTCTTCTCTTCTTCACACTTCTCTTAGCTATGGAATGGAATGGCATATGGATTGAATGCTCCCCTCTAGCTTTTTGGTCTTCTAATACGTCCAAAATGAGCTCCATCAACTGTGCTACCGACAATTCATCAACCATTGATAATTTTTGGTCAATTGTTTAAGTTGACAAAAATGGCAAAAAAATATATATTATTATGCCTCGGCGTCGCGACGCATAGGTCGCGCGTCCGACGCCCACGCGCGTGCGCGACGCCTAAGCTATTGGCGTCGCGACACGGAGAATTTATTTCTCTGCCATGTTTTGATGCTCTGTGCGTCGCGACGCAGAGGATTGCGTTCCTGGGCGTCGCGATGCTGAGGAGTTTTCCCCTTTTTAGCGATTTTCTTCTCATTTTTCTCCATTCTTTGTCGGTTTAGCTTTTTCCTTGACTTCTTTCCTCCAATGTACAATATGGTCGTCAAACCTACAATTTAAACATTAAAACAAATCAAACGGAGCAAAAACGATCAAAGAGTTAAGCGTAATTGTTATATAAAAGGTGAATAAATTCACCTTATCAATTTCCCCCACACTTAACCTTTGTTCGTCCCCGAACAAACCAAATTAAAACAACAATCCAACATAATTCATATAACTTCACATAAAACTTAACAATCAACAACAAAATGTATCCAACTTTTTCAACTTGTTCTGAAAAATAAGTGTCACAAAATCGCCTCATAATCGAAAGCATTTTAATGTCAAGTACTCATAATATGCATCTCAAAAAATTATGCAAAACATGTTAATGTACTAATGTTAAACACGTTGAGTCAATTCATGTGTGTGTGTGCGGTAGGTTCCATCTAAGTTCATAACTTATCCACAACTATGCCATTAAATTAGGCCTCCAACAACTCAGTTTTAGTTTCAACTTTTCTCACTATTCAAAATTAAATTCATATTAGCTCATTTACATGAGGATTCACTCGGCGAACCTTAAGGCTCATAGATAATCACTCGTTCCCCCAGACTGTCACTTTTTATTAGGATATCTCATTGGAAGTCCCGCTGACATCCACCTGGGGTACTGTCTCACCTTTAGGTTTTAGACCCATTCCCACTCATGCAAGTTCTTCTATTAACTTTTCGTTTAAGAGCAGTCTCGCAGAGGAGTGGCAATAGATATAGCCTGCATATATACAAACAGCTTAAAATATCAAAACATTAATTCATTAAAGAATCACCATCTAAGCGAGTTATATAAATTGAAACTAAACCAAATGTTAGAACACACTAATCTATTTTATAGCCACAAACTTGTCATTCCCTTAAATAGTCCCCCTAAGTGCATAGAAATGATTGACTCAAAAATGCTAAACTTTCATTAAGCCATTTGACTCATTTCGAATAGCATAATATTTTCTCTATCCCACATTAAATTTCCAATAAAATCAAATCAATCGGCATCATAACACTTATCATATTAAGAAGAAAAATTTAAGAAGTTGGATAACCACACATAAAACCCTAATGTTATTATGCAAAGATGCTACTTCTTTAGCATTTTTATTTCCAAAAACTCACAACAATTTAAATTAAATTCTTCCAACACAAAACCAAATTCCATTAACTCTAAATAACCCATAAAAAAAATCAACAAAATTCCAAACACATAAAAAACACTTTCCATAAAAAGTCAAACCAATCATACCACACCAAACAGAAGATTTAACTAAATCCAAAATCCAAACAATCAAACAACCACAAGTAGCTAAAAATCCACAAACCAGAAATATTCAACCAAAATATTAAAAACCCAAAATAAACAAAATAACCAAAATGTAGCAAAATATAGCATATAGCATCCACGAGATACTCGCACGTCCCCCACACTTGGCATACACATTGTCCTCGATGTGTTCATATGTAGACTCCATCTAGTCACGTGGGGCATCGTCAGAAGGAGGTGGCTGAGAATCGGTGTTCTCGCCACGCGATATCTGCCACTGTCGAGTCATCTGGCCCACAACGTCGGAGATGTGCGTCATCTGACTAGAAAGGTTGGCAAAAACCATCTCCATCTGATCAAAGCGAGAATCAAAATGTGCCTCGATCGCATCTAAGCGTGAATGAACACCTGCGAAAGTATTGAGGCGTCTAGGTGGTGGTGGGGATGGTGGAGGCTGCTGCTCCTGCTGCTCCTGCTCCTCATTATCGGTCTCGCCTTCTTCCTCTTGCTGCTGCTCCTGCTCAAGCTGTTGTCGCGCATTCGGACCTTGCTGCTCATACACACTGCTTTTATAACTATTATACATAGCAGTGGTAATTACCTCTCGAACCCCACAGAGTTCGTCAGTGGGTAGAGCCTGAACTCCTGCAGCATAACAAATGGCAGTGATCATCGAGGGATAGTACAGACCTGTCTGCTTAAATCGACGCGTCTTCTTTATCTCAATATCCATGATTTCACCCACGTCGATAGAAAAACCTTTCTGTATGGCATAGTTCAAGATCGCCTTATCCAAGTTCATCGATGATTGGTGCCTGCTTGGGATAAGTTTGCCAATTATGAAATAATGCCAACCCTTCGTGACCTTCGTCATGTACTGCAGCTTGAGCTTGACAATTTCTAGGACTTCCGCAGCTTGGACCCATGGCATCCCAGTAATAGTGGAGTAGACTTGTGGAATACTGATGTGACCACGAACAAGATTACGATATCCACTATCGATTTCATCATGCAAGCCATAGTATTCGTTGAACTTTGTTCTGTCCAACTGCCAATCTTGCCACGGGATCTTCAAAACACCATCTATAGCATATTATAGTTAGGCGTAAACTCTCTCACCAACGTAGCATTACGACCCTGCGGTTGAGCGCACAACTGTTGCAACGCGTTCTTGTATTTGTGTAGAATAGCGCATAGTTATTTGAAGACCGGCTCCTCCACCATTGGCTTTGTCGCAAATTGCTCGTCATGATGCTTATTGAGCTTCCGTATTCATGAAACGGAAGCTATCGAATGCAGCTGGCGGTGGTGGTGGTAGAGGATTGCTCCACCTCTAAGCCCGATCGTGTCCTTTTTGATGCCATTTCTATAAAAAGAATAAAAACCAATTATAAATACAAAACAAATGTTTAAAGTACAAATCATAAATGAAAATTGAAACTAAACATATAACAACTACACACAAATTAAACATATTATACATTTAAACACTCTAAACCAAATTACACCATAACATACACATTCCCCCACACTTATTCTAAATTCAAACCTTAAAATGAGGAATGTGTAAACCCAAATACAAACAAATAAACACCAATTAAAATCAATTCCACAAAGTGTTAATGCATGTTTATGTGCATCCAAAGATAAAAATTTATCAAACACTTTGAACTCAAAACAAAATTCTTCCAAAAGTTCAACAAAATTCCAACAAGAATCGGTTTTTGTTCCAAAAGCTTGATAATTACACATTTTAACAAACATATAACATGCATTGTGCAAATTATGCACAAAAAGGTGTAAAAATACACTTAAAACTCATTGAAGCATTTCACCAAACACATGGTATGCATAATGACGTATTCATGTCCAAGACAAAGTTACTATCAATTTCACCAACCAAAAACCAAATTAATATGATCATAACAATCTTTATAGCAAATAAAAATCATCACACGATCAAATAAAATCAAAATCTAGGCATGAAATTCCATTTTGTTCAAATTCGTCCAAAAATTTAGATAATGAATTTCAACAATCCTAAATTTCAATACAATCATTAAAATCATCATCACAATATGTTGACAATAACAATATAGTATTAGCAACGCAATCAAACACAAGCTTGTAACGAAATTCAAAAAGAAAATCCAAAAATTACCTCTTGAAGAACATAAATTGAAATTCGAAAATACTTGTGTATTGTGTTGTTATGAGACCGTGTACACCTTCCAAATCACTCCAAGAACAAATTGCAAACACCAAATTTCAACGAATTCAACACGAAATTCGTATTTTGGAATTTGGTGTTCTTGGAAAAATTATGAAAATTTGGAGAATTTTGGATTTTGATTCGGTCAATTGTTATGTTTTTGGTGTTTAAACGATCCTTGGACAATTTAGAACACTTCTATGGAATGATTTTCACAAAAAATTTTAAAGAAAAGAAAAAGGGTTGAGAGGATTTTGGGTATAGGGTTTAAAAATTTTGAAAAACGCTTAGGTTCAAGCGTTTATTCGAAATTCTTCACCGGTGTCGCGACGCATATCATGGGCGTCGCGACGCTGGAGAGCAATAAAATGGCCAGAGAATTCGTACCCACGTGTCGCGACGTTGAAGTTATGGGCGTCGCGACGCGTGTGATACATACCTGGGCGTCGCGACTCCAATCATTAGCGTCGCGACGCTGATGAGCCAAAAAGTTGGCAGAGAATTTACATCCCTGTGTCGCGACATTGAAGTTATGCGCGTCGCGACGCAGGGAAATTTGTCTCTCCTTTGCCATTTTTCTTCATCCTCACGTCTTTTCCCTTCTCCAACCTACACATATAAACACTTTTATCAAAAACAACATCAAGTTAATGGAATTTTCACACAAATTATTCAAGAAAACAAAACAAAACCATATGAAATATAAACTTAAAAATTTAAAAAAAAAAATTGGGTTGCCTCCCAAGAAGCGCTTTAGTTTTCGTCGAAAGCTCGACGCCTATTTTTCTTCATTTTTCTCTTGGTGCCTCCTCAAGAGACACCTCTTCAATGGCTTGAAGAACTTTTTCGTCTTGTGATAGATAAATCTTCAATCTTTGACCATTGACAATAAAAGTATTGCCATTCTTCTCATTCACAAGCTCTACCGTACCATATGGAAAAACTTCTCTCACTTTGAAAGGACCATGCCATCTTGATTTAAGCTTTCCCGGAAATAATCTCAGCTTTGAATTGTACACAAGCACAAGCTGCCCTGGTTGGAATTCCTTGAATAATATCCTCTTATCATGCCATTTCTTTGTTCTCTCCTTATAAAGAGCTGCACTCTGATAAGCATTGAACCGGAATTCATCCAATTCATTCAATTCAAATAACCGTTGTGAAACTGCCTTTCCATAATCCATTTCCAATTCTTTAAGAGCCCAAAAAGTCTTGTACTCCAGCTCGACCGGTAAATGGCAGGCTTTACCGAAAACCATTCGGTAAGGAGATGTACCAATAGGAGTTTTGAAAGCGGTACGATACGCCCATAGAGAATCATCTAACTTTGTCGCCCAATCTTTCCTAGAAGGTTTCACAACCTTCTCCAGGATTCTCTTAATCTCCCTATTAGATATCTCAACCTGACCACTTGTTTGTGGATGATAAGGTGTCGCCACCTTATGTCGGACTCCATATTTGTTCAATAAGGCTTGAAAAGCCTTATTACAAAAATGTTTGCCTCCATCACTAATGATAGCTCGTGGTGTTCCATATCGAGTGAAAATATGCTTCTTGATAAAACTCACCACTCTTTTGGCATCACTAGTCGGTACCGCAATTGCCTCAACCCATTTGGAAACATAATCCACAGCTACGAGGATATATGAGTTCCCATTTGACTTTGGAAATGGTCCCATGAAGTCTATGCCCCAAACGTCAAAAATTTCTACTTCCATGATGTTGTTTAAGGGCATCTCATTTCTCCACGAAATATTCCCTGTTCTTTGGCATTCATTACAGTACTTAATCCACTCATGAGTGTCATGAAATAGCCTTGGCCAATAATAGCCTGACTGTAACACTTTGTATGCTGTTCTTCTTCCACCAAAATGTCCCCCGTAATCAGATTCGTGGCATGACCTTAAAATTTCCTTTTGATGTTCCTCAGGAACACACCTTCTAATCATCTGGTCACTACACACTTTGAAAAGATAAGGCTCATCCCAAATATAATACTTGGCATCATGTATGAGTCTTTTCTTTTGTTGGGCAGACAAATGAGATGGAAGCCTTTGTGATACGACATAGTTTGCTATGTCAGCATACCAAGGGACTTGACTGGCTTCTCCTACAAGAAATAATTGTTCATCTGGATAGAGTTCTTTGATTAAAGTATGAATATCCTCTTCCAAATGCTCATGTCTTTCCAAACGGGAAAGGTGATCGGCAACATGATTTTCCGCTCCCTTTTTATCCCGAATTTCTAGGTCAAATTCTTGGAGTAATAAAAACCATCGAATTAGCCTTGGTTTTGCATCCTTTTTCGCCATCAAGTATCTTATTGCTGCATGATCGGTATAAATTATCACCTTGGCTCCCAGCAAATAAGATCTAAACCTGTCCACAGCAAAGACAACCGCCAACATTTCTTTCTCAGTAGTAGTGTAATTACACTGAGCAGAGTCTAACAACCGACTGGCATAATGAATGGTATGAAAAACTTTGTCCTTCCTTTGACCAAGGACTGCTCCAATAGCATAGTCGCTTGCATCGCACATGATCTCAAAAGGGAAACCCCAATTAGGAGGTTGAATGATCGGTGCTGACACCAATTGATTTTTAAGGAAGTCAAAAGCTTCCTTACAATCATTGTCAAAAATGAATACTGTATCCTTTTCCAATAAATGGCACAATGGTTTCGTGATTTTTGAAAAATCACGAATAAATCGCCTATAGAATCCAGCATGGCCTAAAAAGCTTCGAACTCCCCTAACATTGGGTAGGATAAGGAAGTTTCGAAATAACCTCCAATTTCGCTTTGTCAACTTCCATGCCATTAGCTGAAATTTTATGGCCCAAGCACGATTCCTTCTTGTACCATGAATTGGCATTTCTCCCAATTGAGTACCAAGTTGATTCTATACAATCTTTGGAGAAACTTTGCAAGATTTGCCAAACACCGTTCAAAAGAATGGCCAAATACCGAAAAATCATCCATGAAAACCTCAATTATGTTTTCCACCATATCGTGGAAAATGGCCATCATGCATCGTTGAAATGTAGCCGGTGCATTGCATAAGCCAAATGGCAATCCTTTTAAATGCAAAAAGTTCCAAACGGGCAAGTGAATGTAGTCTTGCTTGGTCCTTGGATCAATTGTGATTTGATTATACCCGGAATACCCATCCAAAAAACAATAGAAGAGATAGCCAAAAATCCTGTCAAGAACTTGATCAAGAAAAGGAAGAGGGAAATGATCTTTCCTTGTTGCCTTGTTGAGCTTCCTATAATCCATGCATACTCTCCAAGCATTGTAACTCTAGTTGCCAACAATTCATCATTTTCAGTTTTGACAACCGTTACACCTCCCTTCTTCGGAACACATTGAACAGGACTAACCCATTCACTGTCAGAAATTGCATAGATCATACCAAAGTCCAACAAACTTGATTACTTCCTTCTTGACCACCTCCATCATAGCCGGGTTTAACCGACGTTGCCTATCACGAACAGGATTTGCCCCATCTTCAAGGAGAATTTGTGCATACAAATCGAAGGGCTAATTCCTTTGATATCCGCGATTGTCCAACCAATTGCACCTTGATATAATTTCAGAACTTTAATCAACTCCTCTTCTTGCCAATTTTCCAATGAAGATGATATCACCACAGGCAAAGTATTATTATCTCCAAGAAATTGGCATATTTGAGTTGTGGTGGAAGAGATTTTAGTTCCAGCTTTGGTGGTTCCTCAATTGATGGTTTCTTTTGTTCTCCCATGCATCTAAAACCTCAAATAGGCCTCACCTCAGTGGGGCACATTCACAAGGATCATCCATTAGTTCATCAAAAGAAGAATCAAGAAAAACCATTTCAACCAAATTTTGTAATTCCCATGCAATATTTCATCAATTTTCAACAATTCAGAATTTAAAAACATGCATTGAGGAATCATGAATATCAACACTACATAATTCGATGGCATTATTTTCAGCAATTACCATTTTCAACAACATCCACGAAAAAACAAGTATTAACATCCCGTTGGATGCTTCATGCATTAATTAACGTTAAATGTTACTCTTCGCCATTAACACGAAAGGTAATAGTCTTGCTCCTTACACCAATCATGCATCTCCGGTGGCTAAAATGGTCTCCAAAAATAAGAGGAACTCTCTTCATCTTCCTCCATGTCAAGAATAATAAAGTCCACCGGAATTGTGAACTATCCACAACTACCAAAACATCTTCAATTAATACCCATTGGAGTGATAATTGATCTATCCGCCAATTGAAGTTATAGCCACTGGTTTAATCTTTTCTCCCATTCCAACACTTATGGCTATAGAGTAAGGCATCAAATTGATTCCAGCCCCTAAGTCACACAATGCCTTGGAGAAAAATCTTGATCCAATTTTGCATGGTATTGTACAACTCCCTGGATCCTTAAGCTTAGGAGGCTAATTTTTCTTGAAACATTGTCCAACTTCATTCACTTGGATCACCTCTTCACATTGCAAAATTTGTTCTTTGTTTGAAATTAAATCCTTCAAAAATTTTGCATATGTTGGCACTGTTTTCACCAAATCCAACAAAGGAATTTCCACATTAAACTTCTTCATCATTTCAGTAAATTGACTGAATAAGATTTTCTTCTTTGAAGATTGTATCCTTTGAGGAAAAGGTGGAGGTGGGACAACATCTGGAAAATTAAATGGACTTTGAGAATTTTTCTTGCTCCCTTTGGCAACATTTTCTTCCTTCTTTTCAGCTTGCACTTGGACTTCTTCTTTCTCAACTTGATTATCAACAACATCTTGTTCAACACTTGGAGGATTTTCTTCATTGATAGTTGGAGATTTAAGCTCTTTACCACTTCTTAGTGTAATGGCATGACATTGCTCTTTTCCTTTTGGATTAGGAAAAGTGTCACTTGGTAAAGTTCCCATAGGTCTAGAATGAACTTCATTAGCAAGTTGACCTATTTGTGTCTCCATGTTTTTGAGAAGTGCCTTGTGTTCTCTAAACATTCCATCATAGATTTCCATCCTCTTCTCCACATTGGCATATTGTTGTTGGCATTCTCCAAACAATTTCTCCATCTTGGCTCCCAAAACAGAAATTACATCATCATTTGTAGATTGTGCATTGCTACCTTGTGCATTTTGTTGAGTCCCAAAACCAGGAGGATACATTGGTCTTTGAACATTGTATTGTGGACGATTTGCTCCCCCTTGGTACCATTGATTACCACCGGTTGGCCTCCATTGATTTGCATTAGGATTCCGGTTGTAATTTACATATTGCACAGGTTCATTTGTGATTTGTGGACATTCATCCATGTGGTGAGCTCCTTGACAAAGTCCACAAGATGGTGTAATTTTATTTGACAAAGGCAAAGCTGCTTGAATGGTAGAAAGTTGGCTTTGAATTGCTGAAATTTGTGCCTCCAAATTGGATGATTTATCCAATTCCAACATCCCAATTTGCCTTCTCCCATGACTGCTTCTTGCATTGGGTAGCATCAATTCATTACTTACTATTAGCTCAAAAATTTCCTCAACTTCCTCCGGTGATTTGTTACGCAAATTCCCTCCGGCAGTAAGATTTACCATGTTCATAGTTTCAAAGTTGAGTCCATTGCAAAAAAAATTCAACTCTCTCCCCGGTTCCAATCCACTGTTTGGGCATTTGTTGAAGAGTTCCCGAAATCGATCCCACGCCTCCGTGAAAGATTCATTATCTCCTTGACGAAATTGCATGAACTCCATCCTAATTTTGTCCATTCTTGAAGGTGGAAAATATTTAGTAATGAATCTTCTTGCCACTTCATCAAAAGTCTCAATTCTTGCACCATTTATCGAATCATACCACCTCTCGGTCGCTCCTTGAAGTGAGAAAGGAAATAGCATCCTCTTAAGCACATCATGTGGGATATGTGGTAAATTGCCCGTGTTACACACTTTAAGGAATGTCCTTAAATGTGCGTGTGGATCCTCCGAAGGCAAACCATGGAAAATCTGTCCATTTTGAATCAAGTTTATGAAGGCGGGTGGAATTTGAAAATGCTCTCCCGTGTTGATAAATGGTGAATCCAAATTGTCCATCCTTGGCTCATAATGGTCTCCATATCTGCGCCTTGGAACAATCGGTTGTGCAGGATTTTGTATTCCTCCAGCTGGAGGAATAACAACACGTGGTTGATTATCTTGTCCTTCCATAGCTCCAAATTCTAGCCTTTTATTTACACGCAATGTCCTTGCTAATTCCGGATCGTATTGGTATTCCGCTGGACCAACCGACCTTGTTCTGCGCATACAAAATAAAAGAAAAACAGTATCAAATATTCACAATAAAAATTCTCTAAAAATCAAAATCAAAAACAACTTTCAATATTTACACAACAAAAATATTTCAACAAAAGTAATTTCCCCGGCAACGGCGCCAAAATTTGACGCGAGGTAAATTTACATAAAATATTGCCGTGGTTGTATTTACTCTCGACTCAAATTAAATTCACTACACAACCCCTGTTTAGGTAGTAGTATAGCGAGTTCGAACCCACAGGGAAGTTAATTTATTGAAATGTGGTAAAATGAAGTGTAAATTCTTTAGGTTTTGATTAACTAAAAACTGTCCAAATTCCAACATAAAAATATCAATAAAATTAAATAAATAACAACACTTGGTTTTCAAAACAACAAATGATCAAACGTATTCCCGGGATGATTTCGAGGGTTATAAAAATATTTCATGTATTTGTTCTATTTATGGAAATATGAAATTAAGGATAAACAACTTTTCTCATACCTTCCTTGTGGCTATTAAGGTAAGGTTTGATTTAATTATTTATCTATTTAAGTATTAATCAATTTATTAAATCCTCCTTGTGGCTATTAAGGTAAGATTTAATTCATTAATTAACCTAAAATCTTGTGCATCATCCAACTTTCCAAACACTCAAGTTCAATTATTCCTTTTGGCTATCAAGGCAACAATCAAGCTAGACACACTTATGTTAAATCATTTTACTTTAATTCTCCCTTGTGGCTATTAAGGTGAGAGTTAAATTAACTTGACCTAACAAATTCACAACTTTCCTCACAAGATTTCAAACAATCCACTCTAACCTCCTTGTGGCTATTAAGGTAAATTAGAGCAAATTATTCTTAAATAATTTGCTGTACTTTTCAAAGTATTCATCACACATGATTGATCAAGTCAAGTATGACTAATTAAGCTCACAACAAAACTCAACTCACAACAATCCATAAAATAGAACTAACATGAATTTAAGTACATAAACCCTCTACATCATCCCAGGAATACAAAATAATTTAGCCAAGCATAATCATCTCAAACATCATCATATATAAGATTAAGAACAATATTGGTATCATTAATACAAAGGAAAGAAAACACCTTGGAGAATCACTCCTTGGAAGAATCCTTGTCTTTGAATATATGAAATCCAACTCCAATGATGTATCAAAGATTTGCTATTACAATCCTTACAATATCAAATTATCAAAAGAGATGAAAACCATGAATTGTACAAAGTAAAATGTGAAGTCTTCCCTTGAAGCTCTCTTTCTTCTCTTCTTCACCCTTCTCTTAGCTATGGAATGGAATGGCATATGGATTGAATGCTCCCCTCTAGCTTTTTGGTCTTCTAATACGTCCAAAATGAGCTCCATCAACTGTGCTACCGACAATTCATCAACCAATGATAATTTTTGGTCAATTGTTTAAGTTGACAAAAATGGCAAAAAATAATATATATTATTATGCCTCGGCGTCGCGACGCATAGGGTCGCGCGTCGCGACGCCCACGCGCGTCGCGACGCCTAAGCTATTGGGCGTCGCGACACGGAGAATTTATTTCTCTGCCATGTTTTGATGCTCTGTGCGTCGCGACGCAGAGGATTGCGTTCCTGGGCGTCGCGACGCTGAGGAGTTTTCCCCTTTTTAGCGATTTTCTTCTCATTTTTCTCCATTCTTTGTCGGTTTAGCTTTTTCCTTGACTTCTTTCCTCCAATGTACAATATGGTCGTCAAACCTACAATTTAAACATTAAAACAAATCAAACGGAACAAAAACGATCAAAGAGTTAAGCGTAATTGTTATATAAAAGGTGAATAAATTCACCTTATCAGTAAGCTTACATAAGATATGTTCATACATATTCTGGTGGGTTTCACAAATTTAGTCCCAATATTAGCAGTAATATGCCACAAGAACTATTGATAAGTCAGTTCCATACTGACTTATATGTTATAAATACTTGAGCTTTTGTATGAATTACTTGGGTAAATCATGCTTGATGAATGACTTGTGTGCAAAGATGTTCATGATCTGGAAATTGTGGAAAATGCTTAAGTGTTGTGTAAATGCCATGAAATTGATACGATTGTTGCATGAATTGGACACACACTTAGCCATCGCGACCACACAAAGTCACAAGCACACACGAGAAGTCCCAGACACAACGAACACATCCAACACACACTTGACACTGGGTTGCTCTGACCTCTCAACTGGAGGAATGGAAAATGATCTTCAAATCAGTATATCTCTCACAATACTCCCTCAAATGATGAGACCTTGGATGTTTTGGAAAGCTCTTTGAGTGTACTTCATTTCTTATGTTTTGACATTCTCCCAATTCAGTAGGCATACATGACAAACGGGGCCTTCTTTCTAAGCACTCATCTAGTTGTAATGTCACTGACACATTTTGGGAGAACACTTGTATCTTGAGCTACAGACCTCCAAAATTGATGATTCTTGGACCTATAGAAAGCTAAGAGAGAGATCTACAGTTCATATGTTTGCCACAAAATCCAATTCCTAACCAAAAGCCTTCAAACCCCCACAATACTTGGCACAGCACAGCGCGCGTGGCTCACACAGCACACGGCTGGTGCCATGGTGCGCCCGCCATGCCCACGCATACACACAACACGGCGGGTGCGCTAGGCGCCCACCATGTATCGCACACGCGCACAGCACTGCCACAATCTACGAAAATGGTCATAACTCTCTCATTTTAGCTCCAAATTGAGATTCAAAATGCTACGTTTAGCTAAGAGTCGTGACTGCAACTTTGATGCATTTAGGTTTTCTCAGACTCAAAATGAATCAGGGGCTAAATGGGGGAGAAAGATGAAGAATGTGCAAGTGCTCATGCCTGTGCGCCTGCCACACTCACTCGCACACTACCTCACTTCTTGCACTAACACTTTCATGCACTCATGTTCATTTCTTTGCATAACTCACACACTTAGTCATGCATACACTTGCACACTAGATTCATGCATCCTCACCTTGTATCTTTGATACTAAACACATGTAACAACACAAATCAAACATAAGCACAAGTCAAGCACAAACACAACTATCCAGTGGTTCACCAAGTATTTGATGGATTGTATGCTTAACACTTAAGGAAATGTTTTAATCAGATGACCTCACTCTATGTTCCAACTCATTCTTGTAGATATGTATAGGAAATCAAGATACAAAGATTAAGTGTTCATCCAACAGATTGAGACAGGTCACCCAAGGGAAGGAAACGTTGACAAATCTCATCAACAAAGGAAACTTCCAGGAACCCAACAACGAAAATGATTGAAGGAAAGGTATAAAAGGCAAGAGAATATCCAAGAGGAGGAGGTCGACAAGATCAAAAGAGGACGGCGGCCGCACACAATAGAACGGAGCATAGCATCCTTAGATTAGGGTTCATAGTATAGATTAGGATTTTCTCCCCCTTTTCCCCTTCTCACATTTCACCGTCTTAAGGATTCAATTGTACGGATCTAAACTTAGTTGAGACAATTGAAGTGATTCTATCTGTGTTCATTACCGTTACTTGTTCTGTACATGTTTAGATTTGATGGCCTTGTAAGATTTTGTTCAAATCCATGCTTAATCTGCGGTACCCACTGAGATTGGTGTGGATCTACCAAAGACAATCAAACTTTATATGAATTGAACCAGGAGCATTCTTGTATGAGTCTTAAAGATCTGTGAGTTCTTGTGGATTCAATTGTGCGGTACCCACTGACAATTGAAGTCAATCCAATAGAAAGGACTTAGGTTATCTGATTACTGCGATTCGAGTTCTTGATTTAATGAGATGCCCTACCAAGGGAGACGATCGAGAATTGAGCTAGAATCTCGGTTTCAGGTAGGGATCTGGGATTTTAGAGTTGACCCAAGGACTTGCCCTACCAAGGAAAGTCTTAGGATTAAGTGGAGTGTAATCGTGAGAGCCACCCGGTTAATCAGTTATATGAAACTAGCAGATTTATCCCCTCACACATGCACAACACAAGTCCATGATACTAGGAAGAGATCAGTACATGTTGAAACCCGTCAAGGCAGTGCTTGCATACTAACCATTTTATCCCCATCTTGTATTCATTCATATTAGCTTGCATTTGTCTTTGTTCTTTCCTTTCATTTCCTTTCATTTCATGCTTCTGTAGTGTCAAGTGAACATGTCTCTAAACAACCAAACCTTCTCTGTGGGAACGATCCCTCTCACCACTACTACAGTAGTGTTAGGGTATTATTGAGAGCTACGCGATAAGCCTGTCAATTTTTGGCGCCACTGCCGGGGAAGGAGCGTTTGTTGGAGATTGTTTGTTCTCTTTACTTGATAGTTTTTGCTGATTTTGTTGTTTTTTTTGTGATTCTTTTTATCTGTCTTGTTTGTTAGCTTTCTGTGTTAGATTCATATTTGTTGTTCTGTGTTTTGGTCTACTGTCCTCAAGTGTGGTAAGTGCAAGATCATTTGAATTTCATTGACATTGAATTCTGTACACCACAAGAGATCAAATATGTCTAGGTGGTTTGGAGACTCTGTTGAGCCTTATTATGATTACCCACCAGATTGGATGGATGACACACGACCAACACCTAGAGTATTTGACAACTTTTCCCCACCAAGTGATTATGAGTCATGGCATAACCAACAGCAAGTTAATGGGTCTTATCTCAGAGAAGAGCGAAAATGGGAAGACATGTTGTCTCAAATGTTGGACAAGATTGATAGAGTTAAAACAAGGTTGGCTCAAATGGAAGAGAAGGCTCCAGAGCTACAACAGAGACTTGATCACAAGAGTGTCTTAATGAGCGACATAATGGAATAACTTAAGACACCCGTTCAAGATGCTCAAGGCCACTCAGAAGGTATATCTCTCCTTACTAAAACACCCACTCTTGAGGATAATCATTTTGATATGAATGCCAATGTTGAATGTGCTTTAAACTGCCCAAATGAGTTGGAGTCTACAAATGTAGGAGATGTCATACATGAGTGCTCTGTTGATGAATCTTTTGTACATGAACATTTGAGTCCTTCTGATGAGAATGATGTCTCTTGTGATGAGTTTACTTATGAAGAATTTAGGGCCAATTGGTTTCTTACTGCCAAAATGGAGGGTGTACCTAGTGTTGAGTCTTATATCAACTATATGAATTTCCATGAGAATGATGACATTGCTAGACTTCCCTTAGATACCTCTCCTGCCCGTGAATGCCCTATGAAATATACAGAGACAACTCTCATTGAACCATGTGTGAGCATGAATGGAACCAATTTTTCACTGGTTAATGAAAATGACAACATGATCATTGAGCACCTTGTTGAGCCACCAACTCATGAAATTGTGAATGAATCTGAAGCTATAAATGGTGACCAACAAATAGAGAACAATGAGATACCTTTGTTAAATGTGCATCATGAACCCCATTTTGTTAACAAAGGGAAGACCCAAAATGCTACCCATGTTAGTTTGTGTAATGAAGATTTAATGCTTTGTAATGAAATAACTAACATGGTAGAAAATTGCTTTGTTGATGCATCTATTTTTGAAATTACTGATGAATTTGTTGAGACTATGGATGCACAATCTGGGGTTAAGCCTTGCAGGGTTTCAGAGCCAAGTTTGGTTGGAGAAGTGAAAGAGGTGATTTATATGGGGGAACATACATGGTATAAAATGGAGTTTATTGAGATTGTTCCCCATGTTCATGAGCTTCAACACCTCTTTCCTAAAAATATTTATCCAGTACCCTACTGGAGAAAAAAGAGTGCTTATGAAAGAGCATTCTTCTGGTACAGAGATGGGTACTCTGAATCATGAAGAAAGAAGGATTCATGAATAAAGTCTAGTTGGAGACTGAATAAATCCAGAACTAATTACTCTACTTGTCTTGAATAAATTGATGTTTGAGTTTTTAGTTTACTTTTATTCTTGATTGTTTTACGTAGGATGCTCTCTTGTGTGCAGGAGCTTTAAGCAAAAGCCTCTCAAATGCTAAGTGTGGGTGAGTGTCCTCAAAGTGCTGATAACAGGACATATTATACACCACCATGACCCAAGTCATGGTGTGGCACTCACTTGCACACCACACTCATTTTCTAATCTCTCATGCACATGACAAGTCACAATCTCACACACATGCACAGTAGGTTATGTAGCACCACCACTTTAACACCAAGTTTCCAACAAGACACTATTCACTCATATTTGCACAATAGAAGATATGAGCTCATTCCTTTGTGATCTAGTGAACTCAATTATTTGTGGGAAATATCTTCCTGAACTTTCATGGTTTAATTTTAGGTGAATACTGTCTAGTTGGTTGGGCTTTCATGAATATCGTGAATTAGGAAGCGAGCCTAAATCTTGCCCTATCAAGGGAAGATAGAGGAGCATGGTGGGTTAGGATTGTGAGACCTATCAAGAAGACCAATCTTAAGTTCACTAGAAAACCGACCCCCTCATACATGTGTTAACACTAAGTCAAGGATAACCGATTGAAGTCATTACTACTGGCCTCCCTCAAGGCAGCACACATTTCTCCTCTTGGTTGATTTCTCGTTTGTTTTCTATTTAGTTTACACATCGCTTAATTTCTTACTCTATTACTGTACAATTCTTAATTCTACCCTTTCCCTGAGGATACGATCCCACTTACCGCTTGCTTCCAGTTAGTTGTTTTGGGTAAAATCGCGAGAGTAGACAATGCTCTCGACCAATAAACAAAGTCTGGTTATACCATACCTTACATGTTTTGGCAAGATGGATCGAATAGCTACGGGTAACAACTGCTGCATCAACATATGACAGTCATGGGACTTCAATCCAACAAATTTCAGATCTTTCATCGAAACAGTTCGGCTTACGTTTGAAGAATATCCAGATGGGACTTTGATGCTATGAATACTCTGACACAAACTTTGTTTCTCTTTACGTGACAATGTATAACATGCAGGGGGTAGGTACGTGCGCTGTCCTCGAAGCTCGGGTGCTAGATAGGCCCGTATGCCCATATCGACCAAATCAAGTCTCGTTTTATAACCATCATTTGTTTTTCCAGGTATGTTCAACAGAGTACCCAACAAACTATCACATATGTTCTTCTCAATATGAATTACATCGAGACAATGTCTAACATCAAGTTTCTCCCAATATGAAAGATCAAAAAAGATAGATTTTTTCTTCCAACAACTCTTATCCTTCTTACGAGACTTTGTTTGTTTGCCGAATTCTACATTGATGTCCTTAACACGAGAATAAATAGTCTCACCAATCACTGCAGATGGAGCGTTTCTAAAATCTTGCTTCCCATTAAAAGCTCTTTTCAATCGGCGATACGGATGAGAATCAGGAAGAAATCTACGATGCCCAAGATACACTGTCTTGCTCCCATGCACAAGCTGGCAGGAATCTGTGCCCTCCTCACATATAAGGCATGCATTGTGTCCTTTGACAGAAAATCCGGATAAATTACCATAAGCAAGAAAATCATTTATGGTACAGAATACCATGGCACGCAAAGTGAATGACTCTTGGCGATATGCATCAAACATCAACTCCCCTTCATCCCACAACCTTTTGAAATCATCAATTAATGGGGCCAAATAAACATCTATGTCATTTCCTGGCTGCCGTGGACCTGAAATCATTAATGACATAAGTATATACTTGCGTTTCATGCACAAGTAAGGAGGTAGATTGTAAATAACCAACATCACTGGCCAAGAGCTATGTGTGGTGCTTAGATTGCCATAAGGATTCATCCCATCTGTACACAATCCCAGTCTCAAATTTCATGTCTCTCTGCCAAATGACGAATACATTGAATCAATCTTTTTCCACTGATCCGAGTCAGCAGGATGCCTTATCATCTTGTCCTTCAGGGGAATATTCCGATTTGCATACCATGTCAAATTTTTAGCATCTTCTGAATTGGCAAACAATCGTTTAAATCTCGGTATTATAGGGAGATACCATAATACTTTTGCTGGAGAAGCTTTCCTCAGTGCATCACCATCGGCACAAGATAAATTTTTTTTGAAACGAGATGTCTGACACTTAGGACATACCTGTAGATTCTCGTACTCATTTCTATACAGTATGCAATCATTTGGGCAAGCATGTATCCTTTTATACTCCATGCCCATAGGACACATAATTTTTTTAGCCTCATAAATGCGATCAGGCAATTCTTTACCATCCGGTAATATGTCCTTCAATAACTTTAATAATGCTGTAAAACTTGTATCAGTCCACCCATTTGCCGCTTTCAAATGGTACAATTTCAAAACTCCAGACAACCGTGTGTACTTTGTACACCCAGGATAAAGAGGCTTTTCACTATCATTTAATAGCGAAGCAAGCACTTCGGGCTTATCACCAAAACCACCGACCACATCATCCACCATGTCATCCAATCGATCATTCTTAATTGTATCATCATCGTGTACTTCATAATTTTCTTGAATTGATGAACTTCCACTCTCACCGTGCCATCTCCAAATTTTATACCCAGAATCAAATCCTCTCCGATAGAAATGGTCCCGTATCGTATTAGGGTCGTTGTATACGGCAAAATTTTTACAATCTTTACACGGGCAATATACGAACTTAACATCCTTAAAAACAAATTCAATAAATTTCTCAACCTCTTTTTCAAATGCATCTATTGTCCAATCACCAAATATTATATCTTTGCGGTCCATTACTTTTCGAAGCTTTAGAAGTTCACGCCATCACTGTATGTGTTGTATCAATTCCAACAACAAACATGTCCTAATCAAGGTTATGCCACAAAATTGATTGGAAATATATTTGAAAAATTTCGTCAATAAAACAATTCAACCAATTAAATAAACTTTACATCTTGCACAAAGTAATTTGAAAATATATCTGTGCGTGCAGCCTGAGTGAGTGTTAGTGCAGGAAGGAAATTCTTACCAAATTCAGAGCTTAATTTGAGAGTATCTTGTTCAACATCAAAATCAGTCAAGTGTTCCCTCTTAACTTCAAGTAGAATATCCACAAAATCTGAGCTTCTTGGATCAACACTTCTATCATCATCATTCATCGATCTAAAAATCTGTTCTGCAGGATAATAAAATGCATTATCAATTTTTATCGGTACATTTTCTAAAACGGTTAGTTAGAAACCGTTCTTAAAACGGAGATGATAACAGTTTCTAAAACGGTCGTCTCCCGAACCGTTTTAGAAACTGGCATCAAGAGACTTTCTAAAACTGTTGTCTCCCGAACCGTTCTAGAAACTGACATCAAGAGACTTTCTAACACGGTTATAATGTAATCGTTTTAGAAAGTTTGCATTTTCCTAATTTTTATTACAAAAATGCCACCGCCCCAATTATCTATAACGGGTTATTAATAACCGTTTTAAATAGAACGTTTTAAATCTGCCATTTTGTAGTAGTGGGGCGAATAAAGGGAAAAAATAGCCACAAAACCCTGGCAGCCAAGCACAAAACTGTGGCATGAATAAGCACCAATATGCATGTCAAGAAAAACTTTCTGTTTTGTAAGCTTTATGTGTGTGATTTCTTTTAAGTGTTCGCGTGTGTGGACAACTCGGACTGTAGTGCTAGAATTTTTGTTTAAGTGTCTACTTGAGTACTTTGCATAGATAGTGTTATGGAACAATAAAAACTTTCAGCACACACCTCACGCTAGCGGTTTGGTCTTTATTCGTGTTACCTTCCTTGACATTTTGTATAAATGGAATGGACTGTGAACTTACTAATTCAAATGTTGATTTGCATGAGAAAATTTCAGAATAGATAGTTGATGATGTTGAGAGTGTTGAATGTGGAGTGGATGGTTGGCTTTATTTTGCTCGGGACTAGCAAAGATCTATGTGTTGGGGGATGATAAGTCGGTATTCTATCGACTTATTTGCCTGACTTTCTTGATCTTTTGCCATAGAATGTATGCGAAAATGATGCCTGGTGTGTAGATGTATGCAAGAATGTGCATGATTTGGAAATGGCCGAGAAATGGCTAAGTGTTGTAAAACAATGTGAAAATGCTGTGACCTTCGAGGTCAAAACACTTAGTCATGCACTTCACTAACCTTCATGCACTTCACTGACCTCCATGCACATCACTGACCTCCAAGTTTTCATGAAGGTCCATGACTAGTTCCAAAACACAAGCACACACTCACACAACACACTGCACAAACACTCACACACTGCACAAACACCTCACACACGCATACACACAACACGGCGGGCGCACCGTGCGTCCGCCACACACACGGCGGTCGCACAAGGCGACCGCCACTCACACGTGCGCCCGCCTCGCTCTCTTCACACACTTTGCATATTTTGTTCTGTCATGCATTCTTTATTTTATCATTTTGTACTTAGGAATTTTATCATATATTTTGTATACACTACACTTCACATTTGGTCCACGCACACTTAGCAAACACCGCCCTCAATCTGTTTGATGTTATGCCTTGTTATTCTTATTCATTAAGTACACGTGTCTTCACTAAGTTCGTGATTTATATTTGCAGGACACGCGTCAACATCCGGGCATAAAAGGGGAAACTTCCAGGAAGGTCACATGGACAAGTCATCTGGGGAAAACTATAAAAGCAAGAGGAACCGGACAAAGTAAAGGGGAATCAAGAGAGAAGAGAGAGCAGACTTCTGAGAGCAAGGCTAGGGTTTCAAGGGAAAAGGAGATCAGAGTGGAGATCATTCCATTTTATCTTTCTGTAATAGCTATGTTTGATCAGGCTTTGTCAAACTTGTTTTCAAAGCCAATCAACATGATCGGCTAAACATTTAGGTTGTTGCTTTGAGGGATTAAGTGTGATGACTCTAGATTGATTTGAGACATTTGTATTGCTCATTATGTGTTTGATTTTGTTTCATATATCTTTTGATGTTTCATTTCAATGCTTACTCACTCACGATTATGCCCTTTATGTGATTTGCGGTACCCACTGAAATCAATTTAGTACGGATAACGGAAATTGAAGCAACATCACTAGAATATGGCACACCTTGTATGAGTCCTATGATCTATGTATGGTTGCGACTTCAATTGTGCGGTACCCATTGACAATTGAAGTCAATATAATGGAAGAGACTTAGGATTATTTGAACATTACAACTTGAACTTCCAATTTGGTTGGCTGTCTTGCCAAAGGAATTAGAAAGGGAGTTAGGGTTTTAGTGTCAAGTAGGGATCGGGAATTAGGAAGCCGAGCCTAGATCTTGCCCTACCAAGGGAAGATAGAGGAGTATGGTGAATTAGGGTTGTGAGATCTACCAAGAAGATCAATCCTAAGCTCACTAGAAGGTCGACCCCCTCATACATGCTTTTACACTAGCCAATGATAATCGAGAAGAGTCATCACCACTAGCTTCCCTCAAAGCAACACCATTGAACCTCTTGATTGATTTGAGTATTTTCTTTGCTACTGTTCTTCGTTTATTGCCAATTTTCTATACCATCACTTGCATAATTCTTGAATCAATCCTCTCCCTGTTGGATACGATCCTACTTACCACTTCTAATTTCTTTGGTGTTATTGGGTAAAATTGAAAGGTAGACGACGGCCTTGCCAGAGGATGAAATTACAGCCGTTCCGAAGGAATCCCTAAACCTAGCAGCTGCCAACCTTAAGTACCATTTAGGCCTTGAAGAACAGTTCTAGAGCCAAAAAGTGAATATTAAATGGCTTAGTGAGGGTGATAGGAACTCCAAGTTTTTCCATGCCTATGTTAAACACAGACATGCTAGATCAGCTATTCATAGGATTCGAAATCAAGATGGATAGTGGTTAGAAGGAGTAGAGAAAGTGGCTGCCCAAGCCATTCAATTATTTTCTTCACTTTACACCTCCGAATTACGTTACAACTCTGATCCTTTAGAATCTGTCCTTAGGTCTGACCTTGTCCCTTCCGCCTTAAATGAAGCCAATAGGGAGTTCCTGACTAGCATCGCTGATCTGAATGAAGTCCAATCCACTATATTTGGCATGAACAAGGATAGTGATCCCGACCATAATGGCTTTAATGGGTCCTTTTATCATAAAGTTTGGGATATCATAAAAGAGAACTTAGTTGCTGTCGTTCAGTTCTTTATGAATGGGGGTCAGCTTCATAAATCTTTAACAACCACTTGGATTGTCCTCATTCCTAAGAGCCAAAATCCCTCTGAGCTCAAACAATTCAGGCATATTAATTTTTGCAATTTTATTAATAAAATTGTGTCCAAGCTGTTGGCTAATAGACTGAGAAGCTTGTTGCCCTATCTAATTGCAGAAAACTAAAGTGGTTTTGTTCAAGGTAGGCTCATCTCTGATAATTACTTGCTAGTGAACTTGTTTCGACCTTCAGTAGGAAGAGAAAATAAGGAAGTGTTATCCTGAAACTCGACATGTAGAAGGCCTATGATAGGGTAGAGTGGCCTGTTCTGCTGTAAATAATGAGGCTAATAGGGTTTGGGAAAATCTGGATAGATTTAATATGGAGGCTTCTATCAAATGTATGGATGTCGGTCCTAATAAATGGCTCACCTCATGGCTGGTTTCACTCTAATAGGGCCTAAGACAAGGAGATCCTATTTCTCCAATGCTCTTTGTGTTTTGGGCGGAATACTTCTCTAGGGTCTTAAATGCTAACTCGTCTAAAGGATTGGAGTTTTGTGTGCCTAGAGGCTGCCCTAGGATTACTCATCTTGTATATGCGGATGATTTAATCATCTTCTCCTCAGCTAGGAATCAGATAATCAGTTCGATCATGGATAAGATTAGGCATTATGAGTTTGTCTCTGGTCAGAAAGTTAACCCTTCCAAAAGTTGCTTTCTAGTGGCCAATAAACTCTCAACTAGTAGGAAACCCATGGTAGGCATGATAACCAAATTCTCTAGAGGCTCTCTCCTATTTTCATACCTAGGCATTCCTCTCCATTACAAACGAGTCCCGACAGTCCATTATGGAGACTTAGTCCTTAAAATGCAGCAAAGAATTGAAGGTTGGAGCACCAAGTTCCTTACTACTGGAGGTAGAATTACCTTAATCAAGAGGGTGCTTTCATCCTTACCTTTCTATACTCTAATGAGTCTCAACCATCCTAAGAAAGTCATTAACCAATTGGAGTCATTAATGGCTAATTTTCTTTGGTCTGCAACTGATAATAGGCACAAGTATCATTGGATTAGTTGGTCAAAACTGTGCCTATCCCAGACTGAAGGAGGACTAGGGTTTACTGATCTTAACACTTCCGCTCAGGCCCAGGATGCTAGGCTATGGTGTAGACTTAGGGAGGGCGAGTCCTTATGGGCTAAGTTCATGCTGAAAAAATATTGTTCTCTCCTTCACCCCTCCCAATGTAAACCCATAGAGGCTGCTCTAGTACTTGGAAAAAACTCTTCAAACATGGTTTGCCAGCTGAGCAATTCATATCATTTCAGATTGGGAGGGGGGATTGTAGTCTTCTCTATGATAAATGGCATGAGAGGGGCAAGCTTTCAGATCTCTACAACTGTGAAGGTCCTTACAGGGTGAGTGATGTGCTGAAGATAGATGGTTGGGACCTGCAAAAGATTCAAGAAATTCTGCCTCAAGTTCTTATCTCCCTTTTTACTTCTTCCCCTTGTCTCCTAGCTGATAAACAAGACTCTATGATTTGGAGACTTACAGATTCGGGAAGATTTAGCAACTCTTCTACATACAAGTAAATTGTGGGTTATCATGAGCCTCTCTCCCCTTTCACCATACATATTTGGGATAATGTCATGCCCGTCAAGATCTCCTTCTTCATGCTTAGGCTGTTATTGAAGAAACTCCCTCTAGGAGCTAACTTACATAGGGTAGGTATTGTAGGATGTGTCCTTTTTGCTGCTCTAATGGTGATTCATTGAACCATATATTTGTTAATTGCTCCTTTACCTCTAAAGTTTGGTTTACATTGGGAGCTGAAGAAGGTATTCATTATCATTCTTTATCCCTGAATTGCAAATGGGTAACAGGTGGCTGCTCAAAGGTACGTCTGAATCTCTTAATTTCATTTGAAAAGTCAGCCCTTCAATTATTTGTTGGTCGCTTTGGAAGTCAAGAAACAGGTGTATTTTTGACAATGCCAGGCCTGATTCTCAATTGATTATCTCTCAGATCTTTACTTTAATCAAGCACTTAACTAGTCTAAAATTTCAATGCTACTCTTTAAGGGACATGGAGTGGGAGAATTTTTGGGAGGCTGTCCATAAAATTAGGAGGCATGTTATACTTTTTTCTATTAAATGGAATCCACTTGATCCACACGAAATTAAGCTTAACATTGCATCTTCCAAAGTGGGAAGCTCTAGGCAGTCCGCATGTATTCTCAGAAATTACAAAGGTGAGCTATTATGTCTTCTCCCTATTCTTTCTTTCCCTCTATCAGTTCCTCAGGCCCAAGCTGAATCTAGCTCATGCATAGAAGGAATTGGAAAATGCAAAGAACTAGACTATCAAAAGATTACTGTCGAGACAAATTCTAGGGAATTTCATCAAGGGCTTAATCTGAAGTCTTGGAGGCTTTGGCACTACACTACAATGTTCAAAAATATCATGGACCAGGCTGCCGTTGCTCTAATTCCTATGGAAGCCAATTCCCTTGCTAGATGGATAGCCCAGAATAGTGCAGTGCTGGACCTGGCCTCCTTCCATTTTCTTATTAAATCAGATTGCTCAGGGCTTTTTCTCATTTCTAGGAAGAGAGGTAAACTGTTTTATATGAATGATGTTGCACATGTTTGATATGCCTCCCTTGCTGCTCTCTCTTAAAGTCATTTACCAGGTAAGAGTGTCTCATACTCTCCACTGCTTAGCTGGCCCTAGCCTACTATTGATAGGGCTGGTTTGCCTTGCTTTTGCTTCTGCTTTAGGCCTCAGCCTGCCGTCGTTAGGGCTATTTTGCCTCTTTTTTTTGCAATGGTTTGTCGAGCATTTGATAAAGGCCACAGCCTGCTATTGTTATGGTTGTTTTGCCTCGCATTGGGATTGGATTTGGGCCTTAGCCTGCCGGTGTTAGGGCTGTTTGCCTTGTGTCTGATAGCATGGTGCAAGGCTGATTACTTGTTACAGGCTTCTGTCAAAATGCTCAGCTCCCAGAGCTTCAGAGGTAACGTACCAAATGGTTGGGAAAAGTGGGAGCAATGCTCCGAATCCCTCAAACCTGAGCTCCTTGCAAGTATCATACATTCAACTACTGGTGTATGTTGGAATTGGGTTGGAAGACACATTAAGTCCTCTACAGATCCAAGTGAAATATTCAATCAGGTCTCTAGAGATGCTCACATTGTGCTGGTCAAGATGCTCCATACTACGCGACTGCGCTCACTAGGATTCTGCGTCTCCTTACTTCCTTGGACAGCAACACATAATCTCTGTAACAATGGGGATCTTTTGTCACTCCTGGTGATCAAGGGAGTCTTTTGGGGCCATAAATTTAAGTTATTTGTATATGTCACCTATGCCTTTGTAAATGGAGGAAGTACTCTATATTTTCGTTATTATAGATTCAGGGATTTACCCAAGAACTGTTATCATGCACTTGTAAATGGAGGAAGTACTCCATATTTTGGTTCTTTTCCTGTCTTGAACCCTAGTCCATTAGGCCTTGTAAATGATCTGGTGATCATAGGGAGTGGCGCTCCACCTCAAGAAGAGGTTATGCCAGCCAAAAAAAAGTTATTTTCAAGGAAAAAAATCATTGTTTTCAACAAAATAACATCATATTAGTAGAATATTATGATTGAAAAGTCACTTTCGATAAAAAACACCATTTTTTGCACAAAAATGACGGACTGTCCAAATTATGGATGAAAACGCTTCAGTACGATGTCATTTGGCGACAAGAGTTTTTTTGCCCAAAATTTGGTTTTAGGCTGAAAAAGGCATTTTGCAAAAGAACCAGACTAAAATCTCACTTATAGGCACATTGTTTTTAGCGTTCTCTTTTTGGCCAAAAAAGGATTTTTCTATTGAAAAATGCTATTTTTGAGAAAAAAAAAGTTGTCAGCCAAATAACACCATATTATGCTAAATTCAAGATGGAGAAGTCACTTTTGCAGGAGAACAATTTAGAATAATAGAAACAAATTTTGACTAGACAAGAATATCAAGCAAATCAAGATTTTCAAGAAACTGATAAAGAACAACTCAAATTGACTTGACGAAAAGATTCACCGTAACAAAATATTGAATCAAAATCAAATGTATCAATCTTTTTTTCTAAACGAAGCTATATATATAACTAGAACAAAGCAAAATACAGTGCCGGATATACCCGTCTACACTGTTACAAAGCAAATGTAATAAATTTGGAGTACTACTCCATTACATGAAAGATTTATCTCAATATGTGTAAGAAAAATAGAAAATATCTACTTGAAAGGATTTCAGTAGATAGGCTCTATTTTCCCTAAACTTTAAGGCCCTAATATGTGTAATAAATCAGCAAATGAAGGTGGAACACAAGAATCAATCGAGAGTACATGATTGCCAATTCCTTACCAAGTGCCAAAGCATTAAATTTCAAAGCTTAGTCATTGCGCTTTCAAGAACATTCAGCAACACATGATTGAGTTAACATCAGTAATTGAGCTTTGGATTCTCCTTTGTTCACATAGTCACCAAAGATTCCGCACAGCAGAGAAATCAAGCAACTTCTGCATATTGAGAATTAAGTCACAAAAGCAAGAGCAAGCAATGACGTGTGATATGAACACATTAGCATAGCCATTGTCCAAGAATTCAATGACACATTCGAAGCAGATGTCCCAATGTCAAAAATTACCAAAAACAAAGCTTAGCCAAGCATCCTCACTCAAAGATCAGGAATCGACAGTAATAATCTCACCAAGTTCTTTAATGAAATACCAATTACATGACAGATTGTACATCCAGTAACTCTCACTTGTAATTGACATAATCAATTCACCAGCATCATTAACAGAATCATTAAAAAAGCAACCAGCCATCAGACTGAATTTGAACATAAAGTACAGGAACCTCACCATCATCATGAATTTAAAGCACATAGCACCAAGTTATATGTAATGAGTTTAAACAACCAAAACAAAGGTTGTTTCCCATTAAAAATTCTTAATCTGCACCCAGAGAATTCACGGTTCAACCAGAGGGGTAACAACTCAAGAAATCCACAGAAAGCAAAGAAGTGATTGAAGTAGGCCGTGTAATGAATTCTGGGATTTTTTCGGCCAGTGGAGGTCTGCTACAAAAAACGATAGCATAAACGAATTCAGCCAAGCCACTCAACTCATCCATGACTCAATTTTGTATCAAAAACAGATGAAATTTACATTCTGAATCTACACCCAGAGAATTCATGGTTCAATTAGAGGGGCCAGAGCTGAAGAGATCCGATGAAAGCAAAGAAGTGAGTGTAGTAGCCAGTGTGGTAGGCCGTGTGAAGAAGTAAGTGTATTTTGGTAATTTTCCGGCCAACAAAGGTCTACTACCAAATTGCTACGTCACATTCATGAGAAGGTGGCAGAAGTCACCGAGCTAACTTGGAGAAAGTGGGAGAAGTCACCAAGCTCCCGATCGATTCAGATCGGTCTAGATTGGAGCTCTTTTCAGCCTAATCATGCCGCTGTTGCCTCTTCCGCCATCGCCAAGTGCAGATCGATGCTGGGCTGAGGTTGATGTGCAGTTTTTGATCCGTGCAGGAGCAGAAGTGAAGAACTGATTTGTTGATATGGCGCCGATCTGTTGTTTTTGGAGCTCCCAGTGTTGTTTTCCACTTCAGACAGTAGATGTCGATCTGAACTGAAGAACTAATGCACTATTACACTATGAGAAGGAAGAAAATTCTGGGTTTCAATAAAATTTTGGATCGGGCCTTTCAGCTAAAAAGCTGAAAGGCCCGAAAAAACTGTTCAAAATCAAATGTATCAATCTTGATAAGCAATCTATTTTCTTTTAAATGACAATAAAATTTTTAGCTATATAACTAGATGCAAATAGGACCAAACAACTCAGCAACCACTAAAAACAAATTACAATTAGAAGAACAAAAAATAGGAAAGAAAAGGCCAATCCATAAAGGATAAACCTAAAAATTGTGCAACCTATCTTTGATACTAATTTGATGCATTAAGGTAGTGAGGGATGTTTTGACCACACTAGTTTGGAAATTTTATTTTGGACCTGGCACAAAAATTTAGATCTGAATAATGAACAAAACACATACCAACGCGAGTTTTTGATAAATACAAATCCAACCGCCCATACATTTGAAAAGAAATCAATTTATTCCATGTACTATTGAATTAAACCAATTTACTTGGCTTGCTCTCAACAGAGAGTAAATTTCAAACTCCTATAGGTTTACCTGAAGAATCTTGTGTTTACAATTAGGTTTACTGATAGGCGTAAATATATGTACAAAATATGCTTGTGGCTGCAATCTACCCCTTATAAAAAATAATGCCAAACAACTAATTAGCTGTAATAATATAGCAAAGTTTGTTCCCTTAGGGAAATGATAATGTTGAAACTTTAGAAAATGTTTTCGGTTTTTTGTTTATTTAAATTGAATACAATAAATAAGTAACTCAAGTATTTTCTATTGGATTGACACCAATTATCAGAGGGCACTGCACAAATGACATCACATTAACACACAGATCTTGAGACTGATACACTATTCTTCTAAATTCACACATGTTCATTCAATTTCCTTCAATAGATCTTGACTGATCTCAAAGGGCACTGTAAACATGTAATGAGCATAAAACAATGTAGACAACACACATGTTCTTACCAAGACCTTGGACTAATGTAGACAACACATTGAATCAAACATGTAATGAGCATAAAACAATAATAAACACAGATTAATCAATTCAATTGTCTCAACAAGTAGAGATCTGTACAAAGTTGAATCCTCAAAGCAGCGTATTGTTAGAAAGGATAAGGACAAAGAGTCCTAACTAGCCTAGAAACTAAGAACCCTAGAAAAATGCTCTCTTTTGTGTGTTGTTGTCCTCCTCTATTCCCTCTTTTATCCCTTGATCATCTTGTAGTATTTATAGCTTCCCCTAGATAAGTCCCTTTGTCTGGTTCCTGGAAGTTTCCTTTGTCGCTGAGAATATGCCACATGTCTACAAAATTGAATCACAAAAGGAGTGAGGTCATTTGATGGTAGCGTTTACTTAGCCATTAGGAGTTCAATTAATCAAACATGTAGTGTGCCGCTTAATGACTGTGTTTGTGCTTTGCTTGTGTGCTCTAAAGTCAGTGCCTTGTGCTTGTATCATTTGTGTTATTGTGCGTGTAAATCCTGAACATGAGTGGAAAGTGGATGCATGAACAGTGCAAGTGTTCTAGCGTAATGAACATGAATGTAGTGTAGAATGAGTGGAATGAAAAAGTGAAAGTGAGCATGTGTTTGTGTGTTGTGCAGGCGCATATGCGCCCGCACAGTGTAGTGTGTATGTGTGGTGCGGGCGCCTATGTGTGAGTGTATGGGCTGTGTGGGCTCCCGTGAATCGTGTTTGTGGTGCGGGTGTGTGCGTTGTGTGCTCGTGCGGGCGCTTAGGCGCCTGCACAAGGTGCGTGTGTGCGTGCTGTGTGAGCGCCCGCACAAACTTGTGTATGTTGAGTGTGTGCTTTGTGAGTTATGTGCTTGTGTGTGCTTCAAGTGCTGAGTGTTGAGTTGTGTGACTTTTATGGCATAATGGGTAAGTGTGTGCATGTTTCCAATTATCATCACAAACATTTCATATTCAAAGAGTTTTTACAACACTTAGCCATTTTTTTCAATCATGCTAGCATGAACAATTCTATGCGAGAGTAATTCACCAAGTGCTCGTATTCACTAAAAGTCTGCACGAAAGATTAAGTTAGCAAAGAAAATAAGTCGGTACAAACTGGACTTATCAACCCCCACACTTAAATCTTTGCTAGTCCCGAGCAAAGTAAGGTGCATAACTAGTCTTTATCCATCTTCACTATCAACACTCGCAACATCATCATCCACTCTTCTTTAAAGATTTTCGCATTCAAAAAATGCTGAACTGGCTCAAGCTCACAGACATCTAGAATTATACAAGTTACCAACTAAGGTGCAGTGAATAAAGACCAAACCGCCAACATGCTATGTGTGCTGAGAGTCCTTATGTTCACTTACACTGTTTATGCAGAGTACCCAAGTAGACACTTAGTCAAAAATCCTTGCACTACAATCTTTTTGTCCACTCACACAAACACTTTGCACTCATAACGTTCACAGAGCTTAGCAATGCACATTGGTGCTTGATGTTTTCTATTCATTTCATGCTGCACTTTGGTGCTTTAGCTGCCAGGGTTTTATGGCTATTTTTTCCCTTTATTCGCCACTGGCTTTTTTCTTTTCATTCACATCTTTTCTCAATAACTTTGTGTTTGTCTGTGTCTTCAATAGACTATATACTCAAAATGCAAGAACAAGTGTCTACGACTAGAAAGCATATACAAGTAAGATAATCATAAGTTCTCTCCTATGTCAAATAGGGTGTTGGCATTTCTATCTTACTTTAACACCGCACTTTACCCCGTAAGTTGTCTGAAACGCATGGATGTTGTGAACAAAAAAGAATTTCGCATGCACCATTATTTGGTAACGATTGTGGAATTGATGATGATATTGAAAGTGCAAGTGTTTTGGACGTGCTAGTGTGCTGAATGGATGGTGACAATCTTTGCACAACACAACACACACTTAACATTTATCGCAACTTGAAATGAAGCACATAACAAGGATAGTGCTAGTCACTGCCTATTTTCACACTAGACACAAAATCACACAACCTACATGAATACTACTCTAAACTACACCACGACCAATTTTCTTTAACACATACACAGGCAACACATCAATTTAAGTTCAAAGGCAAAGCTATTTACAATCAGCGCAACATTATCAGTATAGCTAACCAAGCAAGCACATAAAAAAATTTCATGAAGGAAAATAAGCATATGAATTCTAACAGGCATAAACCATAGCAAACATTCCCTCCCCCACACTTAAAATTTACATTGTCCCCAATGTAAAGAAAATGAATAGGTTCAGGAACTCCCTTATGTTTGTAGACTGTAACATCCAATGTTTGCTCGTTTGAGTGCCTTTGTCCTCTACTTTCCCTTTCATGACTGTAGTCTCTTAAACTCCATACGCACCATGATCAACAATTTTGGGTCTCCTTTGGTCAGCTTTTGCACTTGCAGACCTTCACACTTGAACTCATGAACCCTTGAACCAAAAGACACAACTCACTAAATAGAGTATAAAATATACATTCATGCAAGCACACTCACCATGTATTCCATCCCAAAATAGAACTTCATGGAAAAAAAGGCGTCCCAATAATGCACTATGTTCATGGCTTGTTCAAACTTCACACATGATTACCACTCTACCTTTTCTATAATATGTATGAAAACCAACCAACTAGACACCATTCATATCAAATAAGACCATGAAAGTTCAAGAAGGTATTTCCCACAGAGACTAGAGTTCAATAAAGCATCAGGGAATGAGCTCATACCTTATATTGTGCAAATATGAATGGATAGTGTCTTGTTGGAAACATGGTGTTAAAGTGGTAGTGCTACATAAACATACTGTGAGTGCGTGTGAGTTGTGGCTTGTGTTGTACGAGAGAGTAGAGAAAAAGTGTGGTGTGCAAGTGAGTGCCACACCATGACCTTGGGTCTTGGTGGTGTATAATATGTCCTGTTAATAACACCTTGACACCTCTCCCACACTTAGCATTTGAGAGGCTTTCGCTTAGAGCTCCTGCACACAAGAGACACATTATCTATGTAAAATAAAACAAAAACAAAAACAACTAAGAATTCAAACAACAACTTATTCAAAGGAAGTAGAGTAAGTAGTTCTGGATTTATTCAGTCTCCAACTAGACTTTAATCCTCAGGTCCCATTCGTCAAGATTCAGAGTATCCATCTCTGTACCAGAAGAATGCTCTTTCATAAGCATTCATTTTTCTCCAGTATGGCACTGGATGAATGTTTTTAGGAAATAGGTGTTGGAACTCATGCACATGGGGAACAATTGCAATAAACTCTATTTTAAACCATGCTTGTTCCCCCTTAGAAAACACCTCTTTCACTTTTTCCACACCTTTAGCTCTAAAACCCTGCAGGGCTCAACCATAGATTGTGAATCCATAGTCTCAACAAATTCATCAGTCAATTAAAAAATGGATACATCAACAAAGCAATTTTGCACCATGTCAGCTAGTCCCTTACAAAGAATTAAATCATCATCACACAAACAAACATGGTTGCCGTTTTGGGACTTTTCTTTGTTAACAAAATTTGGTTCACTCTGCACATTTAACAAAGGTATCTCATTTATCTCTATTTGTCGGTCACCATTCACCGTTTCAGATTCAAGTACAATTTCATGAGTTGGTGGTTCAACAAAGTGCTCGGAGATCATGTTGTCACATTCCTTAGCATGTGCAGTATTATTTTCATTCATTCTCACACATGGCTAAATGAGAGATGTCTCAGTACATTTCACAGGGCATTCAAGTGAAGGAAAAATATCTACAGAAAGTCTAACAACATCATTTTGCTCATGAAAGTATCTCCCTATTTTGGCAGTAAGAAACCAAAAGGCCCTAAATTCAACATATGTAAACTCATCACAAGAGACATTATTCTCATTAGAAAGACTCAAACGTTCATGCACAAAAGATTCATCAACAAAACACTCTTGTATAACATCTCCGACATTAGTAGACAACAACTCCCTTGGAAAATTTAGAGCACAATCAGCATTGGCATTCATATCAAAAGGATTTTCCTCAAGAGTTGGTGTTTCAGTAATGAGAGATATACCTTCTGAGTGGCCTTGAACATCTTGAACTAGTGTCTCAAGTTGTTTCATCATGTTCCAAATTAAGGCACTCATGTGATCAAGTCTCTCTTGTAGTCTTTGTGTCTCCTCCTTTATTTGAGCCGAACTATCTGCAACTTTTTGAACTCTTTCCAAAATCTGATACAACATATCTTCATGTTTTCACTCTTCTCTGAGATAAGACTCATCGCTCTGTTGTTGTTCATGCCGTCATCCATAGTATCTTGGTGAGGAGAAGTTTCTAAATAATCCAGGTGTTGGTCGTGTGTTATCCATCCAATCTGATGGGTAATCATAATAAGGCTCTACAAAGTCCCAAACCACCTGGACAGACTTGATATGTTGTGGTGTGCACAATTCAATTTTAATGAAATTCAAAATTTCTGCACTTACCACCGTTGACCACAGCAAACTTGAACACAAAAGAAAAAACAATTCGTGAAATTTACCAACACAAAAACTAACAAACAAAAAGAAGAAAATCACACAAAAACAGAATGACAAAAACACAAAAATCAACAAGTCAAGAAAACAAACGATCTCTAACAACAGTGCCTACCCCGGCAGCGGCGCCAATTTGTTGACAGGCTTATTGCATACCTCTCAATTTAACTCAACTAGCTAAATGCAGTAGCAGTGAGAGGGATAGTTCCCACAAATAAGGGTTGGTTGTTCAGAGACTACTTGTTCACTTGACACTACAAAAGTATGAAATGAAAGGAATAGAACAAAGACAAATGCATGCTAAGTAGACTGAACGCGAAATGAGAATGAATGGGTTAGTATGCAAAGCACTACCTTGAGAGGTTCCAACATGTCCAGATCTCTCCCTAGTATCATCGACTTGTGTAGATGCATGAAGGGACTATGATGCTAGTGCCGCGTTACCAATTAACCAGGCGGTTCTCACGATAGCACTCCACTTACTGCTTGAACTTCCGGGTCAGGGCAAGTTCTTTGATCAACTTGAAGAAACCAGATCCCTACTTAATATCCCGATCCTAGGTCTATCCTCAGTTATCTGCTGGTCGGGGCATCTAATTGATTCCAGAATTCAGCTCGACATAAATAAGTAACTCAAGTATTTTCTATTGGATTGACACCAATTATCAGAGGGCACTGCACAAATGACATCACATTAACACACAGATCTTGAGACTCATACAATATTGTTCTAAGTTCACACATGTTCATTCAATTTCCTTCAATAGATCTTGACTGATCTCAAAGGGCACTGCAGTTCAGACCAAGACCTTGGACTAATGTAGACAACACATTGAATCAAACATGTAATGAGCATAAAAAATAATAAACACAGATTAATCAATTCAATTGTCTCAACAAGTAGATATATGTAGAAAGTCGAATCCTCAAAGCAGCGTAATGTTAGAAAGGATAAGGAGAGAGATAGTCCTAACTCGCCTAGAAACTAAGATCCCTAGAAAAATGCCCTCTTTTCTGTGCTGTTGTGCTCCTCTATTCCCTCTTTTATTCCTCGATCATCTTGTAGTATTTATAGCTTCCCCTAGATGAGTCCCTTTGTCTGGTTCCTTGAAGCTTCTTTTCTCGCTGAGAATATGCCACTTGTCTGCAAAAGTGAATCACAAAAGGAGTGAGGTCATCTGATGGTAGGGTTTACTTAGCCATTAGGAGTTCAATTAATCAAACATGTAGTGTGCCACTTAATGACTGTGTTTGTGCTTTTCTCGTGTTCTCTAAAGTCAGTGTCTCGTGCTTGTATCATTTGTGTTATTGTGCATGTTAATCCTGAACATGAGTGGAAAGTGGATGCATGAAGAGTGCAAGTGTGCTAGTGTAATGAACATGAATGCAATGTAGAATGAGTGGAATGAAAGAGTGAAAGTGAGCATGTGTGTGTGTGTTGTGCGGGCGCATAAGAAACCAAAAGGCCCTAAATTCATCATATGTAAACTCATCAAAAGAGACATCATTCTCATTAGAAAGAGTCAAACGTTCGTAAACAAAAGATTCATCAACAGAACACTCTTGTATAACATCTCCGACATTAGTAGACTACAACTCCCTTGGACAATTTAGAGCACAATCAGCATTGGCATTCATATCAAAAGAATTTTCCTCAAGAGTTGGTGTTTGAGTAATGAGAGATATACCTTCTGAATGGCCTTGAACATCTTGAACTGGTGTCTCAAGTTGTTCCATCATGTCGCTCATTAAGGCACTCATGTGATCAAGTCTCTGTTGTTGTCTATGTGTCTCCTCCTTCATTTGAGCCGAACTATCTGCAACTTTTTGAAGTCTTTCCAAAATTTGATACAACATATCTTCCTGTTTTCGCTCTTCTTTGAGATAAGACTCATTGCTCTGTTGTTGTTCATGCCATCATCTATTGTATCTTGGTGAGGAGAAGTTTCCAAATACTCCAGGTGTTGGTCGTGTGTCATCCATCCAATCTGATGGGTAATCATAACAAGGCTCTACAAAGTCCCCAAACCACCTAGACATACTTGATATGTTGTAGTGTTCACAATTCAATTTCAATGAAATTCAAAATTTCTGCACTTACAACCGTTGAACACAGCAAACTTGAACACAAAAGAAAAAAAAATTCGTGAAATTTACCAACACAAAAACTAACAAACAAAAAGAAGAAAATCACACAAAAACAGCATGACAAAAACAAAAAAATCAACAAGTCAAGAAAACAAACGATCTCTAACAACCGTTCCTTCCCCGGCAGCGGCGCCAATTTGTTGATAGGCTTATCGCGTACCTTTCAATTTAACCCAACTCACTAAATGCAGTAGCGGTGAGAGGGATCGTTCCCACAGAGAAGGGTTGGTTGTTCAGAGACTACTTGTTCACTTGACACTACAAATGTATGAAATGAAAGGAATAGAACAAAAACAAATGCCTGTTAAGTAGACTGAATGCGAAATGAGAATGAATGGGTTAGTATGCAAAGCACTGCTTTGAGGGGTTCCAACATGTCCAGATCTCTCCCTAGTATCATCGACTTGTGTAGATGCATGAAGGGACTATGCTGCTAGTGTCGCGTTACCAATTAACCAGGCGGTTCTCACTATAGCACTCCACTTACTCCTAGAACTTCCGGGTCAGGGCAAGTTCTTGGCTCAACTTTAAGAACCCAGATCCCTACTTAATATCCCGATCCTAGGTCTATCCTCAATTATCTCCTGGGCAGCTAATTAAATCCAAAATTCAGCTCGACATAAATAAGTAACTCAAGTATTTTCTATTGGGTTGACACCAATTATCTGGGGGCACTGCACAAATGACATCATATTAACACACAGATCTTGAGACTCATACACTATTGTTCTAAATTCACACATGTTCATTCAATTTCCTTCAATAGATCTTGACTTATCTCAAAGGGCACTGTAGTTCAGACCAAGACCTTGGACTAATGTAGACAACACATTGAATCAAACATGTAATGAGCATAAAACAATAATAAACACAGATTAATCAATTCAATTGTCTCAACAAGTAGAGATCTGTACAAATTTGAATCCTAAAATTAGCGTAATGCTAGAAAGGATAAGGAGGGAGAGAGTCCTACCTAGCCTAGAAACTAAGAACCCTAGAAAAATGCTCTCTTTTGTGTGCTGTTGTCCTCCTCTATTCGCTCTTTTATTCCTCGATCATCTTGTAGTATTTATAGCTTCCCCTAGATGAGTCCCTTTGTCTGGTTCTTGGAAGCTTCCTTTCTCGCTGAGAATATGCCACGTGTCTACAAAAGTGAATCACAAAAGGAGTGAGGTCATCTGATGGTAGCGTTTACTTAGCCATTAGGAGTTCAATTCATCAAACATGTAGTGTGCCGCTTAATGACTGTGTTTGTGCTTTGCTCGTGTGCTCTAAAGTCAGTGTCTTGTGCTTGTATCATTTGTGTTATTGTGCGTGTTAATCCTGAACATGAGTGGAAAGTGGATGCATGAACAGTGCAAGTGTGCTAGTGTAATGAACATGAATGCAGTGTAGAATGAGTGGAATTAAAGAGTGAAATTGAGCATGTGTGTGTTATGCGCCTGCACGGTGTAATGTGTGTGTGTGTGGTGCGGGCACCTATGTGTGTGAGTGTGTGGGCTATACGGGCGCCCAGGCCGTGAATTGTGTGTGGTGCAGGCGCCTACCGTGTGTGCGTTGTGTGCTTGTGCGGGTGCACAAGGTGTGTGTGTGTGTGGGGTGTGCGGGCGCCATGCATGTGTATGTTGAGTTGTGTGACTTTTAAGGCATAATGGGTAAGTGTGTGCATGTTTCCAGTTATCATCACAAACATTTCATATTCCAAGAGTTTTCACAACACTTACCCATTTTCTTCAGTCATGCTAGCATGAACAATTCTATGCGAGAGTAATTCACCAAGTGCTCCTATTCACTAAAAGTCTACACAAAAGATTAAGTTAGCAAAGCAAATAAGTCGTTACAAACCGAACTTATCATTAACATGTTCTCATCTTTGTCTTTTTCATTAAAACTTTCATCAAGGCTCTTTCCACTTAATGCAACAATCAAATTTTTTTTTTTATCTTCATATTAGACAATTTCATCAATTAAATTGCAATTATGAAAAACTTGACAAGAATTTGAATATACTTGAGATTGTGCTTCAAGTAAAGGTATTGAATTTACCACAAGAATTGGCCCCACCTTTGTTGATTGAAGTTCAACCAAAGGAACTTTAATCTTCATGTCCACTTCACGAATGGATTCTTCCATGATGGTTGTTTCAATTTCTTTTCCATTATTTTCCAACTCTTTTCTTTTGATTTCATCCCTCAATTTACATTGATTGAATATAATCTGTTGATTTTCATGAGCTTTAAAAAAGATCTAGTCGAGCAAGGTTAAATTTTTTACCATCCTTCACCAAAGAATAACAACCTTTCAAACCATTATAGACAACATTGTGAGCAATTAACCATGGCTTACCGAATAAGAGATGAGTGGTATGCATTGGAAATACAACACATAGGATTTCATCTTTATAATTTCCAATTGAGAATGCAACCTTTACTTGCTTTGACACCGAAACTTCACAACATTCATCACTCCATTGTAGCTTATAAGGATTTGGATGTTCAATTATTTGCATGTTCAGTTTTTCCACTATCAACTCACTAGCCAAGTTAGAAATTCTTTCACAATCAATCATCAAAGAACAAATTTTATTTTGGATATGGATCCATGAATGAAATAAACTCAAACATCATCAAAATATATCATTAGATTCCTTCATCGTACCTAAATTTCTTGCTCTGATACCACTTAATGGCATTGTGAGTGCAAAATCCTCACAGCAATATATTTTAAGGACCTAGCAAGTAAATTCCCAACAAAAAAAAACAATAATAAAATTTGTGGGGAAGAGATAAGTAACCAGCAACCTTGGATTTATTAAATCCAAGACCTCTGCGTTATTACAAATAATTAATTCAATTCAAGAACTCTTGAATTAAACAAACTATCTGGCCTGTTCTCAATTAAGAACAAAGATCAATTTTAAGAGTTGCGCCTTAAAATCAATAGTTCTAATTTAGGGTTACACCTAAATTAGGGTTTTCTTTAGCACACAGCCCAAAGAATATCAAGCAACAACTTTTCTAAATTCTTCAATATTAAAAAATGAAATTAAAATGCCTATTTAAAGGTTACAAACTTAACCCTAACTTGATAAACAAGTTGTCTTATTGGAAAAGGAAACTAACCCTTAACTAACCAAATTAGGAAACTTTTCCTATTTGAAAACAACTTATTAACCTAAATCAAAAATAAATAAAACTGGAAACTTCCTAATAATTCACATGTTAATTCCATGCAAGGATTTTTAACATTGTGAGACCAAAATTACTAAAAATTAAATAAAATGCAAAACACTAAAATTCCTTGACGGTAATCTGCTAGAATCACATCATTCATATTTGTGGCCTTCTTTCATAATGATAAAGGCAGAATCTCGGAAAACCTAAAACATAAACGTTTTAGCTCTTTCTCTTATCTTTCCAGGGAAGCTTAAATCAGAAAATTCAGAGTTACGCGGAGAGAGATATGTTAGGAATACCAAAATATGACAGAATCTCTCAGCATTTAATGTCTGACGCCTCTTGTCGTATCTCGTTTTGTTAATCCTTATTGGAGTCTCGGACCTCCATGAGATCAACTTGAGGCATGATTTCCAAGATATCCCAGGCCTCCATATATAAGATTCATCACGTGAAAATGGGATAAACACCTTAAATTTCTTGGATTTTGCATAACAACATGATTTCATATCATAACCTCAATAACCAAGCAAAATGTTAGGCTTGCACTCCTGTTGCATAAATCATCGTTGTAATCACAGACGGATAATAAAGGTCAGTCCTGATGAATCGGTGTGTCTTCTTGTTCTCAATGTCCATCAGCTCGCTGACGTCAATGGACAGTCTTGGCCATATAGCATAATAAACACAACCTTGTCACTGGTAGCATGATAAATGCTTGGAATAAGCTTCCCAATAATGAAATAATGCCAAGTTTTAGTAAGTCTTGTCATATGAGAAATTCGAAGCTCGGCTATCTTTAAGGATGTGCTAATTGTGGCAATTGGGCGGGCTGTAATAGTGGACAAAACCTGATGGACCGAATAAATGCCACCCATTAACTATTTATAGCCGTTCTTTGGGATATCCGGAAGCCCATAATAGGCATTGAACAATGTCGGTCCAACGCTGACCTCCGCATCTCGAATCCGAATCTTGCCATCCCTATCAAATGGATGGTTTGTGTAGAACTCACTATTTATTGAAGCATTTCCTCCTAAGGCTGACAGCTGAACTGCTGTGAATAGTGGGCCTGAATTTTATTTGTGATGTGGTTGTCACTTCAATGTCGTTTTCCTCTACCATAACCTCACTCGCCAACTTCTTGTTATGAAACGACTCAACCTCTAGACACATGAACCAAAAATTATAAAACCCCGCTGGATTGGGTTGGGTGACTGCAAACATGGAGGTGGTGGTGGTGCACCAGAAGTAGAGGGTGTGCGGGTACGCTTTTGATGATTCACGATATATACAAAAAGAAATATCAATACTAAAAGCAAGAATATTGCAAAGTCTACAAAATATGTGACATTCAAGTATAAACAAGTCTAATCTGAAACCTATATGTTATATTTCCAAAACATATGAGCATAATTCCTAAATTTCACCAAAATAAATAAATGTACTTGTAAACCAACTCTCCCAAACTTACAATATCACAACAATCACCAATTTGCAATTAATTCCACAATATTGATAATGTTCACAAAAATTCACAAATAATTCAAAAACAAAAATGTAATCATTCTTTAATCAAATAAGTAGCAAATAATCATCATAAAGGTGAAAACATATTCTAGAAAATAAGATTTATGCAAAATATCAACGAAATTAAAGGAAAATTTTGAAAGTTTTACCTCTTGGAGACCAAAATTAAAATCGAGATTACGTGTGTGTTATGATGTTTGTGATACCTTCTAAACCTTTTCTACTCTCCCATGAAATAATCCCAATCAAATAATTGCAACGAATTTCACTAGAAATTTGAATTGATAGGTTCAAATTTTTGGGCAAATTAGAGAAATTAGAGAAATTTTGGTGTTTTAATTGGTGGAATGTTAAGCCTTCGGTGTTAAAACAATCCTAACACAACCTAAAACAAGTCTACATATTGAAATTGTAAAATAGTTAGAGAATGGGAAGAAAAAATTGAAAAGATTTGATAGATTTTCCAAACCAATTATAAAAACATTTAGGGCTTCTGCCCTTTAAAATATGAAGAACATGCCCAATGTTGTGACGTTGAGCTCTCTGGACGTCGCGGCATGGGCAAAATTATAATTTTTTTCAAAAATATTTCTTGATGTCACGACATGCGAGCATGCATGTCACGATATGCGTGAAAACTCACCCAAAAACACTGAACAAGCGTGTCGCGTACTTGCAATTTTACCCTATTCACTAATGTAGATATGGTGAGAGGGATTGTATCCACAGGGAAGGGGATGGTTCAAGAATTCAAATGTTGCTCTACTAAATGCCACAAAGAACCAGGCTAAAGAATAAGATCACACAAGAAAGAACAAGAACAGAGAACTAAGAAGTAACACCAATCAAAGATGAAACAGATATCCTAGGGCTCTTATAGCGGACGAATGCTTCTTCAGGTGACTGATGCAATGCAATTGACAATCGTGTTTAATCAGAGGAGATTTAGGTTGCCTCAAAACCTAACCTATAGCCGGCATGTCGGCCACACTGCATGCTATGTCTCCTAACACTAATCTTTCCCATGTCAAGGCCTAAGATCAGTGGATGTAAACCGCAACATCTCAACTCTCCAAGACAACTACTCTAACATGTCATTCCTAGGAACTCCCATGGCGAGGCCCGACCCAAGTTGAATGTCTTCGTTTTCTATCTCAGAGAGCTTCTCTAACACTTTTTCCTAATGTTTCATTTCCTCAAAGCTGCCCGTGGCGAGGCCTGAATCTCAAAAATGAAAATGATCGGCTAAAACAAGTGTAAAGACTCAGGAAATCACGTACAAGTTCTCATTTCATGCATCCTCACTAATGCTACTGAATTTATCCCTAACTTAGCATGGCGACCACAATCAGAGTTCAATCCATTCAACAACAGTGCAGATACAAGAAATTTAAAAGATTCATAGTGTATATTCATGTTTGATTCCATTCTTAATGAATTACGTCAATTGAAAAGCATTTTATCAACTAAATCACGTATTCATCCATTTAAAACCCTATGATATCACACGACTAGCCAGACAACTCCATATTCAACTCATATTCATCAAATTCCAGCATTAAACAATTCAATTCCATCAAATTGAAAGATTTCACCGATTAAAGTGTAAAGGAATGTCAAATGCTCCTTCGATTGAGTTCAATATGTAATCACCGGTACAAAGTCGCGATCGGAAATGAAATCGGAGAAGAAAATCTAGAGAGAGAAACTAGAGAGAGAAAGAGAAAAATCGGAAGAAAATTCCCGCTAAAGAAACTAAAAAAGTCTGTTGTGTTTCTAGAATAATCAATCCCCCCTAAAATGAGAACTAGCAATCATAAAGAAGCCCCGTTTCTGATGCTTGCACACAGAATTGGAAAACAATTAAACCATAAGAAATGTAGTACACACAAAGGGCTTTCCAGAACATCCAAGATCTTCTCATTTCAAGTAGTATGGAAAGAGTTACACTGAAAACAAGCTGCACAACCAAATCTGCCCAAACCCTAAATGAAGCAAGGTAGGCATGCTTAAGCTTCCCACAAATTCTTCAAACCCATTCCAACGAATTTAGCTTCTTTCTTTGGTTTTCAACCAAAACACACATTTGCTTCATTTCATCATTATTCTTGGACTTTTTCACCATTTAAGCACTTCAAAGTTGCAAACATCATAAATGCACAAAATGGCACAAAACACTACACATTTGCATGAAATACAGGGCAAAAGCTAAGTGATATAACACATATAAGTTGGTATAAATCCAACTTATCAAACACCTACATCTGGACGTCGCGATATGCGATCATGCACATTGCAATGTGGGTCAACATTGGGATGTGGAAGGCCCCCGATGTTGTGACGTTGCTCTCAATGATGGAAATTAAATTTCCATTTTCTTGATGACGTGACGTGGGGTTTTCCCGATGTCGCAACGTCAGCAATTTTGCTGGAAATTTGCCTTTTCTTCACCAAAACATCCAAGTCTTCAACTTAGTTAATGGAAATTTTTAACATAATTACCATTTTGTTAATGGAAAATTAATCTTAATAACACTGAAAACATCTAAACATAAACATAACGTAAAAATATAAAAATAAACTTTGGTTGCCTCCCAAAAAACTCATTATTCAATGTCAAAAGCTAGACGTATTTTTTCTCATTCTTTGATGACGAGCCACCTCTCCAAAATATTTTTGGACCTTTTCACCTTGAGAAAGATAAATCTTCAGTCGATGACCATTTACTTTGAAAGCGTGACCTATCCTTTCATTGAGCAATTCAAATGTACCATATGGAAACACAGTCTTCACTTTATATAAACAATACCATCTTGACTTGAGCTTGCCTGGAAAAAGCCTTAACTTTGAATTATAGAGCAAAACAAGCTATCCTAGTTCAAACTATTTATCCTTAATACCCTTATCATGCCACAACTTTGTTCTTTCTTTATAGAAGGAAACACTTTGATATATATCAAACATAAACTCATCCAAGTTCTTGAACTCCAACAACATTTGCTCAGCTTCCTTTCCATAATTCATTTTTAGCTTTTTAAGTTCCTAGAGTCATCCAACTTTGTAACCAATTGGAGTTTTATAGGCTATGCGGTAAGCCCATAAAGAGTCATCCAACTTTGTAACCCAATCCTTTCAAGATGGTTTGATGACCTCTTCAAGAATCCTTTTGATCTCTCTATTGGATATCTCCACTTAGCCATTTGTTTGTGCATAATAAGGTGTCGCCACCTTATACCGAACTCCATACTTGGTCAATAGAGCATGAAAAACATTATTGCAATAATGTATGCCTCCATCACGTAATATTTCCCTCAAGATTCTATAACATGTGAAAATATGCTTTTTTATCCACAACACTTTTGGAATCATTGGTTACCAATGCAACAGCTTCAATCCATTTTGAGACATAATCATTTGCCACAAAAATATAAGAACTATCATTACATTTTGGGAAATTTCCCTGAAATCAGTGCCCCATACGTCAAAATGTTTGACCTAAAAAATGTTGTTCAGTGGCATTTTGCTTCTCCATGAAATATTTCCAGCTCGTTGGCACTTGTTGCATTGCTTAATCATTTTTTAGTATCATGGAATAATTTTGGCCAATAGTAACCCGACTGAACACCTTTTAAGCTGTTCATCGTCCACCAAAATGTCCTTCATATTTTGATTCATGACATGAACAGAGAATTGCTTTTTGATTTACCTCGGGCACAAACCTTCTTATTGCTTGGTCACTACACACCTTAAAGAGATAAAGCTCATCCCATTAATATTAGCTTGCATCATGAATGAGCCTTTTCTGCTGATGAGTAGATAAATTGGGTGAGTTAAACCAAGTAATTTGTAATGTCAGCATACTAAGGATATTTATTCACCACTTCCACTTGGAATAAATGCTCATCAAGAAAAACTTTCTAAATTTTTACATTAGTTTCTTCTTCCAAATGCTCATGCTTTTCCAATCTAGTAAGATGGCCCGCGACATGGTTTTTAACTCCCTTTTTATCTCGATGCTCCAAGTCAAATTCCTAAAGAAGAATTACCCAATGGATTAATCTTGGTTTAGCAACCTTCTTGGCTATTAGATAATAGATTGTTGCATGATATGTGTATATTATCACTTTAGCTCCAAGCAAATAAGACCAAATTTGTCAACATCAAATACAACTACCAACATCTTTTTTTTGTCGTAGTGTAGTTACACTTGGTTGAATCAAGTAGATGGCCGGTACGATGTATAGTGTATAAAATATTATCCGTTCTTTGACCAAGAACTACCTCCATAGCAAAATCACTTGCATCCCATATTATCTCGAAGGGGGCTCCGCAATTAGGTGCTTTAATTTCTAGAGCTACAACTAGTCAACTATTAAAAAAATCGAATGTCGCCTTGCAGTCATAATTAAAATCAAATACAACATCCTTCTCTAAAAAATGGCACAATAGTTTGGTAATGTTGGAGAAATCCTAGAAAAATCTGTGATAAAACCTGGCATAGCCCAAAAAGCTTCTAACTCCCTTAACACTAATAGGATAAGGGAGTTTTTCAGTAAGCTTCAATTTAGCTTTGTCGACCTCTATGCCCTTTGCTGATATTTTATGGCCTAAAATGACGCCTTCTTGTACCATGAATTGGCACTTCTCCAAAATTTGTTTCCATGCATCTTTCATGCACTTTCGCGAGATTATCAAAACTTCGATCAAAGAAATGATCGAAGACTGAGATGTATTCCATGAAAACTTCAATAATGTCTTCCACCATGTCATGGAAGATGGCCATCATGAACCTTTTAAAAGTGGCAAGTGTATTGCACAATCCGAAAGGCTTTCTCTTAAATACAAAGCTACCAAAATGATAAGTAAATGTAGTCTAGTCCTAATCCTTTGAGTCAATGGTTATCTGATTATAATAAAAATACCCATCCAAAAAGTAATAGTAGATATAGTTGGTGATTCTGTCTAACATCTAATCCAAGAATGGAAGTGGAAAATGGTCTTTGTGGGTTTCCTCATTGAGCTAGCGATTATCCATGCAAACTCTCTATACATTAATAATCCTAGCTACCAACAACTCCTCATTCTCTGTCTTAACTACTGTCACCCCACTCTTATTTGGCACACAAGGTACTGGAGGTAACCATTCACTATCAGAAGTTGCATAAATCATCCTGAAGTCCAATAACATTATCAGCTCCTTTTTTATTACCTCCATGATCATCGGGTTCAACTGATGTTGTCTATCTATCACCGGGAATGCTTCCTCCTCCAAGAGAATATTATGCATGCAAATAGATGGATTAATCTCTTTAATGTCATCAATAGTCCACACAATTGATCCTTGATGCATTTGCAGCACCTTAATGAATTTCTCTTCTTACCATGGTTCAGATGTGGATGAAATACCCACTGGAAGTGTGTTGTTGCTTCCTAACAAAGCGTACTTAAGATTTGACGGAAGTGGCTTGAACTACAATTGTGGTAGCTCTTTAGCTGAAGATCTCAGCTTATTTTCCCTATAATCAAGAACTTCAATAGGCCTCACTGCAGTGGGCTCCTGCATAAAATCTGTTAGCTCATAAATAGACGAATCTAAAACAACACATTCAACCTTGCTTTGCAATTCTTCTCTAATAGTCTCATAAATTTTAAACAATTCAGCACTAGACATATGCATTAAAGAGTCATTGATGCGGTTGTCTAGGGTTGGAATCCTAGACTTCCACGCACTCACACTCTTTGGACTATTGTTATTTCAAATCACGAACATAGACAAAGAACAAGCTACAGATAAACAATAGAAACAGGAACAAAATGGAATGGAAATCAAAGGGAGACGAGAAGATTGGATAAAAACCAATCGAACCCCACGTCTATATCAAGAAATTAATTCATCCTATGTAAATTATGGACTAAACTAATGGTTTGAGGCATTCTTGAAATCAAGAACTTGAAGGATCTCCTATAGGTCACGCTAAAGCATCTCGGTCAATGAAGCCAACTAAACTTAATTGATCTTAAAGGTTTTTCACAACTTTTGAGGGCTGCAAATTTCTTTGCAAAAACGAAAATTCTTTCATTAATCTTATGTTAAAAACGTCAAAAAGGCCTCCTTAAATAAGGAAGAAAGTCGGCCAACAAGTTTAGGAAACAAGAAGCAAAGTGTAATTTGACTTCTTAGCTAACTAACAAACTAATTAACAAACTAGTTTCCTAAAACTAAAACACAGATTTCCCTTAGAAGCAAAACACATTTTTCCTTTCTAAAACAAATACATTCCTAAATAAATTACTTTCCATTATCATGCAAGATAATTTGGCCAAGTAATTAACTTATTAAAAAGACGAATTAATTAAAGCCCACATTAATGGTTCAGACTTAATTAATTAAAGCACAAATAAATCCTATGAATTAAATAGGTAATGGCATGATCCATTGAAGGCAAAGCACAAGCACGCCATTTTGGTCTTCAATGTGATTGATCCATGAATACTTTTCAAGGTGGAATTTCCTCAAGCTCCAATGTAGAACTCTTAGAAACTTCTTCATGAATTGTGATTGAAGAGATATTCCATAAAACTCCATTGATGGAAGATATTTGGACCGCAACTCTTCAAAAATGTCCAACTCCTCACAATGTGTTGTCAATAATGCTTGCAACGCCTCTTTCATCCTCTTGCTCCTTGACCTCGTCATTGGACTATCAAGATTCATCATTGGATGAACAAGTGGAGTCGGCCTTGGCATGGACACGAGCGGATTGTTATCATTCCTTCCCTCCTCAAAAGGATTCATCCTCGAATCACCTACATCATACAAAGATAAATCAAAAACATTAAATGTAGATGACACATTACCATACTCACTAGGAAGCTCTATCTTTTAAACATTATCTCCAATCCTTTCCAAAACACAAAAAATGACCATCTCCTCGTGGATGAAGCTTAGATTTCCTTTATTCGGGAAACCTTTCATTCCTTAAGTGAATCCAAACCCAATCACCCGGTTCAAATATCACTTGTTTTCGACCCTTATTAGCTTGCTTGGCATATTGTTCATTACGCCTTTGAATGTTATTCCAAACTTTTTTATGTAACTCCGTAATAAAATAAGGTTTCTTTTTACCTTCAACATTAACAAACTCATTTATAGGCAAAGGCAAAATATCAAGTAGAGTCAAAGGATTGAAACCATAAACAATCTCAAAAGGCAATCAATTAGTTGAACTATGGACAGTTCGATTATAAGCAAATTCAATATGCGGCAAACAACTCTCCCAATTCTTTAAGTTTTACTGGATAATAGCACGAAGTAAAGTAGACAAAGTACAGTTAACTATTTCTGTTTGCCCATCAGTTTGTGGATGTGCAACAGTAGAAAACAGTAATTTTGTGCCTAACTTATTACAAAGAGTGCGCCAAAAGTGAGATAAGAATTTTACATCCCTATCACTAACAATACTCCTAGGAATTCCATGCAACCTTACAATTTCCTTAAAGAACAAGTCAGCAATTTTTGTAGCATCATTATACTTAGAGCATTCAATGAAGTGTGCCATTTTGCTAAATCTATCAACTACCACAAAAATGCTATCATGACCATTGCGTGATCTAGGAAATCCAAGTACAAAATCCATAGAAATATCAATTCAAGGATGACTAGGAATAGGCAAAAGTTTGTGTACAAACCATGATGCATTATTTTCGATTTTGATTGTTTGCACACAATGCATTTATCACAAAAACTTTTAACATCTTAATCATATTAGGCCAATAAAAGTGCTCATTCAAAACATCAAGTGTTTTAGCAATACCAAAGTGCCCCATTAACCCTCCCCCATGGGTTTCCTTAAAAAGTAACTCACGAATGGAACAAAGGGGTATGCATAATTTATCTTTCTTAAACAAAAATCCATCATGCTCATAGAAATCACCATTCGGTTTTATCAAACTTTGATCATAGGTGGCGGAAAAATCATGATCATTATTATGTAAATCTTTAATGAAATCAAAACCAAGTAACTTAGCATGCAAATAGGTGAATAACGTGTATCTCCTAGATAATGCATCAGCTACAACATTGTCTTTACCAGATTTGTATTTGATCACATATGGAAAAGATTCAATGAATTCTAACAATTTAGCATGCCTCTTATTCAACTTACCTTTAGTCTTCAAGAATTTAAGGCTTTCATGATCAGAATGAATTATGAATTTTTTTGGCCATAAATAATGTTGCCAAACCTGTAATGATCTTACCAAAGCATACAACTCCTTGTCATAAGTTGCATACTTTATGGCTGCCCCATTAAGTATTTCACTAAAGTAAGCCACGGGTCTTGATTCATGCATCAAAACGGCACCAAAACCAATCTCGGATGCATCTAGTGTCTCTCAAAAGCTTTATGAAAATTTTGCAAAGCAAGAAGAGGGGCGTGAGTCAACATGTATTTCAATTTGGTAAAGTAGTTTTCATGTTTTTCTTTCCACTCAAAAGTGATATTTTTCTTAACAAGTTCATTTAAAGGTTCATAGAACTAAAGTCCTTAACAAACCTTCTATAAAAACTTGCCAATCCATGAAAACTCCTAACATCACTAGCAAATGTAGGTGTTGGCCAATCCATGAATGCCTTGACTTTAGACTCATCAACAGAAATTCCTTGAGAACTAACAACATAACCCAAAAAGATGATTGATTCCATACAAAAAGAACACTTTTTGAGGTTAGCATATAACTTGTTCTCACGCAAAACAGCAAACACTAGTTTTAAATGTTCAACATGTTCATCAAGTGATTTGCTATAAATAAGGATGTCATCAAACTAGACCACAACAAATTTACCAATGAAAGTTTGAAAAACATGATTCATCAACCTCATAAAAGTACTGGGTGCATTAGTTAGACCAAAAGGCATGACTAAACATTCATACAAACCATACTTTGTTTTGAAGGCTGTTTTCCATTCATCACCTTCTTTCATTCGAATTTGATAATAGCCACTTTTTAGATCTATCTTGGTGAAAATGCACGAATCATATAACTCATCAAGCATATCATCTAATCTAGGAATTGAATGTATATACTTAACAGTAATTTTATTTATGGCACGACAGTCAACACACAATCTCCAAGACTCATCCTTTTTAGGAACTATAATAACAGGAACCGAACATGGACTTAGAGATTCTCGAACAATACCTTTGTCAAGGATTTCATCCACTTGACGTTAAATCTCTTTGGTTTCCTCAGAATTTGCTCTATAAGCTTGACGATTTGGGATTTGAGCACCGGGTAAGAAATCAATTTGATGTTCAATACCTCGAATAGGTGGTAAACCTATTGGTAAATCCTTGGGAAACACATTTCCAAATTTTTGCAAAAGAGATGAAACAACACTAGGCAAAGAAGCAAGGTGATCACTATCAACAGTATATATATCCTTGCGAAAAAGTAAATACAATGGTTGCTTATCTAGTATTGCTCTCTTTAGCACAGTCATTGAAGAAAAACAAGAAGTTTTTGAATCTACTAACTCACGGCTATCACTATCACTATTTCTAGTTTCAATGTTTCGCCCTATGCTAGTTACATTCGTGACTTTCTCTTGATCATTGTTGGTTTTTGCTTCTCGCATCTCTCCATATGCTTTATTGGTCTTCAAAAGCTTTGGATGGACTTAAGGCTCGCAAATTGAATTTCTTACCTTGATGTTCAAAGTGGTAGAAATTCTTCTTAGAATGATACACAACATCTCGATCAAATTGCCAAGGTCTCCCAAGCAATATATGACTAGCCTTCATTGGAACCACATCACATGTAACTTAATCAACATAACTCCCAATGGTGAATGAAAATTTTACCTGCTTGGTTACTCTAGTCTTGGCTGAATTATTAAGCCATTGAAGTCTATATGGCTTTGGATGTTTCATGCAAGTCAAATTTAGCTTGTTTATAAGTAAGGTACTTGCTACATTTGTGCAACTTCTACTATCAATAATAACAGTACAAATCTTATTTTTGAACCATGCAACGTGTGTGAAATATGTTTTCACGTTGGATCAAATCTTCATTAACATGTGGATTTGCATTAAGTACTCTACGTGAGACTAGACAAAAATCACCAACCTTGTAAGCATCAAGATCCTCACTATCTTCACTTGCATACTTCTCCTTAAGTGCGGGCATATCAGCACATTCCTCATCACTTTCCACTTCTCAATTGTCATGAACAATCATTAACATACGAGTAGGACAATCGGATTGGTAGTGGACATAACCTTGACTCTTGAAACAATGAATTTTCCTCAATCTTTCAGTTGGTTTTGACGCCGGTTTTGAGAAAGATTCAGCAACATTACGGACTGGTTTTGGAGTGCTGATTGGTGTACTTGAAGATGGATTCGGTGTGAATTGTCTCAGATTTGTTAGTGGAGTGAAAGGCGTGACATTCGGCCAAATATCTCTTTTCCAAGGCGGTTGTTGTTTTGTGAATTGCCCCTTGGATTTTAGATGTTTCTCGATCTTAATGGCTTTATGAACTAACTCATTAATATCAACATAATTTTGCAAATCAACATGGTAAGCTAGTTCGGTACCCATACCTCGAAGAAACCTTTCAATAGTGTAATCAGGATCTTCTTTAACATTGGCCTTCATCATAAGGGATTTCATCTCATGGTAGTACTCTTCCACTGGTCGATTTCCTAGCACAAGAGAGTGCAACTTTCGGTTAAGCTCACGGTTGTAGTGTGAAGGTACATACTTCTTTCTCATAAGTGCTTTCATTTGGTTCCAAGTCTTGATAGGTCTTTCACCATCTTGGCGTCTAGTTCTGATAACCTCATCCCACCATAAGATAGCATAATCCTTGAGGTGCATGACGGCTAAACGATACTTCTTATCTTTGGGGTAATCATTGCCTTCAAAGAAGCGATCTAGTTCTCGAACCCATTCAAAATATGCCTCGGGTCTGCCTTTCCATGAAAAGTAGGTATGGTTAAAGATTCCGTGGTCTCCTCCTCATCATCATTATTATTGTTGGACTCAAACTCATTAAATTTGAGTTTCTCTGAAGTGGAACTCTTAGATGCCGATGCCAATTTGTCTATTTGAAGTTGCATCTTTTGGAGCATCTTAAAAAGTACCTCATTGGCAAACTTTTGTTCGGCTTGTGATATTGGTTTATCACCTTTTCCTTCCTCCATTGGTACCTGCAAGGTTAGTAAAGAAAACGCAAGAAAATATGTGTATATTTCTCACGGCTTCTCACTTTGGGGAGTAGTTACACTTACTCTCTTTTTGGTAGCTTTTCTCTTTTTTTTGAATACCCTATATACTACACTCTTTAATGATAAATTACCTAAACTAAGAATCCAACAAGTCACGTTGATTTATAAACACAAGAAACTAGAAAGTTCAATGCAACACAACGCACACAATTTGTTTTTCATAGTTTGACAAACTAAATCGAATTATGTTGTCCAAACAAACCAAGGATTTTAAGGTTGTTGGTCTTGTCTTAACCTTAAATTTCAGCAATCAAAAAGTCTCAAGAAATAACCAAATAATCGGATTTTGAATATGCTTCAAGAACAAGAACTCCAAGAATATTGTCAAAGAACAACATTAAACTTCAAGATTCGATTTTTATGCACTTCGGATTTTCAAGAAAATCAAGATTTTCAAGAACTCAATCAAGAACTAATCTTTTTGAGAAGAGACAAAAACTTAACGAATGAGGACAGATTGTAGAATCAAATTAGAAACAACAGCAAAAGAAACGAGCTCAATCGGACATCAAACAAGAAAGTTCCAAAAATTTGAAACCCGAAACCCTAGTTTTATGGCGATTTTGAAATCTGATTTCTAAGCATGCAATTTCGATTTGATTTCAGCACTATGAACGACTAAACAGCAGAATTAAAATCAAGAACAAGACTTAAGAAAGACAAAACCAGAACAGCAGCAAGACAACACAAAAATGACGGAAATCAGCAACAAAACTCGTAAGGATTTTTGCGCAAAAAATCAACTATGAACCCTATATGGATATTGCACGATTTTAAGAATGTAATGGGCAGAATTATGACACGATTTGCAGCAACACAATTGACTCTAAGAACAGCAAAAAAGACGTAAGAAAAATAGTAGCACAAAACGCGAAAAACAGCAAGAACAGAAGACAACAAGAAACGGATTAACCTGAATTTTGATATGTAACAACCTGGATTCTCTGATACCAATTGTTGCGGTTGTCAAGGGTTGGAATCCTGGACTTCCACGTACTCACATTCTTTGGACCGTTGTTACTTCAAATCACGAACAAAGACAAAGAGCAAGCTACGGATAAAAAACACAAACAGGAACAAAATGGATTGGAAATCAAAGGGAGACGAGAAGATTGGATGAAAACCAATCGAAACCCCACGTCTATATTAAGCAATTAATTCAGCCTATGTAACTTGACTTCTTAGCTAACTAACAAACTAGTTTACTAAAACAAAAACACGATTTTCCCTTAGAAGAAAAACACGTTTTTGCTTTCTAAAACAAAGACTTTGCTAAATAAATTACTTTCAATTATCATGCAAGATAATTGGGCCAAATAATTAACTTATTAAAAAGACGTATTAATTAAAGCCCACATTAATGGTTCGGACTTAATTAATTAAAGCACAAATAAATCCTATGAATTAAATAGGTAATGGCGTGATCCATTGAAGGCAAAGCCCAAGCACGCCATCTTGGTCTTCAATGTGATTGATCCATGAATAATATTCAAGGTGGAATTTCCTCAAGCTCCAATGTAGAACTCTTAGAAACTTCTTCATGAATTGTGATTGAAGAGATATTCCATAAAACTCCATTGGTGAAAGATGTTTTGATAGCAATCCGCCTATGTCCATGCCAAGGCTGACTCCACTTGTTCATCCATTGACGAATCTTGATGGTCCAATAAAGAGGTCAAAGAGCAAGAGGATGAAAGAGGCGTTGCAAGCATTGTTGACAACTCATTGTTAGGAGTTGGACGTTTTTTGAAGAGTTGCATGATCCGGTCCAAACATCTTCCACAATGGAGTTTTATGTAATATCTCTTTAATCACAATTCATGAAGAAGTTCCCAAGAGTGCTACATTGGAGCTTAAGGAAATTCGACCTTGAAGAATATTCATAGATCAATCACATTGAAGACCAAGAAGGCGTGCTTGGGCTTTGCAATCTTGGATCACGCCACTTTAATGATTAGAGTTTATTTGTGTTTTAATTAATTAAGTCCAAACCATTAATGTGGGCATTAATTAATTCGTCTTTTTAATAAGTTAATTACTTGGCCCAATTATATTGCATGATAATGGAAAGTAATTTTTTTAGGAAAGTGTTTTTTAGAAAGCAAAAACGTGTTTTGCTTCTTAGGTTTAAATATAAAGAAGTTAAACCTAGAGCGTACATTCATTGTTGACAAGGGGTCTTTTAAGAAGTTGTTGAAGTTTCATAGCTTCAATGAGAAGTTGGTGCTTGCGCCCGAGTTTTGCAACGTCAGTCTCGTACGAGAATATTATGCAAACGCAAAGTTTCCAAATGAGGATGAGGCTTTTTTTATGTTCGGGGGAAATGGATTCAGATTAACAGCGAGATAATCAATATGCATTTGGGCACGCCCAGTTTTCCAACTGATCCTTTTCAGTGTCCAAACGATGAGGAGTCTGACCAAGCTTTGTTGGAGGAACTTGCACATCCGGGGGCTGAATGGGTGGTCAATCAACGAGAGGAGCATAAGCATATACTCCATAAGTTCTTACGTTGTGATGTCAAACTTTGGCTCATTTTCATTCTTTCAAGACTTATGCCGAGTTTGCAAATTTTTGAAGTGGTGCGTAGTCGCCTTTACTTGATCTCGGCTATTTGGGGCCGAAGATCCATAGATTTTGGACGTCTTATTGTTGATAACATAAGGTCTGGTATTGATGCGGATAATGCAGCACTTTATTTCCCTGTCCTTATTGAAGAGCTTTGCAAGACCCAGGGAGTAGACAATGAGATGGGCGGTGATTGGCGCAAGACTAAGGCACTCATTTCTGCACACTTGTATTTGAAGTATTTGTGAATTGACCGTAAAATGATCAGAGAGCAGGAAATGGAGACTGGCATGCCTCGCGACGATTTTCACCCCCAAGTTCATGGTGGACATCATGAGCACCCTTCTCAACCATTCGATTTCAGTTCTTTGCATGGCACACTTAATAATTTTTAGAGTTCTGTAAATACCTCTTGGATGAGTGCTTAAAAAGCATGCACGAGTTGCTGAATGACATGCATTAGGATTGGACCTCTCAGTTTTCTGTAATTATAGAAAAATTGGATGACATTTCCTCTATTACCCAGCAATAGTTTGAAGTACTTTATCATCGCCAGTTCAAAATGCCGATGGAGCTTGACCAATTTAACAAGATGACGGTTTACTACCATACTCCCATTGGGCCACCAAAATTGCTACCGACGCCTGCACAATTAGCGGGGTATCAAATTCCCAATTTGGGTATGGATGACCACACTTGTGTCGTGCATGAGCTTCCTTCAGGCATTCAAGTTAAATCTTCACTCTAGTCGTTGCCGACTTTTGTCCATCTGCCATCAGCACCTCTGAATCATACATTTCTTGCGGATCCTGTATTCATGCCAGCTATAAGAAAACCATTGTTTGGTTCGGGACAGCCATTCCAGGGGCCTATTCATGGACCATTTCATTGGGTTGTACCTCCCTTTAGCTAGGCATCTTTCTCTACCACGATATTATTTTCGCCACCTTTCTCGGCTGCACCATCTTCGTCTCAAAGAGACCCTCATTCTTAACTTTTCATTGGGGACAATGTTTCTTTCAAGTGTGAGGGAGGGGGTTGATTTTGTTGAAGTTGGTGTTTCTTTTGTTGATTTATGGAGTATAATGCCATAATTGTGTTGACTGTTATGCTAGAGTTACTCGGGGGTGATTTGGAACTGGGAGGGTTTTGTTGAAGTTGGTGTTGCTATGATTGTTGTTGTGCTATGGTGTTTCTATGAGTGTTGTGTTGCCATGGTGTTGTGAAGTGAAGCTTGCCTTAGCATGGTGAAGTTGTGAAGTATGAAGCAAATGAGTGTTTTGAGTGTTTTCGTTGAATTTCTTTTGTGTTTTTTAAGTTTTTTGTAAGAGGTTAGGATTGTGAGTTTGAATTGCAATAAAATAGATGCAGTGTTTGTGTCATGAAAGTAAATGAAGTTAAGTCACTGTGTGAGTAATGTAGTGTAGAATGGATTATCATCTTGCATTTGAGCACTAGTTTCCTTGATTGGCTATGTCTCTGCTCTAGTTCCTCACTTTACGCTTTTATGATTATGATTATGCATGCGAAATTGTTTTTGCTTTCTTTCTGGCACCAAGTTTGAAGAGACTGGCGTATTTTGTTGGCCGAGGCATGATGTTAAAGTAAGATAGATTTGCCATTCAAAACATCCTTAATTGACATAGGAGGGAATCTGGATTAAATTTGCCTTTTTGTATGTGTCTGCCTTGTGTTTTGGTGTTCTTGCATATATAGTACCTTGAAGACACATTTGAACAAATGGTGACATAAGAAAGGATATAGAGAAAAAGCCTATGGCAATTGGGAATGAGAATCCATAAGACCCTGGCAAGCAAATCTGGGAAAAAATTTCCATAAAACCCAGGCAAATGATAGGAAAAAAGAGCTATAAAACCCAGACGGCCAAACAACAATGTGTGTGGAAATGAATGCACCAAAGTGCAAGATGAAAGAAAAAGGATAATATCTAATAGAAGCACCAATGTGCATTAGGTTACCATTGATCTTGTGTACTGTAAGCTCATGTATGTGGACAAGGAGATTGTTGTGCAATGAGATGTTAGACAGAATGCAAAAGGGTTATGCATACAGAAAGAACAAATGAAATCAACATTCCTCAACACACACTTGCACGTATGACACGTTGGTCTTTATTCGTTGGGCCTTGGTTGGTAATGTGTGCTGAAATCTGAGAGCTAGGTACCAGGATAATTTTGATAGTTTTTGTGTGGAAAATGTTTTGATGAACTTAGAGAGTGGCATAGTAGTTGAGAAGCCTTGTGCCAAGTGCAGTTGTGGGTTTTTTTTAGGACAACCAAAAGTCTAACTGTGGAGTAATTTGATAAGTCAGTTTTATACTGACTTGTAAACGCTGGTTTTACATGGCTTTTGTTGAATTTAGTGGCAATCTGTGTGACATTGTGTGTGATTTATAAGTATTAAGTGAAGGAGTATAAGTGGCATTGTTCAGTAGAAGAAGGGCTCAAATGTGTGCAATTGTGTATGAAGTGATCGCATGAAGGCACTAGTGTGCACATCGCCAAACATACACACACACACGTTGCACGTCTCGCACATTACAGCACCACAAGGCCTCACATGCACACACACACGCAGCGCGCATTATGCGCGCAACACTCCCGCACATCGCCGCACATGCACGCACACACGCAGCACTCCCGCACATCGACGCACCACACCACACATAACGTACTCGACTGCCGCAGTAACTGCACGGACATTGGCAGCATCGCATGCAGGCGTTGCTACACTTCTATCTTACGCAGCCCGCGCGCATGCGCATGGGCACGCTCACAGGCTACGCGCAGTCCTCGCACACGCTGTGGCGCTGTGTGGGCACAGTAGTCTCGCACCAACACACAGGTCAGACGTCACTCACTTACATGCACAACTCGATTGCATTTTTGTTGCACGACTCTTGCCATGATGCACACTACTCAACACATGTACATGCACTTAGGCTCATATATGAACAACACAGCACAAGCATTCAAAACATTTCATGCACAACACAAACTCGCCGAGCATGCATACCTCCACTCCACAAGCATCTTACAAGCATATAGTGCACGACTCGGTTGCACATTAGCCACAACACACTTGCAAGGCGATGCATCACAATGATGCATCACGATGAAGACAAACACACGGCAATGCATCGTCACGATGCATCGCCATAAAAAGGTTGCACGGCGATGCATCATGACGATGCATCGCCGTTAAAATTGTGAATTGCATTGTGAAATTTGGGCTAAGTGTGCAACTCCTCCTTTTCTTTGTGAGTTACCGTGGCTTGGTCGCGAGTGTTGCAGCTCTCTAATTTAACCCAAAACACTAAAAGTATGTAGTAGTGCTGAATGAGATCGTTCCCACAGAGAGAGGTGTGTCACGGTGTAAAATTCAGTGATAGAATAGAACAACAATTGCAATGAAGGGAAGAAACACAAATAACTAAATTATCAAAAGAGAATGATGCTGCCTTTAGGGGAACTCAATTAGTATCGATCTTTCCAGTTATCCTTGACTTGTGTAAAAGTGTGTGGAGTGACTAATCTGCTAGTGTTTAGTAACCGATTAACCTGGTGGCTCTCATGATTACACTCCACTTACTCCTCAAACTTCCCTTGGTAGGGCAAGTTCTTGGCTCGACTCAAAAACCCAGATCCCTACCTGATATGAAGACTCAGGCTCTATTCCTAGTTATCTCCCTTGGTAGGGTAGCTAACTATATCAAGAATTCAAATCGTCATATACAGATTACTTAAGTCCTTTATATTGGATTGACTTCATTTGTCAGTGGGTACCGCACAAATGGAATCACATAAAATAGTAGATCTTAAGACTCATATACAATTATTCCACATTCAAATTTCTTTGATAGATCTTCATTGATCTTAGTGGGAACCGAAGATCAGATAAAGGTTTTAAACAAATTCAGATAAACATTGAACTTAAACATGTAATCAACCCAGAACAATAGCAAACACAGATTTAATCGAAGCAATTGTCTCAAACTAGTTGAAATCAATACATATGAATCCCTCAAGACAGCATTCAAATGTCTAGCCGATCATGTTGATCGGCTTTGAAAATGAGTTTGACAAAGCCTGATGAATTTCAGCCATTATAAAGAAAAGAATAAATGTATTTGCTATCTTTCTCTCCCTCTGTAACCCTAATTGATCTTGTATGATTTTCTCTTCAAAACCCCTATCTCTATTTTCGGCTCCTGTCCCTTTTTTCTTTGCATTCTTCTCTTTTTTTTATACCTTTCCCTCGATGATTGTCTCTGTCTGGTTCTTGGAAGCTCCCTTTTTGTGAAGAGAAAATGACACTTGTCTGCAACAGTGAGTCACAAAAGGAGTTAGGTCACATGATTTAAACGTTTGCTTAAGCATTAAGTTCTCAATTCATCAAACAGGTGGTGTTCCTAAATAGCTGTGTTTGAGTGACTTATAATTGTTGTGTATGCTAAGTGTGTCTAGGAGCATGACTGTGGTGAGATACATGCAAATGGTAAAGTTGTGCGAGTGTGCAAGTGAATGCATGAGGCTATGCATGAAAGTGTGTGCGAGTGAGTGGGGATGTGCGTGCGAATGAGTGCGGATGTGGGTGCGAATGAGTGCGGGCGTCTGTATGCTTTTGCGGGCGTCTAGCTTGTGTGCGTGCATGGCCTGTGCGGGCACATAGGTGTCCGTATAGGCTGTGCATGTGTGCGTGGTGTGTTCTTGCGCCCGCACAAGCTGTGTGGGTGTGTGCTTGTGCTGGTGCAAAAGGTGTGTGTGTGTGCGTGTTAGCGCCCACACATGTGTGCATTTGTTGTGTATGTGTGCTGTGTGCATTGTGTGAGTTGTGTACTGTGGTTTGAGTGTGTTGTGTTGTGTTAGTTATGTATGTTGGGACTTTCATTTAGAGATGCTTGAAGTTCAGTGATGAGCACAGTCGAGTGTGTTTCATGCTCAAAAATCATACACTTTTCATATCATTTTACCACACTTAAGCAAATCTCAACAACTTCCAGATCATGAACATCTTTGCATAATAGTTATTCATCAAGCACCCATTTTCGGTAAAAGTCTACAAAAAAGATTAAGTAAGTAAAGGAAATAAGTTGGTACCAACCCGACTTATCAACCCCCCACACTTGAATCTTTGCTAGTCCCGAGCAAAGTAAGGCAAACATCAAGTCTTTATCCATTCTCACTTTCAACACTCGCAGCATCATCATCCATTCATTCTTTAAGATTTTCGCATGTAAAAGCATTTAACTGGCATAAGCTCACAGACATCTAAAATTTATACAAGTTACCAACTAAGGTACAACGAATAAAGACCAAACCGCCAACGTGCTGTGTGTGCTGAGAGTCCTCATGCTCCCTCACACTGTTTATGCAAAGTACTCAAGTAGACACTTAGTAAAAAATTCTTGCACTACAATCATTTTGTCCACACAAACAAACACTTTAAACTCACAACATTCACCGAGCTTAGCATGCACATTGGTGATTGATATTTTCTTTTCATATTCATGCCACACTTTGGTATTTGGTTGCCAGGGTTTTATGGCTATTTTTTCCCTTTATTAGCCACTGGTTTTTTCTTTCATTCACAACTTTTCTCAATAACTTAGTGTTCGTATGTGTCTTCAATAGACTATATACTTAAAATGCAAGAATAAGTGTTTACGAGTAGAAGGCACATACAAGTAAAAGATTCATCAGGTCTCTCCTATTTCAAATAGGGTGTTGGCGTTTCTATCTTACTTTTAATATTGCACTTTACCCAGTAACTTGTATGAAACGCATGGATGCTGTGAACTAAAAAAATTTCGCATGCATCATTATTTGGTAACAATTGTGGAATTGATGATGATGTTGATAGTACAAGTGTGTTGGACGTGCTAGTGTGCTAAATGGATAGTGAGAATCTTTTCACAACACAACAAACATTTAACATTTATCGCAAATGAAAATTTAAAACACACCATAAGACTAGTGCTAACCACTGTCTTGTTTCTCTTCCCAACACAACAACACAAAACACACCTCCTAAATGATATCAATATAATGACACGCCACCTCCGATCCCTAACGCATAGCAACACAAAACAAACTTTCAAGGCAAAGGCTCAAGGCCTATCAAACTACAGCATATATTTAAAACAGCAACAATCAAGACAACAAGCATAACATCATTACTCCCAATACCCCCAAAGCATGTCTCTCCAAATGTACACAGTAAAACTAACAAGTAGCATGCTTTGCATCACATAGCACACAAAATTTTCATTCATGATAGAGAATAAACATGTGAATTCCAACATACACAAACCATGGCAAACATTCCCTCCCCCACAGTTAAAATTTACATTGTCCCCAATGTAAAGAAGATGAATAGGTTCAAGAACTCCATTATTTTTGTAGACTGTAACATCCAATGTTTGCTGGTTTGAGTGCCTTTGTCCTCTACTTTCCCTTTCATGACTGTAGTCCTTTAAACTCCATATGCACCATGCTCAACAGCTTTGGGTCTCCTTTGGTCTGCCTTTGCACTTGCAGACCTCCACACTTGAACTCATGAACCCTTGAACCAAAAGACACAACTCACTATATGGAGTATAAAACATACATTCATGCAAGCACACTCACTTCCATCCCAAAGTAGTACTTCATGCAATAAAGGCGTTCCAATAATGCACTATGTTCATGGCATGTTCAAACTTCACCCATGGTTACCACTTCACAATTCATAGGTATGCATGAAAACCCACCAACTAGACAGTATTCACATAAAATAAAACCATAGAAGTTTAAGAAGGTATTCCCCTAAAGAGAATAGAGTTGAATAAAGCACTAGGGAATGAGCTCATACCTTCTACTATACAAACATGAATTGATAGTGTCTTGTTGGAAACTTTGTGTTAAAGTGGTAGTGCTACGTGAACATACTGTGAATGTGTGTGAGTTGTGGCTTGTGATGTACGAGAGAGTAGAGAAAAAGTGTGGTGTGCAAGTGACTGCCACACCATGACCTTGGGTCTTGGTTGTGAATAATATGTCCTGTTAATAGCACTTTGACATCTCCCCCACACTAAGCATTTGAGAGGCTTTTGCTTAGAGCTCCTGCGCACAAGAGACACACTATCTTTGTAAAATAAAACAAAAAAAAAACAACTAAGAATTCAAACAACAACTTATTCAAAGGAAGTAGAGTAAGTAGTTCTTGATTTATTCAGTCTCCAGCTAGACTTTATTCATGAGGCTATCTCTTTCAAGAATCGAAATATCCATCTATGTACCAGAAAGATGTCCGTTCATCAGCACTCCTATGCCTTTTGTAGGGCATATTTTGCAAGCTCTTAAGAAGGTGCTTGAGCTCATGAACTTGAGAAACAACTTCTATGAATTCCACCTGTACCATCATTTTTCCTCCAAGGTAGGCACCTCATCTTCTTCTTCCATCATGAATCTTGGGATTTCCAATCAATCAACTTCACTTGGAAGCATTTGTGTCTCATCCCTACTAGTCCATTCTTCACTACAAGACTCAAAAAATGGCTTTGCACACAATGATATATCAAATCAACAATAAGCTCACCAATGTATGCATTAACAAAGAAAGATTGCACTATTTTAGTTACTTCTTTATAAATCATGAAATTCTCATCATTTAAACCAATATAGTGACTATTTGGAAACTTTTGTTTGCAAGTTTGGAAAACAACATGATAAGCAAATATGACGGGTCTAAAGACATCAAAATCCTCTTGAAGGTCAAGAGATCTAATGAACGAAATTGCTTTTTTCCAACTACCCATTATATTGACAATGTCCTTATACAGTGTAAATTCATTGTTGCTCAAGTCAATATTTGAGCAGTGCTTCCCTTCAATAATGCATGGAGAAGAAATATTTTTACCGAATTTTACCTCACTTTGTCTCCAAGTTGCATTAATTGAATCCAACCTTGATTGCCTTTTTTTCAATAAGTGCATCCAAAGTCTCCAACAACTCATTGCTTTGATCTTTGATTAGCCATGGCCCTTCATAGCCTTTATGATGCTCAAACACCATTTCAACACAGCTCCTGCAGTGAGTAACAATATATCCCCAAGTAGTTTGAAAAACATTTAATTTACAATGCAAATCAACCAATTGAGACTCAAGGGACTCCCAACACTCCAATGGGAAGAAGGCATCAAATAGTCTAGATTGTGGTTGTGTGTCATCCACCACATTCGGTGGGTCAATATGATTAAGCTCAAGATGCTCACCAACAAACCGAGACATACTTTGAAAAACAACCAATACATAAATTCAAGTCACAAAATCAACTATCACAAAGGATATAAAAAAACTATCACAAAATCAACTCCTGACACTTTGCCTCTCCCCGGCAGCGGCGCCAAAAATTGGTCGCGAGTGTCTCAGCTCTCAAATTTAACCCAAAACACTAAAATTATGTAGTAGTGGTGAATAGGATTGTTCCCACAGAGAGAGGTGTGTCACGATGTAAAATTATGTGATAGAATAGAACAACAATTGCAATGAAGGGAAGAAACACAAACAACTAAAAAATCAAAAGAGAATGATGCTGCCTTGAGGGGAACTCAATTAATATTGATCTTTCTAGTTATCCTCGACTTGTGTAAAAGTATGTGAATGGACTAATATGCTAGTGTCGAGTAACCGATTAACCTGGTGGCTCTCACGATTACACTCCACTTACTCCTCAAACTTCCCTTGGTAGGGCAAGTTCTTGGCTAGACTCAAAAACCCAGATCCCTACCTGATATGAAGACTGTAGCTCTATCCCCAGTTATCTCCTTTGGTAGGGCAGCTAACTATATCAAAAACTCAAATCGTCATATACAGATAACTTAAGTCCTTTCTATTGGATTGACTTCATTTGTCAATGGGTACCGCGCAAATGGAATCACATAAACAAATAGATCTTAAGACTCATACACAATTATTCCACATAAATACATGTTCATTCAATTTCCTTTGATAGATCTTCATTGATCTCAGTGGGTACTGCAGACCAGATAAAGGTTTTAAACAAATTCAGATAAACATTGAACTTAAACATGTAATGAACCAAGAACAATAGCAAACACAGATTTAATCGAAGCAATTTTCTCAAACAGGTTAAAATGAATACATATGAATCCCTCAAGGCATCATTCAAATATCTAGCCGATCATGTTGATCGGCTTTGAAAATGAGTTTGAAAAAGCCTGATCAATTTCAGCCATACAGAGAAAAGAATAAATGTATTTGCTATCATTCTCTCCCTCTGTAACCCTAATTGATCTTGCCTGATTTTCTCTTCAAAATCCCTCTCTCTTTTCTGCTCCTGTCCCCTTTTTCTTTGCGTTCTTCTCTTCCTTTTATACCTTCCCCTTGATGAGTGTCTCTGTCTAGTTTCTGGAAGCTTCCTTTTGGTGATGAGAAAATGCCATGTGTCTGCAAAAGTGAATCACAAAAGGAGTGAGGTCACCTGATTTAAATGTTTGCTTAAGCATTAAGTTCTCTGTTCATCAAACAGTTGGTGTTCCTAAATAGCTGTGTTTGAGTGACTTATAATTGATGTGTATGCTGAGTGTGTGTGGGAGCATGAGTGTTGTGAGATACATGCAAATGGTAAAGTTGTGCGAGTGTGCAAGTGAATGCATAAGGCTATGCATGAAAGTGTGTGCTAGTGAGTGCGGATATGTGTGCGAATGAGTGCCGGTGCATAGATGCCTGCATGGTGCACAGCGTGTGTGCTTGCGTGGCTTATGCGGGCGTATAGGCGCCCGCATAGGCCATGCGTGTATTCGTGGTGTGTGCTTGTGCGGGCGCCTAAGTGTGTGCATGGTGTATGCGGGCACTTGGGCGCCCGCACATGTGTGCATGTGTTGTGTGTGTGTGTTGTGTATGTTGTGTGAGTTTTGTGCGTTGTGTGAGTTGTGTGCTATGCTTTGAGTGTGTTGTGTTGTGTTATTGTGTATGTTGGGACTTTCATTTAGTGATGCTCGAAGTTCAGTGATGTGCACAGTCAAGTGTGTTTCACGCTCAAAAATCATACACTTTTCATATCATTTTACCACACTTAAGCAAATCTCAACAACTTCCAGATCATGAAAATTTTTGCATAATAGTTATTCATCAAGCACCCCTTTCCACTGAAAGTCTACAGAAAAAATTAAGTAAGTAAAGCAAATAAGTTGATACAAACCCGACTTATCATGGCTTAAAGGCGCAGGATTCCAAGAATGATTGCTGACATGGAGGCTCTTGCACATGCTGATTCTGGACAATTTATTTCATTCAGTGGCATTTTTGTAATTAAGTGCTTATTTTACGTTAGAGTGTAGAATAAGCTTTAGACCTCTACATATAGAGGATTTTTTCATTATGTTAGGGGATTCGACATTTCTAGATTTTGACCAGATTTTGGATCTTCAGCGGGAATTTCTCTCTCCGGATTCTCTCTTTCTCTCTAACATTTTAGCTCCGTTCCCGATTTCAATCAAAGCTTTGGTCCGATCACTGTAATTCTTCCTTCAATTAAGGAGACAATTCACGATTCACTTGTGAATTTGAAGCTTTTGAAGCAATTCAATTGGTAAATTCTCTCCATTTAATGAAATGAATTGCTTGATGTTGCATATTGACGATCGTGAATTGAGAATGGAGATCTGTGGCTAAATTCATGATGTCCTAGGGTTTGGACCGGATGAGTGTGTAATTAGATGGCGCGATGCTATGCAATTGCCACAATTTCTAAAGAATGAAACTATACTTGATCTTAATGCACCAATCCTGTTTAAGTTTTGTAAATTTGCACTATTAATGACTGAATTGAACAATAATTGTGGTTTCCATACTGAGTTAATGTTCGATTCACCGATATAAGTGAGACTGCATGAAATTAAAACTTTAAGTATGAATATGGAGTCTTTTCACTCGCTTTGTCAGTTCATGTTCTGAGATGCGGTCGCCATGCCGGTCTGAGGTCATTGAAACATTAGAATAGAGTGAAGAGTGGCTCTCTTTTGCTAACGAAGGTTTAGAACCCTAGGTCAGGCCCGCCATAGGAGACCTTAGGATTTGCATGCTAGAGTAGTTAGTTTTTGGAGAGTCGAAACGTTGCGGATTGTATTCGTCACTCTTAGGCCTCGCCACGGGAAATAGTGACGTGAGGGATTGTAGAATGTTGCGTGGCCGCCATGCTGGCTACATGCTATGCTCCTAGGCAGCTTAGGTCTCCTCCTGATTTGCATGTGTAGCAAGTGGATATTATAAGTTGTCTGATGTGCAGTCATCTGGTGCCAAAACCCTATGACATCCGTTCCCTATCTGACTTTACATTACACTTACTGCTTTTGTTGTGCTTATTACTTGTTTCTTGTTTTTTTGTTTGTAGCCGTTATCACCTTCTCTTGTGACTCATTTTTGTGACAAAACAAAATTGCTGAATTCTCGAGACCATCATCTTCCCTGTGGATCGATCCGTCTTACCACTACTACAGTCGTAACAGGGTAAAATTGGTGACTGTGCGACTGAACGCATCAGGGTTATACCATCATCACCTCAACCACGACCACCTTAAAGTTATAATAGGGATGATGATGATGACGATGTCCTTATGTTTAGAATTGTTTTTGGGCTTCACCTGATGAAGAGATTGAGGATGATTCGGAGGAAGATCCAATTGAAAAGGAGGTGAGATCTCAAAGTAGAATTGCGACTTCGTTGTTTAGGTGATAGACATTAGTATTGTAATATAGGTTGGCATGGGACAATGTAAGAAAATATCTTGCCAAGTGTTCCTCTTGTCAAAGCTAGCTTTTATAAAATATTTAAGTGTGTTGAGCCTTCTTTTGAATACATGTAAAATAGTGTGTTAACTTGTAACATATTTTGTGAAATAAAAGTGTGCTTTTTTTTGTAACTCTTTGTGCAAATTGTTATGTTAGCTTAACAAGAACTTGAACTTAGCTTTAAGCTCACTAAAACTAGATCCCTATAGATTATTATGATGTATTTTACGATATATAGCACATGCCATAAATCAAATGAAGAGTGAAAAATAGTGGAAGTTGAGGAAATAGGAATGCCCTAAACTATCACCTAAGCGGACTGCCTAGGCGATGTGAGAAATCTGAGCACTCGTTTTGGGAGAGGCATAGGCAAAACACCATTCTGATTGCTCAACTAGACGGGGTGCCTAAGTCTGAGCAACCGCCTAGGCCGACATGTATATTCTGAGTGACCGCCTAGGCGAAGCGCATAAGTGGACTAAACTTATGGGAGCATGTTTTTAGAAACATTTACAATTGCCTAGGCACCTAGGCCTTAGTGATCTCCTAGCCAGGGCACCTAGACGGAGCCCTGTTTTAGCACTTAAACCAAAACTTTTGTAAGTTTTCAAACACAACCTTGATTACTATTACTTATAACACTTTATCTATTGTTGAATCTTTTAACACTTAAATGACCTTTTTGCTAAGGATATTTTAACTTTAAAGATGTGAACAAAAAATTAGCATGTTAGTCAACTAGTGTGTGAATTGTCTTCTTGATGTGACTTTGTGAAAATTTAAAGACTCCTATAGTATTTGAACATTAGTTTGGATGCTTCACTAGAAAAATAGTTTCTTAAGCTTGCCTTAATTTAAACTTGTAGATGTCCAATGGCAATATGGAATTCATAAACTGGTATAACTCATATAAGGGAGGAGCAAACAACAATGTCCTCATGGCTCAAATGATAAAGGCCATAACCCAAATGTCAGAGGCTATGAATGGGAAAGCCCAAAATAGCCATGGAAACTTTGAGAATAGTGTGTTAGAACGCTTCCTCAAGTTTAAACCAAGTTAAATTGATGGAGAACTGGCTGATGAGAAGACAAAAATGTGGCTTTATCACTTAGAAGACATCTTTGCCACTCTCCAATATAAGGATGAAAGGAAGATTATTTTTGCCATCTTTTAGATGAAAGGCATGGCCCCATATTAGTAGCATGTGGTCCAAGGAAAGTGGAAGGATGAGAATACACCATGGACATGTACTAACTTCCTACACGAGTTTCATGGAAAGTTTTTCCCCACTTATATACGCGAAAGGTATGAAGAAGAGTTTATATTACTAAAACAAAGGAATATGATGGTGGCACTATATGAAGCTAAGTTAAATCGGCTATCCAAGTTTGCCCTCAAATGGTAGATACTAAAGAGTGTCGTACTTGATGATTTATGAGAGGTTTGCAATATGAAATACAAGATGGAATGCTTGCTGCAAAATTTAGTAATATGATAGAAGCACTAGATTGAGCTATCCGTCTTGAACAAGCTACAAATGGTAGGGAAAACGATAGTAAATATCTTTGGAAAGGACATTTTAATGCATTAGGAAGGAAGCCAACCTTCGTGTTTAAAAGAGGTGGAGCAGCCCCAAGGGGAACGCAACCTGATATAGGAGGAAATCAAAACATATGGTGTGAAACTCTCAACCATGTAAATTCTGTGGTTATAAATGACATGATGAGAATAAATGTTGAAGGAAATAAGGGAAATGTATCAAGTGTGGAAGTTCAGATCATTTTATCAAAGACTATCCAAGATTAGGTAATGTAAATCATGGAATTTCCACCCCAACCAATTCAGCAACCCATAACAAACCAAAGGTGGGAGAAAAACCTAGGAGATGCCTAACGACACTAAGAGAGTTGAAGGTATGTTATATGTAAATAATGTTAAAGCAAGGGTTTTATTAGACCCTGGATCCACCATATCCTTTCTAGCCCTCTCATTTTTTAATCTTATTAAAACATCTATGAAAGAATTACCCTATGTGTTAGAATTAGTCTTACCTTTGGGTAAGAGTGTGTTAGAAACCACCATTCACCGAGGGTGCATGATAAATGTTGGAGGAAATTCCTTAGCGGCCAATCTGATCTCGTCACCTATACAATACTACAATGTTATCTAAGAAATGGATTGGTTGTCTCGACATCAAGCATAACTGAATTCTAGGACCAAAGTAGTAAAGTTCCAAGGGATGGCAAACTAGAGATATGGCTTACTGGATATAAGGGAAAATTTGAAAAGCTAATGATTTCAGGAATAAAAGCTAGAAAACCCTTGAGCCAAGAAGGTATAGGCTATATAGTTAAAGAAGAGACACCGGTAATTAAAGAATATCCAAAGGTGTTTCTTCAGAAATTAGACACCCTACCACCTGATAGAGAAGTCAAGTTTTCCATTGAACTTTTACCCAAGTCCAACCTGGTCTTGCAAACACCATACTACCGTATGTCTTAATTTAAGTTACAAGAGTTAAAAATGCAACTTGAAGAATTACTAGAAACTAGTTTTATTCGACCTAGTGCGTTCCTATGGGGAGCACCAGTGTTATTTGTTAAAAACAAGAATGGTACACTTAGAATGTGTGTAGATTATTGAGGATTAAATAGGTTAATAGTGAAGAATAAGTACCCTTTGCTTTTGATAGATGAATTATTTTGTCAACTAGCTAGAGCCCAAGTTTTTTCTACGTTTGATCTCAGGCAAGGATACTACTAGGTAGGGATTAAACCAGAGGACATAACAAAAATAACGTTTAATACAAGATATGGGCATTATGAGTTTGTAGTTATACCTTTTGGATTAACTAATGCCCGAGCTGTTTTTATGGATTTGATGCATATAGTTTTCCGGCCTTACCTAGTCAAATTTATGGTAGTCTTTATTGATGATATTTTCGTATACTCCAAAACCTTATAGGAACACGAGAAATATCTTCGCATTGTCTTAGATACCCTTAAACATCATCAACTATTCACAATGTTTGAAAATTGTGAGTTTAAGTTCAAGGAGGTAACATTTTTGGGTCATATAATCTCTAAGGACGGTATTGCTGTAGATTCTTCATTACTTAAAAACCTATATTCTACTTTATTGTGATTTGTTTTTTGAAAAAATACACAATAAATATGAATTAGAAATAATTATTTTGTAAATTTATCTAGTCCAATACGCAGGCATAATTTTCTATTTTTGATTTGAATTAAATATACAATACTTTTTCTAAATTTATTGAATTTTTATTTTTTTATTTTGAAAAACAAACTCAAACTATAGAAAAGTAATTTATAGGTATTTAAACTATATGGAGATAATTTAAAAATTTATCAAACTATAGGGAGTTTTTTTTTAATTTATCATTTATATTTTGGAGAGTTTAAAATTATTTAATATTATAGTAATGACAAAGAATAAGACTTCTTTAGAACGATATTGTAACTCAACTCTTATCACTCACTTACTCATAGAATCATAGTAAATAGCACTTATTTAATTAATAATAGGACTATATGCGAGTCAAATAGTAATGATAAGGAGAGTAATGATAAGGAGTACGATCATTTTAACGCGATTTAGGAAATCAAAAAATGCGGAAAACTAGTTGGCATAAAATAGAAAATAGTTTGTCTCAATTGGCATAAAATAGATAAATAATAAAAAAAAGAAAAAACTAATTTTCAAATTTTCTGATATTATTAATCTTTATTTTTTATTTATCTCTAGTTATTTTCTTATAATTATAATTGCTTTAGTCAAAAGTGATAATCTCATTAGAAAAATGAATATAGAATAGAGTACAAAATAGTTAACAGTGTGAGAATAAGTGCAATATTTTAGGTTGGAGTGCATTACGCACAATTTAAACAAACGGATATTCTCATGTGAAATGGATTCATATACCCAACATACACGTGCATGTGTTAATTTTTTTCGTGTATCACTTTTAATTTTAAATATTGATACTTGATATGCAAAAAAAAATTGATGTATACCAATCAAAATGATACACTTTTGGAGTTAATATCGATGAGCAAAAATTGATATTTAATAAACAAAAAATACAAAAAAAATGATATTTTATATATGAATCAGATTGATAAACTTTTGGAGTTAATATTGATACGAAAAAATTGATACTTGTTATGTTAACAATTGACACATGATACGCAAAAAATTGATACTTTATATTCAAATCATAATGATACACTTTTGGAGTTAATATTGATTAGTAAAAATTGATACTTGATACTCGAATAATTGATAGATGACTCTCAAAAAATTGATACATTATACTCCAATCAGAATGATATACTTTTTGAATAATATTGATAAGATAAAATTGATACTTGATACGCAAACAATGAGAAAAATTGATACTTTATACATGAATAAAATTATACACTTTTGGAGTTAATATTGATACGCAAAAATTTATACTTGATACGTGGATAATTGATGCATGACACATGAAAAATTGATACTTTTTACACAAATCAAAATGATACACTTTTGGAGTTAATATTGATACACAAAAATTGATACTTGATATGTGGATAATTGATACATGATACGTGAAAAGTTAATACTTTATACGCGAATCAGAATAATACACTTTTGGAATTAATATTGATACGCAAAAATTGATACTTGATACGTGAATAATTGATACATGATATACAAAAAAATGATACTTTACACGCTAACAATGATATTTGATATGTGACAAATTGACACTTTATATAGAAAGTGTAACAGGCGTGCGTGTAGGTGAGAGTCATTAAACCCATAACTTATATAAACCTGTTACACAGGAATTTTGTATTTAAAAATGATCTAATGGTATAGGAGTTTGAATTGTACAAAAATTAATCACAAATATGGGAACAAAAATTTTCACTTAGTCATTTGACATTTAAAATTGGATTCAATCACTCCTCCCTAATAGCAGAATTAAAAATGGATTTAGTTGAAGGGATTTTCTCCTAGTAGCAAAGTAACAAGAGGAGTTGTTTTTCATCCCTAATAGATAAAAACAAAAACTCCTATTCGACCGTCGCATGTATCTGGTGACATTACTTAATCACCCCCACGCATACGTATAATGCACTTCACGTTTGGAGGCCAAAAAGGAAGAAAGAAAAGAATTAGAGCAAAACAGCAAGCCATGTTACGATGTGGAGACAGCTCAAACATCGCAACGTCCACCCACGTTGCGACGTCCAAGGTTGTATGTTGCGACGTCCAAAAATAATGGGCATTAAATAATTTCTAATTTTCATAATTTTAGGGTTTGAAGTTGTTAAATTTTCCTTATTTGTTTAGTATGTATAGGGTTTGTTATAAGCCTATAAATAGGCCTTTTCTTTTATTGTAGTAGGGAGTTGAATGTTTAGAGGCCTTTTGTTTTACTAAGAAATTTCAGATATTAGTTTCTTCATTTTGATTTTGTTTCTTGCGACGGTTTTCAATTATTACGATCTTGAGAATTAAATTGTTTGTGCGACGCAGCTATTGAATTGGTGTTATAATTCTAATCTACTCATTAGAATGTTCTACATTCACAGATTTATTCGAAAATGCTCCTAAAGTATTTGCTTTCATCACATACCAAATTCAGGTTTTGAGCGAGTCAATCTGTGTTTGCTATCAAGTGGTATCAGAGAACAAGGGTCTTTGATAAATCAGGTAATTTAGTTCCTTAAAAATTGAATCTTTAAATTGTTTGTCGTGCGCAAACCTTGCATATTTTATTATATTGGGTTAAGTGAAAACAATTATATGCTTTAAATTTTCGTGCTTTGGTGCTAAATAATATCAAGTGGTTGAAGTTGCGTTGATTCTTGTTGTTTTTGAATTATTGATGCAATGAGTGAAAAAGGTTACAGTAGTGTTAATCAAGTTCTTTACCATGCTATATATGTTTTAAGTGAAAGACTGGAAAATATGGCTGCATCACAGGAAAAGATGGTTACATCAAAAGAATAGGCTCATTGTCGTTTATATAGGTTAGAAACTCCATTAAGGTCTACAGATGTGATCTCAATCAAGCTCCAAAAAGTTCAAATACGCTTTTTTAGAGGTTGAAAATTCAAGATCTCAACAATGCTTAATCATGAAGTCAATAAAGACTAAAGGCCTTTCAAGGTATTTCCAATGCAATGCTAACGAAGTTTACACTTCCAAAACCATTGATATTAATTCCCAAGCCATTGGAAACCGAAAATAATTAAATTGAGCAAGTTGAAGGTAGCAAACAAAGAAGGCAGCAAGGAAATTACATTTCCAATGCATTCTGCCCAACATGTTGTTTTTGCATTGTTTTTAGCCTTTGTGATGTGTTGCTGCCTAGGTTCATTTGAATTTCATTTTGAGGCTGAAGAGTGTATTAAATGGAGCAAGTCAGCCAATACTAAGCTAAGGAAGCTCTAGGATCAAGCTAGGTTCACCCGGTCAAAGTTCACCTATGCTTGGTCAACAATTGTGAGTTGTTTTCTTCAAGGCTATTTAATTTTGGTCAAGGCTACTTGGAATGCTTAAGGGTAGATCAAAAGTCCTTCAAAGGTTCAAGGACTGCATTGGAATCAAGGCTGATCTTGATCCAACCTTCTATGACTTTATTAGTTCCAAGACAAGGCTTAATTAGCCTTTCAAGTTTCCTAGACTTTAATTAATTATTTTCTTGTTTTATGTAACCTTTAGATTAGGGTTTCCTGCATATTTATATGTTGAAAAAGTCCAAAATATATAGAATATGAGTTAATCAAATTGTGTGAGATTCTCTATTTGGTTCCTTGTGAACTACTTGAACTTATCAAGCCTTGGGTTTGTGGCGTTCACCCCTTGACTTATCAACCTTCAATCGATAGTTGGTTGTGGTGTCATTCTACCATTTCATCTAGCATCCCAATTGTAGAACGATCCTAGGATCTCAACTGAAAATTGGGTTTCGTCCATTGTGGGGTGGAGTTCATATCATTTGGTATCAAAGTTAGTTCTAGTCCAGGTTTGCATATCCTTTATTTCATTTCATTTTCATTTTTCATCTTTTTTTGGGGGGATTCTTGAAGTCTTGATTCATGACAGTAGTGGGTCTTGTCATCTAGGTATTGGGTGTCGTCCATTATGTGGCGAGGTTCTTTATCATTTTGGTCGGGTTCCTACTTTTGAATCTTTGATTTTAAGATATCCTGTTTTTTTTATCATTTCTTACTTTATTTTGTGCTAGACTTCATATTTTAAAAAAATCAGAAAAAAGGGATCCTAAAAAAAAAGAAAAAAAATTTATTAAAAAAATAGAAAAGAAAACAAAGGATCCAAAGAAAAAAAAATAAAAAGAAAAAAGAGTCTTGAAAATTTTAGTTTTGAAATATTTGTATCTTGTTCATTACTATTCCATTGTGGTTCATTATGCTATTATAGAAGGTTAATAACTTTGCTTCTTGATTAATCTTGGGATAAAGTTTTGAAGTTGTTCTTATTTCATGTTGGGATCTTTTGGCTAAATTTAGGGTGGTTCCTATTCCTAGAATTTTGAGATATATATTGGGCAGATCCTTGTGTGTTTCTTCATTAAATTTTCATTGTGATCATTGTATTTCTCATATAAAAATATCCAATTCTTGATTCTTGATGAATTCTTCACTATAAAGATCTTGATTTGTTTGAAGTAGTTTGATAAGAACCTTGAGAATTGGAGTGGAAAAAGGTTTGAGTGGTGAGACAAGTAGAGGTTAAAAGCCAAATTGAGTGATACACGAGGGAGAGTAAAACACATAAGGGAGTGAGTGAAGATATATATCTTTTTGGCTGATTTGACAACATGGCACCATATCAAAAAATCAGTCCAATCAAGGAGGCCAAAGTACAAACAATTCAAAATGATTAAGTCCAAGCTTTGATGGGTGAAATGAGAAAGAAAATGAAAGCTGAATTTGGTTCCATCAAAGAAAGATTGGATAAGTTTGAAGAAAGGTCTTCAACGTGGCAGCCACAAAGTGATCCTATTCTAAGAAAAAATGGTTGTTTTCAGTCATCATTGCAAGGAAATATTACAGATGGCGATAGTTCTTCTTGGAATGGCTTTAAGGAAAGATCATCATTATGGGTGCAGCCTCAAAGAATTCCTAATCTACAAAGAATTGAGAGCTTTCAAGCAAGGCAAATAAGGATAGCAAATGAAGAATCTTATTGTAATAACCTTAATGAAAGAATATGGTGCAATACAACGAAATCAAGGAGACCATTGGAGCTATAGACAAATCACAAATTTGTCACACCTCCAAGTGATTGTGGAAGTTCATGTTGGGAAGATTGGAAGGTCACTTCCAAACCAGTTGGTGTTTCAAGGTCTAAGGACGAAAACAATTTGGTTCCTGAAATTAAAAGCAAAGTGGTGGAAATAAGGGCTGATTTTTTTGGCAAAAATTGAATTGACACTTGCAAATATCACAAAAGATTATGTACAAAGTGAACAAATTGAGTGCAAAAACAGTGAGAAAAAACAAATTGAGAAAAGAGAAGAGAGGGCAGATGTGGTGAGCTTGGAGAGGAAAGATCTTGAGAGAGAAAAGCAAAAGAATATAAAAAGTGAGATAAGAAAGAATTTGTGAGAAAATTCAGAGAAAAAGAAAGAAAATAAAGCGAATGATTTTGCAAAAGAAAATGAAGAAAAGAGAGCTTTAGTTGTTAGGCCAACTCTCCTTATGCCTTTGTGCAAGGAAGATCTTGTTTTGTCTAAAAAAGCTAACATTTCTTTGTTTAGTTTTGATGTGTCTTATTTGCAGAAATTTGGGTTGTCCATTGCTTAAGAAATTGCCAAAGAAATTTTGAGATTCATTGCTTAAAACGTTGTCACATGATGATTGTCCCTCAAGAGGTATAAAACTCCAATTGCAAACTGAATTTTGTTTTACTCCAAAAGGTATGGGCAGCTTACTCAATGATGTGAATGGGATTGATAAGAAGTTTCATTTTAATGCATGTGTTAGATCTTTTAATATGTTTGAAGATGTAGCTTTGTACTTTGGAAATATGTTGAATTTACAATCTTTTTTGTATTGAAGCATGCATTGAATGTTCACTTCAAGATGGTGCCTTTACGATCAAAATTTCGTATCTTAAGAGGCCATGAATTGTGTAATAGCGTTGCATCTTTGCATTCTAGTTTTGGGGCTTAGAAAGAATGTCAATTCCTTGTTAATTTCTTTATTTTGATGTAGCATCCTTTGAATGTTAATTTTCTGAAAAATGCATCTTGCATTGAATCAAATGATTCTCTTGAAAATTCTCATGAAGTGATTCAAGTGTTGAAAGATTGTGCTAAATTTCCATATGATGACTACTTTGGGCATATTGTGTGTTTATTTAGGAAGAATAAAGTTTGTGTGCCTATATGTGAGTCACTTGCAAAAGATACACATGAGGGTGTGGTGGGAGCAGTCGCAGCTCTACAATTTAACCCAAACTACAAATAATGCAGGAGTGGTGAGTGAGATCGTATCCACAGGGAGAGGGCTGTATCACAGTGTTGATTGTTGATAGAATGTGTGATTGAATGTTATGATTTCAAAAGATCTAAGAGTTGAGAGTCTAAAGGGAATTGGATCAATTAATAAGAGGAGAATTGTGTTGCCTTGAGGGGTACAATCAATATCGATCTCAGCTCGTAATCATCGACTTGTGTGTGCTCATGTGAGGGGATTGTCTGCTAGTGTCCTGGACTCGATTAACCTGGTGGTTCTCACGGTTCCATTTCATATTACTCCTCGAGCTTCCCTTGGTAGGGCAAGACCTAGGCACGAATCGTGATCCCAGATCCCTACCTTACAGAATTACCCTAGTTCTATTTCCAATTACCTCCCTTGATAGGGTAGCTAAATGAGACAAGCGTTCAGACTATCCTATAAGGCACCCTCAAGTCATTTCCATAAGAAGACTCAGACTCTAAATATCAGTGGGTACCGCACAAGGAAAATCGCTAACAAAACTGATCTTGAGGCTCACAAGAGTTTGACTATCAATTCAATTCATAAAGTCCCGGTTGCCTACAGTATATCAACATAGACCTCAGTGGGTACCGCAGACCTAATGCAGACTTAAAGGAATTTGTGCAAACACATAGGAGGCAAAACATGTACTGAATATCAATCAAGATTAAACACAGATAATTCTATTCAAATGTCTCAAACGAACTAAAGATCCATACAATTGTCCCTCAAGACAACACCCTAAATCTAGCCGATCATGTTGATCAGCTGATATCCCATGATTACAAAGAAGATAATCTGAATAAAAGCTATATTTTAATTCTTTTCTTCTGATCCTCTCTCTTTGATCTTTTTTAGTCCAAGGACTCTCTCCTATTGATTGATCCTACCTATCTTGTGCGGCCTCTCTTTCTTTTATACTTTTCCCTAGCTGATTTGGCTCTGGAAAGTTTCGGGAAGCATCCTTCTCTTGCCGAGAGGCTGCCACGTGTCTGCAAATATATCAACAAAAGATGGAGTGAGGTCACATGGTTTGCATAAGACTTAACAATTAAGAATATTCAGTGCAATTCTTCAAACATTTGGTGCTCGAATGAGTGATACATTGAACGTTTGCTTGTGTCTGTGTTTGTTGCTACATGTGCTGGGTGAAGGTTAGAGGAGAGTTTACATGTATGAATTGTGCAAGGTGTGCAAATGAAGTGGACAGAGTGTGTGCAAGTGTGAATGCATGAATGCATGAGAATGTGAAAATGAATGCATGTGTGTATGCATGTAAATGTGTGAGTGAGTGCGAATGTGCGAATGAGTGTGTGCAAGTGAGAGGGTGGCGGGAGCACCGATATGCCCGCCGTGTTTGGTACGGGCGCCTCAGTGCGCCCGCACCATGTAAATGTAGTGTGGTGCGTGCGCATCGTCCACATTGGGTATGGTGCGGACGCACCGTGGCACCTGCACTGTCTGTGTGGGTGTGTGGTGTGGGCGTCACGGTGTGTTGTGTGAGTTGTGTGAGTGTAGTGAGTGTAGTGACTTGTGAGTGTTGTGACTTCTGAATGTTAAAGCAATGTGAGGCATAAGGTGGAGTGTGTGCAGGTTTTTGGAATCAAATCAAAATCAAAACATATTCACCACACTTAGCCATTTTCCTCAATTGAAAGTTCATGAACATTTATGTGCACGAGTCCTTAACAAAGCTTTCCTTTCACTGGATTTCTATATAAAAAGGTCAAGTATGTAATACGACTAAGTCGGTATAAACACGACTTATTAGGGTGAATTGGTAGGGTTGTTTGGCATGCTTAAGATTCTAAGTGTCTTACATAAAATTTATTTCAGATTTGAGTGCTTGTGGTTTGCTGAATGTATCAAACATTTTATGATGCTCTTGCATAGAGAGTGTGTTATGTTCTCTCAAGGAAAGTATGGACAAAACAAATTTCATGAATTTGATTCATTTGTGCAAAGAAAATGTTTTCTAACTTTGTTCATTCCTTGTTACAATTCATGTTTGAATACCAATAAATTTGTTGATTTTAATTGTATGACAATGGTGAGTTTTGTGAAGAAATTTGTTTGGTTCTGTGCTAAAATTTGTGCTAACATCAAAAAAATGAATAAGAATCAAGCATGGCAATCAACCATTAGATGTCATGATGTATTTGAAGTTGTTTTTTGAATCTGAAATTGCCATTAATTATCATTCTTCAATTTTGTTGAATAAAGTTTCCGTGCTTAAACTTGATGTTTTGAACTATAAACATAGTGTTGAATCTGAGGAAGGATTTTTGCAATTGTTGGGATTCCAATTGGTTGTCTTTGACCATGGAATTTGTGATTTTGTTTACATAAAAAAAGAAGGGTATTTCATGCAAGAAAAACTAAAATTTCAATCAAGTGGAGATGGTCCCTTCCAAAACAATGCATATTTGTTTTCTAACATTATTGATGAATATTATGCTTGTGTCTATGTATGTTTCTTGCAGATTTGTGATGATCAAATCCTAGTGGAAATGTTGATCTTAATGAATCCAAAACAAGATACTTTGGGTTCATAAGAATTATGTTTGATCCAGGGATTTATGTTTACATTGTAATGGGCATTTTCAGCCAAGAATCATCATTTGCAGCCTGGGAAATTTATACTACCTCAATTCTTCAGAATGATTCATTTTTTCCTTACTACACAGTTGCCGTCAACAAGGGTAAGAAGTTTGTCATTACAATTATGGTTGCTAATTTGTATTCTTTTGGTGTAGGTATTTTAAGAATGATCAAAGTGGATTCGAGTATGAATTATTTTTAAGAAGAGGGGTATGATGTGATCTCAATCAAGGCTCCAAAAAGTTCAAATACACTTTTTTAGAGGTTGAAAATTCAAGATCTCAACAATGCTTGATCATGAAGTCATTAAGGACTAAAGGCCTTTCAAGGTGTTTACAATGCAATACTAATGATGTTTACACTTCCAAAACCATTGATATGAATTCCCAAGCCATTGGAAACACAAAATAATTAAATTGAGCAAGTTAGAGGCAGCAAACAAAGAAGGCAGCAAGGAAATTACATTTCCAATGCATTCTGCCCAACATGTTGTTTTTGCATTGTTTTCAGCCTTTGTGATGTGTTGCTGCCTAGGTTCTCTTGAATTTTGTTTTGAGACTGAAGTGTGCATGAAATGGAGCCTAAGTCAACCAATACTAAGCTAAGAAAGCTCTAGGATCAAGCTAGGTTCACCCAGTCAAAGTTCACCCAAACTTGGTCAACAATTGTGGGCTGTTTTGTTCAAGGCTATTTAATTTTGATCAAGGTTGTTTGGAAAGTTTAGATGCAGATTAAAAGCCATTCAAAGGCTCATGGAATGCATGGGAATCAAGTCTAGTCTTGGTCCAACATTCTATGACTTTATTAGTTCCAAGACAAGTCTTAATTAGCCTTTTAAGTTTTCAAGACTTTAATTAATTATTTTCTTGTTTTATGCAACCTTTAGATTAGGGTTTCTTACCTATTTATATGTTGAAAAACGTCTAAAATATGCAAAATCATAGTTAATCAAATTGTGAGAGTTTCTCTCTTTGGTTCATTGTGAACTACTTCAACTTATCAAGCCTTGGGCTTGTGGCATTCACCCCTTGACTTATCAACCTTCAATCCATAGTTGGTTGTGGCGTCATTCTACCATTTCATCTAGCATCCCTGTTGTAGAACGATCCTAGGATCTCAACTCGGTATTAGATTTCGTCCATTATGGGGCGGAGTTCATATCATCTAGGTCTTTTTAGAAACCCTTGTTTGATGATTCAGAGGATGAAGGGTCGGATTTTGAAGGTATCACCCCTAAAATAGTCTGCAAACCGGTCTAGACTGATAAGAATGGTAAAATTAGAATTCCACCTTTCTCCGAAAATGATGGAACTGACACATTTCTACAATGGTTACGAAAGACTTACAAAATCTTTGAGTTTTATAATTATATGGACGAGACCAAGATCCATTTAGCAGTCAAGGAATTCACAGATTATGCTAGTATTTGGTAGGATGATCTCCTCACTTAAAGGGAACAGTTGGGCGAAAGGCAAATTCAAACTTGGCATGAGGTAAAGGCGCTAATTCGTAAGAGATTTATTCCTAAACACTATTACCGAGATCTTTGGTTGCAATTGGAAAATTCAACTCAAGGAGAGTGAAACAATGGGGATTATTATCGAGATATGCTGAAGCTTATGACCCGAGCTTGTGTTCATGAGGAAATGGATGCTACGATTGCTAGGTTTCTAAGTGGGATAAATAAGGATATTGATCCACATGTGGTTCTTAGTCAATATATTGATATCAAAAAATTGGTTCTTATGTCCTTTGAGTTGTAAAAGCACCTTTTGCTTGATAACAAGGTTTGTCCAAATACTACTACATCATAGAAGTCTGTTATGTTCTCACAGTCGTTATCTAGGGTGAAGAATGTGTCCGAAGAAAAAATCAATTCATCATGGAGGTCCAATTCAAGTGTACCCTCTAAACGCTGGCAGTGTTACCGATGTATTGAGATAGGACACGTAGCCGCCAATTGTCCCCAAAAAAGTGCATTTGTTATTAAGGAGGAATAGGAAATTGATCCAAGGATGCCTACTCTTGAAGAAGGTGAAGTGGTGTTCATTAAGCCTGAGAAGATAGATCTTTTTGTTCTTTGACCGACTTGGATAGTGCATCCTACAGTGGAGAGTGAAGAATATAAGCGTACGCAACTATTTCACACCCGAGGCTTAATTTATGGGAAGGTTTGTTATGTTGTGATTAATGGTGGTAGTTGTACTAATATCGCAAGTGCATGGTTGGTAGACAAGTTTCAATTACCTACAATTGATGATCCTCGACCGTATAGCTTACATTGTATAAAGGCCGACGCATATGAGAAGGTTAGCAAACAGGCTATGTTATCCTTGTCTATTAGTGCTTATAATGATTCGATATTATGTGATGTAGTTCCTATGTCAATTGGGCATGTTCTTTTAGGGTGACCATGGTTGTTTGACTAGCTCATTTTTTCATGATGGCCATGCAAATTCATATTCATTTGATATAGATGGGTGCAAGGTTGTATTGTCATCTTTACCTCCTACTGAGGTGTATAAGGATCAATGCAAAATTCATGATGATATAGGTTTGCAATAATGTAGAGGTGGACCTCAACACACTTTATGTTCTTTTATTTTTCCTCTGTATGGTGTTGTTTCCAATTTGAGGACAAATGTTTTTGATGGGGAAGGGAATGATGGCATTGTGGTGTCCCGAAGGTCACAGTTGAAGATTTTGCATTTATTGGAGCAAGTTAAAGGGTACCCAAGAAGGATGATTTGCATTTCGAGGCCAAAAAAGAAGAAATAAAAGTCGTTGAGCAAAACAGCAAGTGCTACTAGGATGTGTTTCTATTCTATTCTATTATTTTTTGGATGGGTATTCAGGCTATAATCAAATTGCAATAGACCACAAGGATCAAGATAAGACCACATTCACAAGACCATTTGGTACCTTTGCATACAAGAGGATGCCTTTTGGCTTATGCAATGCTCCAGCAACCTTGAAAGGTGTATGATGGCCATTTTTCATGATACGGTCGAGTCCATCATTGAAATTTTCATGGATGAGTTTTCGGTTTTTGGCATGACTTTTGATGGGTGCCTTGAAAATTTGGCAAAAGTGCTACAAAGATGTGAGGAAACCCATTTGATCCTTTTTTTTTGATATAATGCATAAGCTTTTCAACTAGTAAAGCATAAAAAAGATCGTTTCAAGTGTTTAAGATGGAACACAAAAATTGTTAAAAGTACATATAGGATTCCAGAAGTTTCTGCAACTAAAGATGTCTAAAAATATCAAATCGCAAAAAGAAAACAAAATGAACTCCTCAAAAATTGAGAAGATATAACTCTGAGTTTGCTCTCTCAACCTTCTGATTGTGATCCTAACAGTGACTGCACTAGAAGTGTTCATGGTGTATGCACCGCCTGCTTTCACTTTGCCACAATCTTTGCAACCCCAAATTCCAACGGCCTTCCTCTTTACTGCATACATGCCACAGAATTCACAGGGATACTTGCTATACTGACTGACCTCCATCTTCTTAATCTGCTTCCGCAGACTGGCACCATATCTTGGGCCATATTTCCCAACAATACCAGCCTTCTTGGTTCTCTTAGTCATGATGATGAGCTGGGATGATTCAGAGAAGAGACGACGGTTTGAGGATGAAGCGGCAAAAACCTTAGATTTCTTGCTAAGAAGGCATTGTCTTGGGGCATAAAATTTCACACAAGGGCATTGAAGTAGACAAGGCCAAAGTGGATGTTATAGCCAAGTTACCATCTCCCACCAATGTCAAAGGCATAGGAAGCTTCTTGGGCCATGCTGGATTCTATAGAAGATTCATCAAAAAATTTTCAAAGATTGCAAAGCCATTATGTAGCCTACAGGAGAAAGATTTTAAATTCGATTTTGGTGAAGAATGTTCAAAGGCATTTGAGCTACAAAAAGAAAGGCTTGTGGAAGCTCCAGTGATAGTCACTTCACAATAAGGTGACCCATTTGAGATCATGTGTGATGCTAGTGACTATGCTCTTGGTGTTGTGCTTGGCATAAAGAGGAACAAGGTATTCCATACTATATATTATGCCAGCAAATTGTTGAATGAGGCTTAGATGAACTACACCATAATAGAGAAGGAAATGCTTGCGGTGGTTTTTGCCTTTGATAAATTATGTGCATACTTGCTGGGATCTAAGGTGATTGTGCACACAGATCATGCGTCCCTAAGCTAAGGCTCATTAGGTGGGTTTTGCTTTTTTAGGAATTTGATGTAGAGATTAGGGATTGCAAGCCAAAAATGTGGTGGCGGATCACTTGTCCTGATTGGACTCACATGGGCAAGACAAGCCAAATGTGTTGATTCGTGAACATTTCCCAGATGATAAAATTTTCAAGGTAGAAAATGAAGAGTTGCTTTGGTATGCTAAAATTTCCAACTTTGTGGTTGCTGGGCAAGTTCCCTCATATTACTGGCATAAGCAAAGGAAGAGGTTGAGGCATGATGCTAAATATTTCTTTTGGGATGACCACACATTGTACAAGATATGCAGTGATCAAGTAATCAGGAAGTGTGTGAAGGAATGTGAGAATGATGCAATCTTGAAAGCATGCCATGAAGCCCCATTTGGTGGTCACTTTGGTGCTACTAGGACGAGCTTCAAAGTGGTACAAGCTGGTTTCTATTGGCCTCACATCTTCGTTGATCCACGCATATGGGTGGGTCAATTTGACCAATGCCAAAGCAGTGGCAATATTTTTGGGCGGAATGAGATGCCCTTAAAGAACATTTTAGAAGTAGAACTCTTTGACATTTGGGGCATAGACTTCATGGGGCATTTTCCTAAGTCATGTGGCATGGAGTATATTCTAGTAGCTGTGGACTATGTTTCTAAGTGGGTGGAAGTCGTGGCACTCCCACACAATGATGCAAAAAGTGTGGCCTCATTTATTAAGAAACATATCTTCAATAGATTTGGCACTCTAAGGGCCACAATCAGTGATGGTGGGTCACATTTTTGCAACAAAAGTTTTGTATCAATGTTGGCCAAGTACGGTGTCAAGTATAAGGTGTCTACAACATACCACCCATAGACTAGTGGCCAAGCTAAGATCTCCAATAGAGCAATCAAAAGAGTGTTGGAAAAGGTTGTAGGACCTAATTGGAAGGATTGGGCTCTGAAGCTAGATGAAGCATTGTGGCGTATAGATTTGCATACAAAACTCCTATTCGTGCCTCACCATTTAGATGAGTTTTTGGCAAGGAATGACATTTGCCTGTGGAGCTTGAGCACAAGGCCTTTTGGGCTATTCAAAATCTTAATATGGATTTGGTAGGAGTACAAGCTAAGAAGATGATGGAGCTCAATAAGTTAGATAAATTTTGTTTCAACTCTTATGTCAGTGCCAAGTTGTACAAAGAGCGTACCAAGAAAATGCATGATGCAAAGATTTGGGCTAAGAGTTTTTCTATTTGCCAAATGGTACTGCTATATGACTCCAGGCTTAGGCTATTATTCCTTAGGAAGTTGAAGTCAAGGTGGACTGGTACTTATCATGTCACCAAGCTGTTGCTATATGGAGTTGTGGAAATTTTGAGTAAGAAGAATGGTAGCACCTCGCGCGAGTAAATGGGCACTGCCTCAAGCCATACATAACTCACAGTGCAAAGGAAATGGGAGAAGCTCCACATGAACTCTTTCTCGATGATCCTCTATAGTAGCATGTTGGTAGCATTATGCGGCTGTCAACATTAACACAAGTGCTACTAGGAGGCAACCCGGCATATTCTCGATTACTTAACTTTGTCTTGTTAATTTTGGTTTTTAAACTTTTAATTTTTTTTGTTAATATCTTGCCTGTGTTTTCTTTTCAGTTTTGTGTCTAATAGATGCTACTCATAATCTTGCAGATTCACAGTTGGAAAAATAGTCAAGTTGTTGCACTTCAATGAATGTTATGGTAAAACACTATGATGGTAAGTAACACACATGGATTCCTTATGAGCTTAAATGCATGTATGAAAAAGCGTGCGTATGAATAAATATGCTGGGATCATTGCATGAGAGAAACTTTAAAAGCCAAAAAGCTGAAAGCTCATTTGGCTTTATCTGTCATGTGATTAACTATTTGAGGAATAGTGTCTATTTGTCATGAAGTTTGAATAGTTTAAGTTGCGCATGATAATAAATCATGCCAATTAATGCATAAGTTTTGGCCTACTTGTTAGGTGTATTTTTTCCTCAAGTAGTTGGCCACATTTATGGTGATTGACCGAACACTTAGCTTCCATTTTTAATGAGTCTATAAATTCATGCATTGGTATTGATTGGAATCACTCATAAGCAAGCTTGGTGTATTGAGATTTGGTGGTGTTGCAAGCAATTCCTCTTCCATTATCTTTCTCAAGCTCTTTATCTTTCTCTCTCAAGATCAAGGTACTAATTTCTTTTCATGCTTTATTGATTAAGTAAGAAATGTAGTTACTTGTTCATGTGAATTATGTGTTTCCAAGCTTGCACATGCCATGTTCTCTTGTTGAACTCTTGCTGGTAGTTTGAGTGAATCTCTGTGGGGGAGTTGTTCAATTCTTGAATATTGTGCCCAGTTCTGGAGCAGTTTGGAAATCTAGGAATATCTTGGTTAATTGAACTCCAAATTTGGTAATTCTAATTGTTATGGTTAGCTAAGGTTCTGAACTACAACATTTGTTCATTGCATTTTTGCTAATTATGCATGAATGGAATTCCATTTTAGGGGCTAAAGTGTAGTTAAAGCTGAGATCTCTATGATACCTTTAGGCACATTCAGTCTTGTTTTGACATAGTTTCGTATTTTGAGCGTAACTTGATCATTTGAATCAAAATTTGGTGATTTTAATTGCTGTGTTTACCTAAGAATCAACACTACAACTTTTGTTTTTTGGGTTTTGGCAAATTTTGCTCGCACTGAATTCCATTTTGTGTGTCCAAATGTTGGTTAAAGCTGGAATTTCCATTTTGTACATTCTGCTCAGTTTACCATAGTTAGGTATTTCAGACATAATTTGGTCAAATAAACTCTAAATCAAGTGCTTCAAATTCCTGCATTTAGCAAAGACTTAGAGCTGCAACGTTTGTGTTTTGGGTTTTGTTATATTCTACATGTACTGACCTACATGTTAGTTGTGAAGTGTGAGTTTATGCGGAGATTTCAATATAGCTATTGTGAACCTTCAGCCTATCTTGTCAAAGTGTAGTATTTTCGACATAACTTAGTCACTTTTACTCTAAATCTAGTGACTCTAAGTGCTAAGTTTAGCTAAGATGCAGAGCCACAATTTTTGTTTTTTTGAGCGTTAGTCAATTCTGTATGATTCGAATTCCATGTTTTGTGTTAAGATGCTAGTGAAAGCTGAATTTTCTATTTCACAATGCTGCCTGTTCTGCCCAGTTCTGCCAAGGTCTGGTATCTCAGCCATAAGTTTGTCATTTTTACTCTAAACTTGGTGATTCAAATATTTGTAATTAGCTAACACTTAGGGCTATAACTTTTGTTTTTGGGGAATGACCTAATTCTGTATGTACTGAAATACATTTTGGGGGTAATGTGTACACAAATGCTAGACTTTTGATTTGTTTGCATATTGTGTGGTTTCATGTCACATTGGCTAGGGCTTTCTTAGAGATGTAATTATGGCTATGTGTGTTGCAATTTTTTACCAAGGGTGTTACTTGCGGTGTTTACTTTGTTGCATTTTAAACTCAGGAAGTTCTAATGGGTCTTAAGAAGTGTTCCACCTCACTCAAGGGCAAGGCTCGTGTACCGATTGACTCGGATGACGACTATTTTCCCGAGGATATTCCCATTTTTGAGGATCCTCTAGAAGTCATAATGAATCCACCTCTGCTAAAAAAGCACAAAGGGGCGGCACCTCTATCGGTGTTCGTCAATGATGAGGCTAAGGAACGATGGAAAGATGGAGTGCGCGTGAAGAAGCTACATTTCAAGAGAGCTTTCACTGTGGACAAAGGTCCATTCCAGAAGTTGATGAAATACCACAAGTTTAGTAAGAGGTTGATTTTTGCACCTGAGTTCTGTAATATCAGCATAGCTAGGGAATACTATGCTAATGGCAAGTTCCCTAACAAGGATGGGGCTATCTGTGTGTGGGCGAAATGGGTCAACATAGACAGTGAGGAGATCAATGAGTACTTAGGCATGCCAAGTTACGCAGAGAATGATTTTTTGAGAGTTATGATAATGAGGCGGACCAAGCCCTCCTTGAGGAGCTTGATCATCTTGGGTCCTCCTGGGTTGTAAATCAGAGTGGCGAGCCGAAGTGTATCACTCATCGGAATTTGTCATTGCAACGTAAAGATTTGGCTCATGTTAATCTTGTTGAGGCAATCACCTCTAGCTTATTTCTGCCATTCGAAACCGGAGAGCCATTGATGCGGGACGGATCAATGTCGATCATATTTTAGCGAGGATCAATGAAGATAATGCAGCGGTGTATTTTCAAGTGCTTATAGAGAAGCTTTATAGTACACAAGGAGTGGATTATGACGTGGGTGCGGATTGGCGCAAGGTCAAGTCTCTAATCTCCACTCCACTTTATGTGAAGTATCTGAACATTGATCAAGCATTTGCTAGCACACCAGCACCTATGACTGGGATGCCTCAAGAGAACTTTGATCCTCTCGTGCATTATGGCCAGCAAGATCCTCATTCTTTCTACTTCACTTCCTTTAACGGAGCTTTGCATGATTTCTAGCACTTCATGGACACCTGTTTTCAGCGTTTGGATGAGAGGTTGGAAGAATTGCACCAAGACTGGGCCCCTCAAGCTTCCACTCTTGGTACAAAGTTGGATGAAATTGCCTCTATTTCCCAGCAGCAATTCGAGGTCCTCTACCATAGGTAGTTCAAAATGTAGCATGAAATTGATTGTTGCAACAACTTGTCTATTTGGTACCACACCGCTCCTAGTCCTCCTAAGAGCTCAAGATTTGATGATGGTTGCACGGCCAAATTTGACTGTGCATGAGGAAACTCGAGTCGTGTACGAAATTTCACCTGGGATAACATTTGGAGTATCTTCACTCCCGCAGCTGCCTATATTTGGTCGACCGCCGGTGTATTCTCTAACTCCAACTTTTTAGTATGACCCAAATTTCTTGCCTGCGCTACGCTTGCCAAATTTTGATGCTAATGCTATGCCATTTCCTGAACCCTCTTTCTTCACTTCGGTAGCATTCTCAGCACCCTCGTCTTCTATGCCATCGTCTTCTGCTCAGGGAACTCCTCCTTTATAGTGTTTTTTTCATTGAGGACAATGCCTATTTTAAGTGTGGGGGTATTTGGTTGGATTTGCCATGTTTGCTACGTTATGTTGATGTGGACGGGAAGTGTTGGATGGAGTGATTATGCTTTGTATGCTTTGCTATACTTTGCTTTCTTCTTGTCTTATAAGGTTTTGTGAGTTATTGAGGTTTAGGTTGGTGGTATGATGCTAGTTAGGAGTGGGCTTATGAAAATGCTAGAATGCTAAGGATGTACTTGTAAGTTGTGAGTTGATGAAATATGCTAGTAAGGTGATTGAGAGTTGTATGGGTATCATTATGTGTCATGGCTGTTTTGTGTTATCAATGATAAGTGGTGTTTGTGTGGTGTTGTGAGGAGTAAAATTGGATGTGTAAAGTATGGGTAAGACGTGTTATCATTTTGCTATTCAAAGCGTTTGCTTCCTATTTGCAATGCCATAAATCAAGTTGGTCACCTTGTTCTTTTAGGATATGCATGAAATTTTTTTTTCGCACCACACTCAATGGATTTAGTGCATATTGTTGGCCAAGGAAATATGTTAAATTAAGATAGATATGCCATGCAAAAACCTAAAAGACATAGGATGGAATCTGTATGGAGTTTGTTCTTTGTTGTGCACATTTATTGTGTTTTAAGTGTTACTACATATATAGTCCGTTGAAGACACACGTGAACATGTTGTTATGTGAGAAGGATATGGAGAAAAAGCCTTTGGCAACTAGGAATGAAAACCATAAGACCTTGGCAAGCAATTAAAGTGAAAAAATAGACATAAAACCCAGGAAAAGACATGGAAAAAAAGAGCCACAAAACCCAGGCAGTTAGGCACCAATGTGTGTGACAAATGATGCACCAAATTGCAAGAGGAAAAGAAAAGGGGAAAAAACCCCATAGAAGCACCAATGGACGCATAGATTTACCATTGATCTTGTATTTCTACTTGTTCATGTGTGTGGACAAGGATATTTTTTTGCAAACAATGGTAGGAAGGAATGCTAAGTGATGTGCATAGAGAGGACAAATGAAGTCAACAACCCTCAACACACACTTTCACGCATGACATTTTGGTCTTTATTCGTTATGCCTTGGTTGATAATAATTTCTGAGAGTTTGGGGCCGGGATAAGCTTTTGGTAGTTTTTTGTGTGTGAAAACATTTTGATTAACTTGGTGATTGGCATTCTGAGTAGAGGGAAATGTGTTGAATACAGATGGTAAAACATGGTTAGAAAAGGGAGTGTGGAATTTGCTTAGGACAAGCTAAAGTTCAAGTGTGGGGGAAATTTATAAGTCAGTTTTATACTGACTTACTGTGGCTGTGACGTGCGGATGCACCATGAAATGCTTTTGTGTGGTGTGGCCGTACCGTGCAATTTTGATCTTCCAGTGTTGAATTTTTCCTAAGTGTGAAATTTTCTTTTTGTTGTGCATGTTGTGAAAGCGCGTAAAATATGGCTTAGAGACGTGGAGTGCAGAATGGAAACGTGACAAGTGTTGGCTCAAAGGCGTGAAGATACTGGAATGGATTACTGACGTGGAGTGGCGTGCACGTGTGCATTTGGGATAATTCTTTCTCATAGTGGCATTTTGGTAAATAAGTGTTAAGTTTACGTTTGCGTGTTGATTAAGCTTCTGACCTCTATAAATGGAGGGATTTGTCATTATCTTATGATTGTTGGGGAGATTAATTTTGAGACTCGTGAGCGGGAAACTTTCTCTCTCTAAATTTTTCTCTCTCTAGAACTTTTGCTCCGATCTCGATTTCATTCAGAATTCTTGACCGGTCTTTGGAATTCACTTCTCAACTAAAGACGTGTATAACAATTCTCTTCGTGATTCTTAGCTTTTTGAAGCATTTAATCGTTAAATTCTTCTAATTTCTGAAGATGAGTCGTTTAATGTAGTTCAATTGTGAATGTGAGCAGAGAATGACTTTCTCAGGCTAGATCTGTGATGTTCTAGGGTTTCAATGAATGATTACTCCACTTGGCAACTTTATGCAGTATAATTAACGTGATCTATGAATAATGAAATCATACTCTGTTTTGTTTGATTTGTTCTGTTAAATGTCGTGAATTTGATCCGGTATTGTTGAATTGAACCTTAGTTGCGGTCATCGTGCTGAATTGAAGCTGAATTCATTAATATTTGCTGAGAATTTGTGGAACGAGAACTGGAGTATGAAATGAAGTCTTTACACTTGCTTTGTCTTGTTCGCTCTCTGAAATGCGATCATCATGCTGATTTTAGTTTGTGGAATCATTAGTTCTAAGGGCTCGTTTGGTTGAAAGGGAATCTGGGTTGGGAAAGTAATCTTTTTCCTAATTTTCAGATTCCTGCGTTTGTTTCAAACTGGAAAAGTAATCATTTTCCTAATTATTAAATTCCTACGTTTGTTTTATTCAGGGAAAGTAAAAAGAATCGTGAATCAAGGAAAATAATTGCAAGATTCTAGGATTTTGAATCCTCTTTAAAAGTTGGTCTTCTGATTCCTCTCTTGAGGATTTTGACTATGTGGCTCTTTCTTTATGTTTATTATTTATATTTTGAGTTTAATATGTTTCTTATGGTAAATTCTAATTCATATGGTCAAATAATTTTTTTTTTTAGTTTGATATTTTTTTTATTGAATTTACTATTTAACCGAAATTAAAAATTTAGTACTTTTTAAAATTATTTATATTGACTTTAAAAATGTAATTTAATGTAAAAAGAGTTAAATAGAGGGACAATATGTTATTTTTTTATTATTAAAATTATTAACATTGTAGGGGTTTTATAAATTTTTTTAAAACTCAAAATTGTATTTATGTTGCTTCAGACTTTTTTTTTCATATTTTTAGTTAATTAATTCTCATACATTTTATATTTTCAATACTTATTTTTTAATAAATTTTAGGTATTTTTATTAATATTAATTTGTAAATTTATTTTTCATTTATTTAATCAACTATTCTTTTTTTAATAATATTAATAATGAAAATTTTTATTTTAACACTTTTTTATAAGTGGTAGTTAATAGCTTAATTATTTAATTAAATTAAAAATGATAATTTTTACAATGATGAAAATATAAAACATAATATTAAAACATTTATTATAAGGTAAAAATATATAATTAAGTTTCATGATATAATTTAAAATAAAACTATATAAATAGTTCTGTATAAGTATAACATACAAATGAATTCAAATAACATTATTTGGTTCAATAATTTAAATCAAATAATAAAAGAAGAATCATGCTAACGTTTTTAAGAATCTATCCAAACACAAGGTAAGTATTCAGATTCCTCACAAGTAAATTCTTAGGAACCAGATGATGAGGAAAAATATTCATTTTCCTCAAAATTAAAATCCCAATAATCACATTCCTATTAAACATTACTTCCTGCCAACCAAACAAGCCCTAAGTGTAAAGAACTTCTCTGGTGCTAATGAAGACATAAGAACCTAAATTCAAGCCTCACCATGGGAAGTTTTTAGGAAATAATTGCTACAGTAATTAGAAATAGAGAATTGAGAAGTTGTTAGGCCTCACCATGGGAAGAGAGTGATGAAAGGGAATCTAGGGAACCATGCGATCATCATGCTGACTGAACTTTAGGTTTTTAGGCAAGAAAATTCTCCTCTGATTTTACACACATGTTGATTATTACATTAGTTGCATAAGTGAGTAGTCATTAGGTGGATGAACCTAGGACATCTTCACTCTCTCTCTTCATCTACACTTTAATTGTTGTTATTTTTTTGTCCTTGTTACCATTGCTTTTGAGTAATTTATAGAATTTTGAAAGCAACTCTTCCTTGAGGAACAATACCCTACCATCACTACTACAGTTAGTTAGGGATAAATTGACCGACACGCAATAATCGCCATCACAGAGTGATGACAGGGAATCTAGGGAACACAGCGATCATCATGCTGATTGTACTCTAGGTTCTCAGGCAACAAAATTCTCCTATGATTTTATACACATGTTGATTGTACTGCGTGAGTTGCTAAAGTGAGTGCATTCATTGGAGGAACACTAGAACATCTTGTTTTCTTCTGCATTCGCACTTTAATTGCTAGTTAACATCATTTATAGTAGTTCATCGTATTCTAGAGCCAATTCTTCCCTGAGGAATGATACCCTACTATCACTACTATAGTAAACTAGGGCTAAATTGATTAGAACACGACAACCGGTATAATTTTTGGCGCCGCTGCCAAGGAAAACATGGTTTCTTGAATTGTGATTTGCTCTATTTTGTTTTCTTTTGCTTACTTCCATTTTCAATTCTTGTTTCTCTGTTTGTGCTTTTCTACTATCAGTACATTACTCTCGATACGTGAGTGGTGTCTGCAAGATTACAAGTTTTGTATGCCAAGATCTAGCAGGTTTGAAAAAGAACCAGAATATCAGCTTGATCTTGAGTTGGAAAAGACTTTGAGAAATCAGCAAAAGATAAAAAAAATTGGCCAATCAGGAAGCTAGACCACCAAGATTTGATGATCACTACGGCTATTAATTTTGAGAATGGATTTGACCAATAGGACATTGATATGGAGAGTTATCATATTCCTACTAAAATTATGTCAATTATTACCCAAGGTCAATTTTTCAAGTGAATGGATAATGAGGACACAAATGAACATTTGGATTGATTCCTTGGACTATCCAGCACATTTAAGCTCCAACGAGTACCTCATAGTGAAGTGCATAGAATTCTCTTTCCTATTTCTCTGAGAGGTAAAGTTAAGCATTGGTTTAAATCTATAGGAGGAATAGCAGCTGTAACATCCTTTGAAGAAATTCAAAAGAAGTTTTTCGCCAAATACTTCCCACCTGCCAAGTTGGAGAAGATGAGGATGGATATTATCAACTTCCAGCAACAAGAGGGAGAAACATTTTGGGAAGCTTGGGAGCATTTTAATGATTTGATCAGACAATGCCCAAACCATGATCTAAGAGATATTAGAGAGCTAAATACTTTTTTTAAAGGACTTTCTGTAGATTCTTCATTAATGGTGAAAGCATGTGCCAATGGAGCTTTGAAGGATAAGAGTGTTCTAGAGGTGAGAGCACTCTTTGACTAAATTGTTGAGGATGAATACCTCTTTCCTTAGACAAGGAAGCTGCCTATGAGGAGGCAACGAGAGATTTTGGAACTTGATGATGAAACTTCCTTGGGAGCTAAATTTGAAGCTTTGGCAAAGGAAGTCCGAACACTAAAAGCAACTCAAGCTAAAACTCCAGTACTATCTTCTGGACTTTGCAAGGGAGAGCACTACACTGATGAATGTGCCATCACCACTGAATCCCTCCACTATGTCGACAATTATAACAAGCCTCAGTACTCTGATAATAGGCCATACGAATGTGGTCCAAGCAATTGGACTCAACAAAATCAATGAGGCCAATATTACCAAGATAGTGATCACAGGAGTTCTTTAAACCCAGCTCTTGGGTTGACCATCAACAAACTGTGCAGGAGCCAAGGAAGCCTTCTTTGGAGGATATTTTCCACTGAATCATGGATAAGCTTGATAAAGGTGAACAAAGATTTGTTGGGTTGGAAACAAGTGTGAAACATCATGATGCAACCATAAAAACTATTGAGATACAGTTAGGGAAATTGGCCAATGCAGTGCATCATAGACCTAGTGGTTCTCTTCCAAGCGACACAGTACCTAATCGCAAAGGCAAGAAAGTATGCAATGCTATTACCTTAAGGTGTGGGAATAAATTGCAAGGATCTACTAAAGGAGAAGACACAGGTCATCGAGAGGCTATAGTTGAGGAAGATGAGAAGGAATGTGCAAATGAGGTCATTGCACAAGAGAAGAAAGAAGTGAATGATGATGCAAAGATGTGGTTAAAAAGGTTAAAGGACCAACAAGCCCTTACAATTACCCTGAGTATGCTACTCTTTTTCCATTTATAGAGAGAGTAGAGTAAAACCTCCACCCAAAAGAGGACCTCAATTTGATAGATTTTTGAATGTGGTAAGACAAGTGAATGTTAGCCTTTCTTTACTTGATTTGGTGATTGTTGTGCCAAAATATGCAAAATTTCTCAAAGACCTCATTTCCAACAAAGAACAAATTTTGCAATGTGAGGCACCCATGATGCGTATTGAGTGTAGTCAAGCATGGTTGGTGCATAATCTATCACCAAAGCTGAAAGATCTAGGGAGCTGCACCATTCCTTATAAAATATGTACCCAGTGCTTTGCAAAGGACATGTGTGACCTTGGTGCTGGGATCAATTTGATACCCTTTTCCATTGTAGTAAATGTTGGTTTGGGAGGATGCATTAGACCAGTGGCTATGACGCTACAATTGACAGACCATTCCTTAGTGAAGCCAACAGGAATGCTGGAGGATGTGTTAGTCATGGTATGAACATTATTATGCTTGACATGGAAGAAGACCTTGAGGCAGCCATTATTTTCGGTAGACCATTTCTTGCTATAGGTAATACATTGATAGGTGTTAGGAGTAAAACTGTCACTTTTAGAATTAACAATGAGCAAGTAGTTTTTGATGTGAATTATGCTATAAAACATCCTATGCATGTGGAATATTGTTTTTCAATTACAGCTGTGGCATGGAATATGCATGTACTGGATCAAAATGTTAAACATGATCTTATATGTGCTGATGAATTAAATGCATATGATGAAGAGTGTGATGATGTAGAAATTAATTATGAGGATTGTATAATTTTCTCCAAAATTGTGAATTTGGTAGAATATTGTGTACTAGATGAGTCTATTTTTAAATGGCAAGATGAGGTGGTAGTGGAAAACACTTTACTGTATGCATGTGTTAAGAGTCTTGAAAATGATAGTGATGACAATGCTATAACTAATGATGTTTATGTACCCATTGAGGTGAGGCGTGAAGAAGTTTTGTGCATGAATGACAAACTCAAGTAATCCATCATGATGCCACCAAAGTTGTAACTTAAGCCCTTGCCACCCTACTTGAAATATGCATTCTTGGGTTAAAATGAAACTTTGCCCGTAGTGATTTCTTCCAAATTGGACGTGTGGAAAGAAGAGAAGTTGCTTGGTGTGTTGAAGAAATTCAAGCAAGCCATTGGTTGGACTATATAAAACATTAAAGGAATTAGCCCAAGCATTTGCATGCACAAAAGTTTTTTGGAGGATAAATCTATACTTGTGAGAGATAGGCAAAGGAGGTCTAATCCTCAGATGATGGAGGTGGTGAAAAAGGAAGTCATAAAGCTTTTCTATTTTGGTATGATTTTCCCAATCTCTGATAATGAATTGGTGAGCCGTGTGCAATGTGTGCCTAAGAAGGGTGGTGTCACAGTGGAAAAAAATGACACCAATGAACTCTTGGCCGCTAGGATTATTAGTGTGTGGCGTGTTTGTATGGACTACCGCAGGCTAAACAAGGCCACAAGGAAGGACCTTTTCCCACTACCATTTTTGGAGCAACTACTGGATAGGATTGCTGGGTTTCTATTTTATTGTTTCTTGGACGGGTATTCAGGATACAATCAAATTGCAATAGACCCCAAAGGGCATAAAAGATGATGCTTTTGGGCCTATACAATACTCCTGCAACCTTCCAAAGGTGTATGATGGCTATTTTTCATGATATGGTAGAATCCATCATTGAAATTTTCATGGATGATTTTTTGGTATTTGGCATGACTTTTGATGAGTGCCTTGAAAATTTGGCAAAAGTGCTATAGAGGTGTGAGAAAACTCATTTAGTCCTTAATTGCGAGAAATGCCAATTTATGGTACAGGAAGGCATTGTCTTGGGGCACAAAATCTCACACAAGGGCATTGAAGTGGACAATGCCAAAGTAGATGTCATAGCCAAGTTGCCACCTCCCACCAATGTCAAGGGCATAAGGAGCTTCTTAGGCCATGCAGGATTCTACAGGATATTCATCTAAGATTTTTGAAAGATTGCAAGGCCATTATGTAGCTTACTGGAAAAAGATGTGAAATTTGATTTTGGTGAAGAATGTTCAAAAGCATTTGAGCTACTCAAGGCTAGGCTTGTGAAAGCTCCAGTGATATTCACACCACAATGGGGTGAGCCATTAGAAATTATGTGTGATGCTAATGACTATGCTCTAGGTGTAGTGCTTGACCAAATGAAGAACAAGTATTCCATACCATATACTATGCTAGTAGATTATTGAATGAAGCTCAGATGAACTACACAACAACAAAGAAAGAAATCCTTTCAATTGTCTTTGCCTTTGATAAATTTCGTGCATACTTGCTGGGATCAAAGGTGATTGTGCACACGGATCATGCAGCCCTGAAGTATTTGTTGGCCAAGAAGGAGGCCAAGCCCAGGTTCATTAGGCGGGTGTTACTCCTTCAAAAATTTGATATGGAGATCAAAGATCGCAAAGGATCTGAAAATGTGGTGGCTAATCATTTGTCCAGACTGGACACACATGGGCAAGACAAGCCTGATTTGTTGATTCGTGAACATTTTCCAGATGAACAAATTTTCAAAGTAGAAAGTGAGGAGTTGCCTTGTTATGCTAAAATCGCCAACTTTGTAGTTGCTTGGCAAGTTCCCTCATATTACTCATATGAGCAAAGAAGAGTTTGAGGCATGATGCTAAGTATTTCTTTTGAGATAACCACACCTTGTACAAGATATGCAGTGATCAAGTAATCAGGAAGTGTGTAAAGGAATGTCAGAAGGATGCAATTTTGAGGGCATACCATAAAGCCCCATTTGGTGGTCATTTTCGTGCTACTAGGATGAGCTTCAAAGTGCTACAAGATGCTTTCTATTGGCCTCACATCTTCATTGATTCATGCATATGGGTGGGGCATTGTGACAAGTGTTAAAGGAGTAGCAACATTTCCTGGCGGAATGAGATGCCCTTAAATAACATTTTGGAGGTAGAACTCTTTGATGTTTGGGGCATAGATTTCATGGGGCTTTTCCTAAGTCTTGTGGCATGGACTACATTTTGGTGGCTGTAGACTATTTTTCCAAGTGGATGGAAGCAGTGGCACTCCCACACAATGATGCAAACAGTGTAGACTCATTTCTTAAGAAGCACATCTTCAATAGATTTGGCACCCCGAGAGCCATAATAAGTGATGGTGCGTAACATTTTTGCAACAAAAGTTTTGCAACTTTATTGGCGAAGTACGGTGTCAAGGATAAGGTGTCCACAACATATCACCAACAGACCTGTGGCCAAGCTGAGATCTCAAATAAAGAACTCAAAAGAGTGTTGGAAAAGATGGTAGGTCCTAATAGGAAAGATTGGGCTTTGAAGCTAGATGAAGCACTTTTGACATCTAGGACTGCGTACAAAACTCCTATAGGTGTCTCACCATTAAAACTTTTTTTTTTTGCAAGGAATGTCATCTACCCGTGGAGCTTGAGCACAAAGCATTTTGGGCTATTCAAAAGTTAAATATGGATTTGGAAGGAGCTCAAGCTAAGCGGATAATAGGGCCCAATGAGTTGGACGAATTTCTTTTGCACTCTTATGCGAGTGCCAAATTGTACAAGGAACGCACCAAGAAAATGCATGATGTAAAGATTCAAGCTAAAAGTTCTCCTCCATGCCAAATGGTATTGCTCTATGATTCAAGGCTTAGGCTATTCCTTGAAAAGATGAAGTCAATGTGGATTGGTCCTTATCATGTCACCAAAGTGTTGCCATACAGGGTTGTTGAAATCTTGAACAAGAAGAATGGGATCACTTGGCAAGTAAATGGACACCGTTTAAAGTCTTGCATTACTCACAGTCCAAGGGAAACGGAAGAAGCTCCACATGAACTTTTTCTAGATGAGCCTATGCAGTAGCAAGAGGGAGGCATTATGTCGAGCTGTTGACATTAACACAAGCGCTACTGGGAGGCAACCCAGAATATTTTCGTTCACTAAATTTTGTCATATTAATTTTGTTTTTCTTTTTAATTTTAATAGTTAGTTGATATCATGTGTGATTGTGTCTAATATATGCTACTGACATTCTTGCAAATGCGTAGTTGGAGAACACTCTAGTTGTTGCACCACAATGAATGACTTGTTGAAAAATTTGGGTGACTACAATGTGATGGTAAGTAACACACATAATCTGTATGAGCAATAATGCATGTCAAAAAAGCTGAAAGTATTAGATAATACGATGGGATCATTGCATGTGAGAACCTAAAAAGCAAAAAAGCTGAAAACTCATTTCACTTCATGTGTCATGTGACTAACTATTTGAGGAATAGTTTATCTCTTTGTCATAATGCATGAGTGGTTGAAGATGTGCATAATAATGTATCATGCCAATGAATTCATAAGCTTTTAGCCCACAGGATAGGTGTTGCTTTTGTCCTTAAGTAGTTGGCCACATTTGTGGTGATTGACCAAACACTTAGCTTCCTTCTCACAAAGTTGTGTCTATAAATTCATGCAATGGTGTTAATTGGAATCACTCGTAATCTCGGTGTATTTAACTTGGGTGGTTCAATCAACTCAGCTTAATCTTCTCTTTCTCAAGCTCATGGTACTTATCTCTTTTCATTCTCCTTTGATTAAGCAAGTGAGGTAGTTAACTTGTTGAAATATCTTATGATGTGAAGTGTAAGAGGATTGTTAGTCTTTAAGTTTTTAATGCTATCCAATATGTGTTTACATGCTTGCATTTGTCATGTTCCTTTGATTATCTTTAGATGGTAGGTTGCGTAAGTCTTAAGAAAAGTGTTGGATTTGACCATGCTTAATGGTCTGCTAAGTGTAGAGAGATGTTCAATTCGTGGACATTCTACCCAGTTTTGACACAGTTTGGTATTTTAAGCATAACTTGGTCATTTGAACTCTAAATTTGGTGATTTCAATTGCTGGTTTTAGATAAGATTTGGAGCTACCATTTTTTTTTACGTTTTGGCCAATTCTGCTTGCGCTGAATTCCATTTTATTGGTTAAAATGTTAGTTAAAGCTGAAATTTATATCATACATATTCTGCCCAATTTTGCCATACTTTGGTATTTCATACATAACGTAGTCATTTGAACTCTAAATCTAGTGATACCAATTTCTATGTTTAGCTAAGATGTTGTGCTACAACATTTGTGCTTTGCATTTTGGCCAATTCTGCATGCATGGAACTACAATTTAGGTGTTAAAGTGCTAGTTAAAGCTGAAATCTTCATTTTGACATTATGCACATTCTGTCCAGCTTTGTCACAGTGTAGTATTTTGGCCATAATGTTGTCATTTGAAGTCTAAATTTGGTGATTCCAATTGCTGCTTTAGCTAAGACTCGGGGCTACAATTGTTGTTTTATGAGTTGTATCAGATTCTGCATGTACTGTGCTCCATTTTGGGTGTGAGGTGTTAGTTAAAGCTGAAATTCACTACAAGAAAAATGTGCATTAGTAACGAAAATTAGTTTGACGAATGTAAAAATGGTCACTAAAAGGTCATTTAGTGACAAAATATAAAGTTGTCAATACAATTTCGTCAATATCATTAGTTTTACTAACAAAATGAAAATAATCGTCAATAAGTTGTAAGTAATTGATGGCGCCAACTATTCCCGCTATCGTTTACATATTTAGTAACAGCTTGGGGACATCTTATTAACGAGTTATCTTTTACTTACCAAAGGTGTTGACGAAAATCAATCTTGTCAACAAAAGGTTCACATCTAATAATCTTGTGACGACATATTATAGTTAATACAAACTTTTTCTTTATTGACAACATTTAGTTGTCAATAAATTGATGTTGTTTGTTTGATAATGATGAGAAATAGTAACTGAATATTTATTATCAATAAGTATATTTAATTTTTTTTAAATTAGTGTATCAAACATAAATAATCATGCAATTAACTAATGTAGTAATAAATCCAAAAAGGAATGACGGTATATATTAATTACTTCATAATTAAAATTTTGGAATATTTTTAATATTATATTAATTTAATTTTTTATAAATTGTGAATATTTTATTATTATCAAAAACTAAAATGGTATTAATTATTATATTTTTTGTGCTATGAAAAATGTATTTTTTCCCCCTTAATAGAAAATTGTTAAACCTTTCAAAAAATAAATAATTCATGTTTTTGTGTATCTTTAAAAAAAATTTGTTTATAAAAAAGTTACTAACATAACATATTTCTTTAGGATTAACATATATCTGTGCTAATTATGTTGGTTTGTTATGGGCCTTAATATGGGGATTAAATGTAGGGTGGGAAGCCTATAAAAAATTTATATATGTGCAGGTGTTCGTGCGTGCTATTTATGTGGGCTTGGTTTGGGCTTTGTCATGTGGTCTAAAAATATTATGGAAGCCAAAAAAATATTAATAGGTGTGTTAATTATGTGGGTTTGTTTTGAACATTATTTTATGGGCTTGTAAATGTACTATTTGATTATTAATTTTGGGCCAATTAAATGCCCTAACAATATGCTTCTAACAAAATATTTTATTGATAATTTATTTTATATTTCTTAACTTTTAATAATCATTATAAGACACACTAGTATTTTTATTTTTTTCCCATAACATTTTGATTAAATGACATAGTTTTTGTTAATGACCAAAAAAAATTACATAGTTTTTGTTATTAATTAAATGCACTATAAATTATTTATATTGAAATAATATAGTTTTTTTTAACAAATCTAATGCATAATAGATTAATAAAAGTCAAAGAATCTTCACAAAGTTAGTAATTTTAAAGCTTTTAGTTGAATAATAATAGTCCAAAATAATGAGATTATATCCTTATAAGTGTTTTTATAATTTTAACAAATAAAAAAAAACAAAACTAACTATAGAAATAAAATAAGCAAACAAATGTCCAAATCATATCCATAAATGTTTAGTGTCTATACTGATATTTAAAAGATCATTAGTTCAAAGGTAAAATTAAACTTATACTTTCAAAGTTGCACTATTTCTCACCATTCACATAAGTTTATCTATATCTATATGTTCTTACAATAACTAAAACAAAATATATCTGTCAGAACATATATATTGGGTACTTTCAATATAAAAGTTTCATTAAATATGTAATGGGACTCCTTAAAAAAAATATGTCACCATAAATAAAAATAAAATATTTTTCAGAATATAGAACACTATTTGTATTTGTTCTGTTATATGTGTGCCCCAATATGCAATTAATAGGACACATAAGAATGACATATTACACAAAAAAATATGACGCTTATATGTGTCCCTAGAGAATTTAATAGGACGTATAATAATGACTTATTAGACAACAAAAATAGAACACTTATATTTGTCTTTGTGGAACAAAATAGGACACTCAAGGTATCCCATTTGGTATTTCATTCAGTATTAAATCCATTTCTTGGTTGAAATGAATTTGAATAAATTATTTTAAGTTTAGTGTGTTCTAATCACACTACTTGGACTTCTATATCTAGAAAAAATGACTGGACTAAATATATTTATATTGTTCAAGTGTAGTTTATTTCAATTGTAACTTTAAATTTTTAACATTTGTACTATGACACCCTAAAAATTATTATTTGACCCTTTGAGTTTTAATAATATTAGTAAGAAAATATAATTTTATATTTTGTCTCATTAAATTTTGAATAAGTTTATACTTTAATTTAATAAAGCCATATTTACTTTTTTTAGTGATTAAATGCACTATTGATTAATAATATGAAAATATTTAAATATAGTTTATAAAATTTAACCATTAATAAATTTTATAATCAAAATAATTATATTACAAATCTAATATAACATAAATAGTTAATACTAATACTTTTTTTTAATAAAACCGAACTTATATAGATGTTGAGCAAAAGACGATACTGGATATACCTAGACCATCGTTACATAAGTAAATGCATAAGATTGGGGTACTACTCCATTACATGTATCGTTCAACCTTCTAATTATCAGAGGAGATTAAGAAACATTCTACTTTGGTTCAATGTCCCAAGTTTCTAAATCCCCAAACCAAAATCACTAATCTAGAAAAAGAATATGTTCAGAAGTTTCCTGAAGTACACATGCTATTTGTAAACTGCCAATTCCACCAATTTTCCCCGTCTTAAAAATTCGTTCAAAGATCCAGCCCTCAAAGTCCAAAGACGTCTAAATGACCCTTCCATAGCAACCGCATGGCATTCTGTATTCTCTGTCCCAATAACCACTGCCAAAAGAAATGTTCCATGCCTCCAACCTTCTTCACTACCCTCTACCTCAAATTATCCCAATTCAATCAATTCCAGTGCCTACATCACATCAATCTTCAATTCACTCATTCATACGTCTCAAACTTATCGGACCTCCTCCTCTCACAATCTACTTATTCCCAAAACAGTTTAACTTTATCCATTTGCTTCATTAACAATCCTATCAATAACTAGGCGTAATTCAGGCTTAATCTCCCCCGAACCCCCTATAATGTAGGTAGCTACCTCACGTACCAATTCAGGTCTATAATCAAATACAATACTATTTGTATTTTTCAGAATAAATATTGCTTACCTTTTTGGAGCAGCTCGGTAGAACATAGCCAATGCCTCAATCACCTGTGAAGACTTATTATCTATTGCTAGACTTGGTAATGATGAGGCTAAAATTAGAGTCAATTATCTTTGATTGTTATGCTGATTAGGTTGCTCCAGCTATCAAATCACAACCAAAGATCCAAGGTATTAGAGTTTGAATTTCTAATTTGCAATTTTTTTTCTTTCTGCAAAATCAAATAATGTAGCTTTTATAAATTTTTGTACTTTGTTTTAATGGTTTGCAGTTCCAAATACTTGAAATTAACACAATAACAATGATAATACAATATCAGTTCCAAACTAATCACAATATAAGAGAACCACAATAAAAATAAAGAAAATAGCTAAAATTTTATGGTTAAGCTTTCATAAAAATAATTCTTTGTCGTTCATGTGTAAAGATTAAATTTTTATCTCATTGCCCCTATTTACTATACATGAAAAAATAATTCCTTGGGAATGCTATGATAAGAAATTGATTTTGTGTCCAAGGATATACTAAGTGTGTATATGATGTTTCATTACAAGTTTTTTTTAAAAAAACTAGCGTGGTTTCCCTAACTAAACATGCTTGGATGAATCGTTTGAGAACTTCATAGTCGCTGTATCATATAACATTGAATACATGATTCTTAGTGTGCTAGGAGTTTCATGAATAGTTTTCTAGTGTTATTGAAATGTTTTGCGTTTTTTACATGGCTGTAGTTTGTGGATGTTGGTGAAGTAGTTATGCTATGTGGGTGGAAATTTTATTTATGCTTATAACTAATTCAATAAACTGGTTGAGGGAAGTTTGAGCTACAATTTTAGGTTGTTTATCATAAACTTGAAGTAAAGTAGGCCAATGATGCTTTGAATAGCTGGAGAACTTATGAATTGTAAGGAAAACAACATTGATGTACTTGGTAAATTTACATATTTTAAAGTAGAGCATATATGAATTTTTGTTGGGTTTGTTGTGTTAATGTATATTATGAGTTTAGCCGTTGCTTTCGGTGTCGAGCTGTCGCGGCTCTCCAATTTAACCCAAAACACTATAACTAATGTAGTAGTAGTGAGTGGGATCATATCCACAGAGAGAGGAAATTGATCAAATGTTGGACTAATGATAGAGGATATAAATGATAAAACAACGCAATAAAAGGCAAAGGGAATGAAATACGGAAAATCAATAGAGAGGAGTGTGTTGCATTAAGGGTGAACAATTCATATAGATCTTTCTCTCATTATCCCAAATCTGTGTAAACATATGTGAATGGATTTTACTGCTAGTGAACTAGGGTTGATCAACTTGGCAGTTCTCACAATCCCTGTCCCCAAATCTCCACGGACTTCCCTTGGTAGGGCAAGCCCTTGGCACGAGTCAGACTCTCCCAGATCCCAATTCTCCTAACACAAATCTAATTCGTTCCCTGACTATCTCCCTTGGTACGACAGCTACCCAGTTCACGACTTTGACTCGCAGTACAAGAACTCACTTAGACCTTTCCTAAGGGTTGATTTCAACTGTCAGTGGGTACCGCACAGTCGAGATCACGTGGGTTATATGGGACCTAAGATTCACATATGCATGTTCACAACCAACTTAAGTTGTGATTGATTTCCTTTGGCACATCCACACCGATCTCAGTAGGTACCGCAGACCTAGTGTGAATTTAATCTAATAATGCAAATCATCAAACACAATAAATGCAAAATTATGAACATGAGATAACACAAATATATTTATAAGCAAATGTCTCAAACAAGATCAAATCCATACAATTGACCCCTCAGGCAACAATATAAGTCTAGCCGATCATGTTGATCGGCTGATATCCCATGATTTACAGAATAGAGATTCTAATCCTGATCTAGGGTTTTCCTCTCTTTTTTCTTCTCTCATTTTCTTCTCTGATTCCTCCCAATTCCTCCAGCCTCTCTTGTGCGGCCTCTCATCCTTTTATAGTCTTCCATTGCTGATTTGTCTTGTAAGATTCCTGGAAGTTTCCTTCTCTTGCGGAGAGGCCGCCACGTGTCTGCAAATATAAATTAGAGTTGAAGTTAGGACACGTGTTTAAGTCAAGACTTAACGATTAAGGAAATTCAGTGCAATTTACCAAACACTTAGAGCCCGTGAGAAGGACATATCAAATGTTTTACTTATGTGAGCTTAAGCTTGTATGTGCTAAATGTCACTGTGGGAACAAGATTGAGTGAGTAGTGTTGGTGCAAGTGTGCGAGTGACAAATGAGAAAAATGTACAAAAAGAAATGCATAGAAGAAAAATGCATCAAAGTGTTCGTGTGCAAGTATGTGCCCGTCATGTGTGAGTGTGTGCATGGCGCCCGCACCGTGTAACGTGTGTGTGGTGCGGGCACCGTGGTGCGCCTGCACCATGTAGTGTGTATGCATGGAGGGCGCACCGTGGCTGAATGTTGTGTAAATGTTGTGCTTTCTGTGCTTGTGTTGTGTGTTGTATAAATAGTGGATTGTGGACTTGTGATGAGTTGGTTTCATACGAACTAATATGTATAAATTTCTTAGCTTACGCCTTTTGTTTTCATGCAATTGTATGGTGTTTTGTGCTGTTCTATGCATTTGTGTGGTTTGCTACTTGTGTGCTCAAATGGTGAAAGAGGTCCAAAAATGATGCTATAACGTGACAAATGTGTGCCTTAGGGGGAAGTTCAAGAAAAGAATTAATTAGGGTGTGATATTAAGTTGTGGAGTTTGAAGAATGCCATATTATGTACAACTTGTGCTTTGGCAGAATGTATGTTGTTCTTCAGTTGCGTATACCTTTCTCCATACTAGTCCAAATGATGCGATCTGGCATGTTCTGGAAAGCCCTTTAAGTGTACTCCATTTCTTATGTTTTAACTTTGGATTCTATCTGCAAGTATGCGAAACGGGGGCTTCTTTATGATTGCTACTGTCAGGATTTTCATGATTGGGCTAATTGCCACAGTTTGGTAGAATGTGTATAACTTGAGCTACAGATCTCCTTTGATATTGATTAATGAAACCATGGAAAGCCAAGAGAAAACTCTAATTTGTGTTCACCACAAAGTCCAACTTAGAGGCTAAGACACACATACTGGATGTGGAAATAGCTTGTGTTGCTGAAAATCACACATATGCATTCACTTTGCCACACTCTTGCACTCAATTTTCCTTATTCATGCATCACACGCTCACACACCATGCGACGAGGTCACCTCGTCGCATGCATCATGTACACACACCATGCGACGAGGTCACCTCGTCGCATGAAACACACACACACTCCATGCGACGAGGTCATCTCGTCGCATGATTCACGTCCAGCTCGCCGCACAAGCTTGTGTGGCGAGGTCACTTCGCCGCACAACCACACACTTTTGCACGTTACTACATTCCCTTCATGTACACACTTCACTCTTCATCATTTCATTACACTCATCTCTTGTGCAAAGTGTGGAGTGAGGGTGGTTTACTCAGTGATTTGAGAATGGTTTCATGTGTTACATTTTTTGTTCATTTCATAAGTGAAGAATGAATCAGGTAGTTCCCATGGCATTCATCAATTTTCACTTCAACTTTGCTTCATCATGATTTATGCACTTTCATAAACATCTCATCACAAGTTCACTAGCTTGCATCCTTCATTTGCATTTAGTTCACTTGTAACATTTCATGTTCTTTTAACATTTTTTCTCTTCCATGATTCTTGCATCATTTCATTTTACTATACGAGCCATGTATACTTCATCCCACTTTCTTCACTTATATTCGATGTTCATCAAACTTCATTTCTTGATGTCATTCATGTTCAAGACATCTCATTAACACTTCTTCTCCTCACAACACTTCACAACACCTCACAAAATCATTATCACTCACACACATTTATATGGCGAGACCTCGCCACGAGGTCTCGCCACACAAACATTTTACACGGCGAGGTCTCGCCACGAGACCTCTCCATATAAACTCACTCATTATTTTACATGACGAGACCTCGCCACGAGATCTCGCCATACAAACATTCCTCTGCACTTTAATCGGTAAAATCTCCCAATTTGATGGAATTGGATTGTTTAAGGTTGGAATTTGATAGATACGAGTTGAATATGGAGTTTTCCAGCTAAATTGTGCGATATCCTAGGGTTTGAACGGATGAATGCTTATTTAGTTAATGATATGCTTTGCAATTGACGTAATTCATTAGGAATGGAATCACACATGAATTTATACTATGAATCTGTTGAATTTCTTATATCTGCACTGGTGTTGAATGGATTGAACTCCGATCGTGGTCGCCATGCTGAGTTGGGGATAAATTCACTAACAATGATGAGAATGCATGAAATGAGAACTTGCATGTGATTTCCTGAGTCTTTACACTAGTTTAAGCCGATAATTTTTTTATTTCCAAGATTCAAGCCTCTCCATGGGAAGCCTTGAGGAAATGAAACAGTAGGAATAAGTGTTAAAGAAGCTCTCTGAGGTAGCAACGAAGGCATTCAAACCTAGGTCGGACCTTGCCATGGGAGTTCCTTGGAATTGAATGTTAGAATAGTTGTCTTGGAGAGTTTAGATGTTGCGGTTTACATTCACTGATTTTAGGCCACACCATGGGAAAGATTTGAGTGAGGGGACATAACAAGTAGTGCGGTCGTCATGCCGGCTATAGGTTAGGTTCTCGGGCAACATAAATCTCCACCGAACGAATACATTCATCAATTGCATTGTTTGAGTCCTCTGAATACGCATTAGTCCGTAAATGAAACCCTAGGATATCTTTTTTCATCCTTGATTGTTGTTACTCCCTATCCTCTGTTCTTGTAGCTCCTGTGTTGTTATTTCATTATTTTTTGTGACATTGTGTGAACAAATTCTGAATTCAAGAATCCATCCCCTTCCCTGTGGAACGATCCCTCTCACCATATCTACATTAGTGAATAGGGTAAAATTGCAAGGTACACGACACCCCTTGTCAATTTTTGGCGCCGCTGCCGGGGAAGGCGTGGTTTTGTGATTTTTTTGTGTGAAATATACGTGAAGTTCTCGTGTTCTATTCTGTTTGTGTTTGTTTCTTTTCTTGAGTTTACATTGATAGTTCTCTACATTGTGTTTTACTTTTTTCTGTTGTGTGTTCTTTTATAGGATACTACTTTGGGTGCATTGCATGCGCAGGTCTCTAAGGTCTTTTGGAGAACCTGAGTTCCTACTTGACCTTGAGCTAGCAAAGACGCTGAGGATCCAAGCAAGACAACAAGCAATGGCTAATCCTGGAGTGAGGGCACCACGCTTTGGTGACCACTACGCAGTGAATTTTGAAAACGGATTTGATCAGCAAGACATAGATGTTGAGAGTTATCACCTACCGACACAGATTGTTTCAATGATCACGCAAGGCCAATTTTTCCAAGGCCTTGACAACGAAGACCCGAATGAACAACTGGTTCCTAGGGTTGTGCAGCATGTTCAAACTACAAAGCGTGCCAAGAAGTGAGGTTTATCGGATTCTGTTTCCTCTATCTCTGAGAGGAAATGCTAAGCACTGGTTCAAGACCATTGGGGGTAGAAATGCAGGCATGTCTTTTGAGGAATTGCAAAAGAAGTTTTTGGTAAAATATTTCTCACCAGCAAAGTTGGAAAAAAGACGAATAGATATCATGAATTTTCAACAACATGATGGTGAAACTTTCCACGAGGCATGGGAATGGTTTAATGATCTGATCCGCCAGTGCCCCAATCATGATTTGGGAGAAGTCAGAGAATTGAACACCTTCTTCAAAGGAATTTCAGCTGAATCCTCTATGATGGTAAAGACGTGTGCCAATGGTGCTTTGAAGGATAAGAGTGTGCCTGAAGTTAGAGAGCTGTTCGACAAAATAGCAGAGGATGAGTATCTTTTTCCTGAGACTCGAAAGCTTCCTGGAAGGAGACAAAGAGGTGTACTGGACCTTGATGAGGAGACTTCTTTGAGTGCTAAGTTTGAGGCACTAGCTAAACAGGTCCAAACGTTGAAGGCTACTCAAACGAAGACACCAGTGTTGTCATGTGATCTTTGTAAGGGCGAACATCACACGGACGAATGTGCTATCACAACTGAGTCTCTCAACTACGTCAACAACTACAACAAACCCCAGTATGGTGAAAATTATTCTGGAGAAAATTATTCTGTAGGCAATCGACCTTATGGTGGCAATCAAGGTAGTTGGGGACAGACTCAAAACCAAGGAAGCCAATACTATCAAGGAAGCGATCAGAGAAGAGCCACAAATCCACCACCAGGTTTTGACCAGCAACCTAGCACTTCAGAGCATAAGAAGCCTTCCGTGGAGGATATGTTTCATAAAATTATGGAAAAGATGGATATTAACGAGCAAAGGTTTGGAGGCTTGGAATTAACTGTCATACACCATGAAGCTACTCTAAAGAACATTGAAATGCAGGTTGGACAACTAGCAAATGTTGTGCATCAAAGGCCACGAGGAGCACTTCCAAGTGATACAATTCCAAATCCAAAGGGAAGGGAAACTTGTAATGCAATTACATTACGCAGTGGAAAAGAAGTACACAAATCTATCCAACCTGGATATGAAACTACTGAAGACAAGGAGGAATACAATCTTGATTGTGAGCAAGAGTGTGCCAATAAGGGCATGGCACCACAGAAGGAGGGGGTGCAGGATAATGGAGTTCAGGAAGTGCCCAAGAAGATTAGAGGGCCTCTTAGCCCTTACAATTTTCCAGAATACGCTCCATCTCCTCCATTTCTTGAGAGAGGTAAACCACTAAAGAAGAAGGGACATCAATTCGAGCGTTTTCTGAATGTGGTGAAACAAGTGAATGTTAGTCTACCTCTTCTTGATCTGGTAGCTGTTGTGCCCAAATATGCTAAGTTTCTCAAGGATCTCATTTCAAACAAAGAGCAAATTCTTCGCTCTGAAGTACCACTTATGCTGACAGAGTGTAGTGCAAGTAGGGTGGTGCACGACTTGCCTCCAAAATTGAAAGATCCAGGCAGCACTATTTCGTGTAAAATTGGAACAAGACTTTTTGATAAATCTTTGTGTGATCTGGGGGCTGGTATTAATCTCATGCCTATTTCTATTTCTACTGATGTTGGACTCAAAAATAGAATTCATCCAGTGGCTGTGACTCTTCAATTGGCTGACAGATCTTTGGTGAAGCCTACTGGAATGATTAAGGATGTCTTGGTGGGAATTGATAAGTTTACTCTCCCGGTTGATTTTATTGTTCTGGATATGGAAGAGGATCCGGAGGTACCTCTGATTTTTGGTCGTCCCTTCTTGGCTACTGGTGATGCTGTGATAGGGGTAAGAAACAAAAGTGTTACTTTTAGAATCAATAATGAAGAAGTTGTTTTTGATGTGAACTATGCTATGAAACACCCATTGTATGTTGAATCTTGCATTGCCATTAATGCTGTAGTGTGCTCTTCTTTGCATGAATTGAGTGTTAAGCATGAACTTTCTGTTGTTGATGAATTACATGTCTTTGAAGATAAAATTGGTGAGGCTGAGATAGATAATGAGGATAGGAACATTTTGACTGAAATTGAAAATGATGTTGAATGTTGTGTAATTGATGAATCTATTTTTGAAATTCAAAGTGAAATTGTTGAGGTGATAGATGAATGTGAGATGAAGGAAATTTTGAATGAAGCATGTTCTAATGAATTGGAAGAAAATGTTGAGTTTAAGCTTCCAACTAATGAAATGAATGCATCAACTGAGGTGAGAAACAATTAAAGTTTTTGTAGGAATGAGAAGCTTATGCCGTCTATCTTGGTTCCTCCAAAGCTTGAGTTGAAACCTTTGCCTCCATACCTCAAGTATGCTTTTCTGGGCAAAAATGAAACACTTCCAGTCATGATTTCATCTAAATTGGAAGCTTGGCAAGAAGTGAAGTTGTTAGAGATTTTGAGATTATGCTAGAGGGCCATAGGATGGACCATAGCGGATATCAAGGGCATAAGTCCTGGCTTGTGCATGCATAAGATCCTTTTGGAAGATAATTCTGTGCTAGTTAGAGATAGACAACGGAGATTAAACCCTCAAATGATGCAGGTTGTCAAGAAGGAAGTCATCAAATTGCTAGATTTTGGAATGATTTTTCCCATCTCAGATAGCGGGTGGGTGAGTCCAGTACAGTGTGTTCCAAAGAAGGGAGGAGTGACAGTGGTAAAGAACGATGCAAATGAGCTTATTGCAACAAGAATTATCAGCGCTTGGAGAGTTTGTATGGATTACAGAAAGCTCAATAAAGCAACAAGAAAGGATCATTTCCCACTTCCCTTTCTAGAGCAATTGTTGGATCGAATTGCTGGGTACTTATTCTATTGCTTTTTGGATGGATATTCTGGTTATAATCAAATCGCAATTGATCACAATGACCTAGATAAAACAATGTTCACTTGTCCCTTTGGCACATTTGTTTACAAAATAATACCTTTCGGCTTATGCAATGCCCCCCGCGACTTTCCAGAGATGTATGATGGCAATCTTTCATGACATGGTGGAGTCGATTATTGAAATTTTCATGGATGACTTCTTAGTTTTTGGGATGACCTTTGATGGTTGCTTGGTGAATCTTGCCAAGGTGTTGAAAAGATGTGAGGAGACCAACCTTGTGTTGAACTTGGAGAAGTGCCAGTTCTTGGTTCAAGAAGGGATTGTTCTCGGGCACAAAATTTCTCACAAAGGGATTGAGGTTGATAGAGCAAAAATTGATGTTATTGCTAAGCTACCCCCTCCATCGAATGTAAAAGGAATCAGGAGCTTTCTCGGTCATGCGGGATTTTATTGAAGATTTATGAGAGACTTCTCTAAGATAGCTAGGCCATTGTGTAGTTTATTGGAGAATGATGTTTAGTTTGAATTTACCAACGAATGTGTGGAAGCATTCGAAAATTTTCAGGCGAAATTGGTGGAGGCTCTTGTCATCGTCACTCCTCGTTGGGGTGAACCATTTAAGATAATGTGTGACGCCAGCGATTACACTTTAGGAGCTGTCCTTGGCCAGAGAAGAGATAAAGTCTTTCACACCATTTATTATGCCAGTAAGCTGCTCAACGAGGCCCAACTGAATTACATAACAATAGAGAAGGAAATGTTGGCGGTTGTTTTTGCATTCGACAAATTCAGGGCATACTTGCTGGGTTCCAAGGTCATTGTCCAAACATACCTTGCTACGTTGAAATATTTGCTAGCAAAGAAAGAAGCTAAGTCGAGGTTGATTCGTTGGGTTTTGTAGCTTCAAGAATTCGATGTTGAAATCAAAGATAGGAAGGGCTCAGAGAATGTTGTTGCTGACCATCTTTCACGATTGGAGTCAGAGGGTCAAGAAGATTCAACAATTTTGGTGAAAGAACATTTCCCAGACGAGCAAGTGTTTGGAGTAAATGATAGGTCATTGCTTTGGTATGCAGAGATAGCCAATTATGTTGTGGCTGGCCAAGTTCCTTTTTATTTCTCTAGTGAACAAAAGAACAAGCTAAAAAGTGATGCAAAGTATTATTTTTGGGAGGATAACGCCTTGTACAAAATCTGTAGTGATCAAATCATAAGAAAGTGCATCAAAGAGGAAGAGAATGAAGATATTCTGAGAGCTTGTCATGAAGGACCGTGTGGTGGTCATTTTGGCTCCACAAGAACAGGATTCAAAGTGCTACAATGTGGGTTTAATTGGCCTCATATTTTCTTAGATGCAAGAATTTGGGTTGGTAATTGTGATCGATGTCAAAGGACAGGGAACATTTCTTCCAGGAATGAAATGCCTTTGAATAGCATTCCTGAAGTGGAAATATTTGATGTTTGGGGCATTGACTTTATGGGTCCATTTCCGAAATCCAGAGGCATGGAGTACATCTTGGTAGCAGTTGATTACGTTTCTAAATGGATTGAAGTTCTGGCTTTGGCTCACAACGTTGCTAAGAGCGTGATTGCTTTCTTAAAGAAACATATTTTCAATCGATTTGGAGCTCCCAGAGCAATCATAAGTGATGGCGGAACTCATTTTTGTAACAAAATATTTGAAGCTTTATTGGCCAACTATGGAGTGAAACATAAGATTTCCACAGCTTATCATCCTCAAACTTCTGGCCAAGCTGAGATTTCAAATCAGGAAATCAAGAGAGTGCTTGAAATGGTGGTTAATCCAGGAAGGAAAGATTGGTCCATGAAATTGGATGATGCATTGTGGGCGTACAGGACAGCATAGAAAACGCCTATAGGTGCTTCCCCATTTCGGCTTGTGTTTGGTAAAGAGTGTCATCTACCCGTAGAGTTGGAGCATAAAGCTTATTGTGCAATTCAGAAGTTGAACATGGATTTGTCTGAATCTCAATCAAAACGGATGCTTGAATTGAATGAATTGGACGAGTTCCGATTTAATGCTTATATGAGTTCTAAGCTTTACAAGGAGAAAACAAAGAGACTTCATGATGCCAGAATCCAATCAAAGAATTTTGCTCCAGGACAGTTGGTGTTGTTGTACAATTCTCGGTTAAGGCTTTTCCCAGGGAAATTGAAGTCTCGATGGAGTGGCCCTTTCCGTGTTGTTGATGTAAAACCATATGGTGTTGTGGAGATTCAAAATGACAAGAATGGTAACAATTGGCAAGTGAATGGTCACAGACTTAAACCATATTTGACAAGTCGAGAGAAGAGCAATCCAGAGTAGACACAAGCTCCACAAGAATTATACTTTGACAATCCATTGACCTCCCAGTGAAACAAATCATGGTCGGGCTCCTGGGAGGCAACCCAGTTCTTCTTCTACATTTTTGTTTGTCTAGTTTTGGTAGTTTTCTTTTCGTGTCGTGCTAGTTAGTCTGAAGTGCAATAACAGTTCATGAGAAAAAGAGATTCACAATTTTATACATTGGTTATTGCAAATGATCATATATGCATCCTTTATGCAAAGGAGAGTGGAGGATGAAGTTGACGTCAGACATTCACTATGGATGGGAGATGGTGATATTAATATGTTGTTTCAATTATCTACAAGGGGGTAAGTGCCGTAAGTATGTTGTGATAATTCTAGCAATAGAGGTGAGTTATTTTCGTACGCTATGCAATTGGAGGGATTTCTTTACAAGTGACCTTTGCTTGTTATTTCCAACTAATTGAGGGAAGAGATGGTGAGTGCATGACTAGAGATGACATCATACGTGTGGGCCTATTACGTGAAGTTGTCTTCAGATTTTCTCACATGTGTTTGTTTTGTAGCCGGTATAGATATGCTATGTGCTTCCATTTTCTCTATAAATACATTGCCCTCTTCTTGTCGGTTGCATTCTCTGTTAGAAACATCACCCTGCTTGTTAGTGTCCTTCAGCAGATAAACATCAGAGAATGTCATTTTTCCCCATCATAATCCTTATGAGTATGCGATATTTAGTGAGGATTCGGGAACTACTTCATCATCTTCTTCTTCTTCTTCAGACGATGAAGATATGGTGATTGATTTTGATCCGACTAGTTCACCACAGTTTGTTAATGCTACTGCTGAAAGCTTATACAATAGCTTTATCAACAGAGCAGAAATCATTGAGAGACTATTAGAGGTTCCTTCCCGGAGATTTGAGGAGTTGATCATGAGGCATTCTTAGGCTCATTTTGCGAGAGCATCTGTTGTCGTAAATTCGGAAATTGTAAGAGAGTTTTATGCCAATTCCCGTGCTGACAGTGTCCATTCCATGTTTGTGAGAGGGAAGTACTTGAAAGTCAATCGCCACAGCATTAATTTGCATTTTCTTCTCTCTGATTATCCCGATGACACATATTGTCGTTTGGTCAGAGCAGAGAACGCAGATCATTTGTTAGCTGCTGCAGCATTACCTGGTGCTACATGGGTGAGAAATGCTAGGAATGAAGCCTTATATGTGCCCACAAGTGAGCTGACAGCAGAGGCAAATGTGTGGTTGTTATTCATCATTTTTAAGATCTAGCCTACGAATCGCACGAGTATAGCATCCAGGGAACGTGTTCTTTTTATCTATGTGATTCAGCATGATTTTTCTATTGACATTGGAAAATTAATGCTTAGGTACATTAGGCGAGCACAACGAAATGAATCTGCTCGGATGTACTTCCCATCTCTGTTAACAGCACTGGCTTGCCGGCAGGGCGTTGATGTTTCTTCACATGACAACCCTCAACATGCTCTCGATGTTATGGGAACCCCTTAATGGCCATCATTTCAAGAGGAAGAACGAGTTCTCAGACTCTCCCGTGGCTTGTAGAAGACCAGGTTTCTTTATTCCTTGACTCTTATTTGCTCACGGGGACGGTGCCTTTATCTAAGTGTGGGGAGAGTAACATTAATTGAAGATTGTGGTAGCTTTTGAGTACTTTCATAAAAACTAGTGTGATAGTTTGATCGATTATGTGTTAAACTTGTTTTGGTTATGTGTGAGTACCAGCTAATAATGAAGAGTTCAATGTGCTTGACTAAATGTGACGAAATTGATTTCTCCTTCTATTCATGATTTAATAATTTTGAAAAGTCATCTGAAAAAGCTGGAATGTTGGCTTAAATTTTTGCATTGATTCGATTGGCAGAAGAAAGGTGAGGAAGTTCACATGCATTGAGTAGAGTAAGGACCCAAATGTGAATGAGTTATTGTTTACTTGTGTTTAGTTGGGAATTGTAATGTTGTCATTTGACCGATTGGAAAACTATTTCACTTGTGATTCTATAAATGTCTAACACCATTTGTCTTGAGTTGAAATGAAATGAAAGGAAAAGCTGAAATGTGACATGTTAATGTAGTGGCTGTGAATAGCTGAAAACTCACATGACTTGAATATAATTGGGTCCCACATTTGATTGACTAAATTGGTTGCTAGTGCTTGGTGGAACATTAATTTTTCATGTTGACCGATTGAATGCAAGATCATGGTTTGGTGTTCTATAAATGCAAACAATTATTTTCTTGATAACTTGAGTCATCACAACTGTAGAGTTGAGCTTAGCATCCAGCAGGATCACATTGTTAACAATTCTCTTCACAATTTCATTTACCTCAAGCTCTAGCTCTCCACAAAAGGTATGTCTCAATTCTCTTAAGGTTTGTGGATTTTTGTCTTGTTTGAGTTGTGCAAAGTGATGAATGTAAGAACAGGATAATAATCATGTTGTTGCTAGAATGGTGGGAATGATGAGCGGATAAGATCTAGTGTTGATTAGCCAAAAAGTAAATGCATGATTAAGTGTGGGGGGTTTAAAAGTTTTGCATTTCAATTAGCCTAGTTTTGACATGTTCTGTATTTTGACTATAACTTGAGCTGGGTATGTCCAAATGAAGGGATCTCGGTTGGAGAATGTTGTTAAGAGATGAGGCTACAATGTTTACGTTTGGCACTTTTGCTAGTTTTGACTAGAATGTAGACTTATTTCGTAGATAGGACCGTATGCATGTTAAGATCGAATTCTTGAAGCAACAAAACCCAACGAATCAACCTCGGCTTAGCTTCTTTCTTTGCTAGCAAATATTTCAACGCAGTCTGTATGGACAATGACCTTGGAACCCAGCAAGTATGCCCAGAATTTGTCGAATGCAAAATCAGCCGCCAATATTTACAATTGGTATGGGTGAAAAAATAGTTGGGAGAAAACCAAAATCAACACTTTTTTTGACTTTGACATTTTGTTTACCAAAATACGTCTGTTATAACTCATGAAAAATGGATTAAAAGTGAAAATTTTAATTTTCATGTTTATGGAAAATATTCACTAGAATGCATGTTTACAATCGAGGTGGAAGCAAAAAAATAGTACAAAAAAGTCAAAATAAACGCAGTTTTTATTTTTTCCTTTTTGGCTAAAATGCTTGAGTTATAGCCCATTAAACATGGAAATTTTGTAAAAAAATTTCTAAGTTCAACTTTTTTTGACACTATTCACAATGATATATATTCATAATTGATGTGGGTGAAAAAATAGTGAGGAAAAAAATCAAAATCAACACGGTTTTTTACTTTACCATTTATGACAAAAATACTTGTTTTATAACCCATGAAAAATGGAGGTTTGTTGAAAATTTAAAATTTCACTTTTTAGAAAATACTCACTAAAATACATATTTAAAATCGAGGCGGGTGTAAAAAATGGTACAAAAAAGTAATAATTGACTGGAGCTGTCTTAGGCTCAACAATTTTACCCAGCAGCACTAATAATATGTAGTAGTGATGTTCCACAGAGAGAGGGTTATGTTATGGTATTGATCAAATTATAGAACAAAATATACAAAATGCAACCACTACAAAGATGGACGAAATTCAACAATGAAAAGATTGGTATTGCCTTGAGGGGGAACAACTAGTACAGATCTCTCCCTATTATCACTGACTAGTGTGTATACATGAGGGGACTTCAGATTGTGTCATGAAATCAATTAACTAGGTGGTTCTCTCAATTCTACTTCACTGACTTCTCATACTTCCCCAGGTGGGGCAAGTCATTGGCACAAATTAAGAACTGAGATCCCTACCCCGTACAATAATTCTAAGTCTTTCATATTATACTCTAGGAACTTGTTTTAAACCATATAAGGCTTTTATTAATTTATATTCATGGTTTGAAAATTCATTACTTTCGAAATCGAGGGGTTGCTCTACATATACTTCTACTTGAATGTAGCAATTTATAGAGGCACTTTTAGCATCCATTTGAAAAGTTTTGAATCCTTTAAAGCATGCATATGTAAGCAACATCCTTATAAATTCAAGTCTTGCTACGGGAGCAAATGTTTCATCGTAGTCAATCCATTTTTCTTGCCTATACCCTTATGCCACTAATTTAGCTTTATTTCTCATTACTATTCCCGTTAGGAGACAAGTGATTTTCGAACCGGGAGCTTGGGTTTTGATTCACTTGAGGAAAGAAAGGTTTCCTGACAAAAGAAAATCTAAGCTTCATCCAAGAGTAGATGGTCATTTTCGTGTGTTGGAAAGGATTGGAGATAATGCATACAAGATTGAGCTTCATAGTGACAAGATTGAGCTTCATAGTGAGTATGGCAATGTCTCATCTACATTTAATGTTACTGATTTATCTTTGTTTGATGTACGTGATTTGAGGACAAATCCTTTCAAGGAGGGGGGAATGATGGAGATCAGCCCGTGTCCATTGTGCCAAGACCAACTTCACGAGATCCATTGGCGAATCGTGATGGTCCAATGACAAGATCAAGAGGTTCAAAAATGAAGGCAGCCATGCATTCATTGATGGCGACAACTTGTGAAGGTCTTGAGGAAGATCTTGCGTCAACATCTCAAGATGAAGTTATTTGGAATGTTTCTTCAATAACAATTCATGATCCACCTTGAAGAAAGTCCACAAAATCTGAGAAGACCAAGATTGGCGTTTTGGGCTTCATCGAGTGATCACGCCATTTTGGGTTAGTTTTAGGTTTTATTTTAAGTAGTAATAATTAAGTCCACTAAACATTTAATTATGGGCTTGATTTTCGGTTTTAATAAGTTATTACTTGGCCCAATTATCTTGCATGATAATTAGGAAAGTAATCTCCTATTTTTTAGGAGTATTTAGGAAAGTAGAATTCCTATGTTTTTGGGAAGTTTTTAGGCATTTCTTTGAGGAAGCAAAAACGTGTTTTGCTTCTTAGTTTCCTAAACTTTTAGTTTCCTAAACTTTAAGTAAGTTGATTTGTGTTAGGAATTAAGTTAGGGTTTCATGTTTTTGTAGCCTATAAAAGGGCGAGTTTTTCACATGAAATAATAAGACGAATTTTGATAAATTAGCATTGCTAAAAACTTTCTTCCAGCCGTGAAAAGTTGAGAGAAAAACGTGATTTAATCTTCTAATTTTAGTTGATTAATCAAAAGACCCGCAAAGCCTTTAGTGAGGAGCTTTAGGTTGAGCCTACCTGTTCTAGATTTAGAGAACACGCCAAACTGATAGGTTTAGCATATTGATTTACAATTGTTAAGCTAATTCACTTTGTGTTAACATTTAGGGTTTGGTTGATTTCTTTCATTCCTTTGCATTTCATTTATTCCTTTCCGCATTGTGTTGTTTCTTGTGTTCGTATTTTTGGTGTACAACGATCCTAAGTGTGTGGTAAATTCGTGTGATCAAGGATCTCTCCTAGGTCATCTCGTATCAAATGTGATGGTCTTACTTTTTACCCCTATAAGAGCATTCCCCGTGGCCAAGAAAAGTCTGCCAAAAATTAGCTCTGGATCCTCTTCCATGTCCAAAATGATAAAATCAACTAGGAGTACAAACTTGTCCACTGATACCAACGCATCTTCAATCATTTTCGTGGGTTGCACAAGGGACCTATTGGCTAGCTGAAAAAGTACATCTACTGGTTTGATTTTATCTCCAAGTCCAACATTCTCAGCAATAGAGAGGGGCATCAAATTTATCCTCGCTCCTAGATCACATAGAGCCTTGTTGAAAAATCTAGCACTAATTGTGCATGGTATTGTACAACTCCCATGATTTTTAAGCTTTGGAGGCATGTCATTGTTCATCCATGCTTGACTTTCCTCTGTGAGTGGGATTGGCACTTCACAATGAAGAATTTGTTCCTTGTTTACAATCAGGTCCTTAAAAAATTTGGCATATATGGGTACAACAGTAACCAAGTCCAACAAAGGCACATTCACATTCTTTACCATGTCAAAGAACCTTGTGAACTGAGCTCCCTTCTTAGCTGGAGGTAGAACTCTTTGAGGGTAGGGAGGTAGTTGTGAATATTCCGGATAATTGTAGGGGCTTGGAGGTCCCTTCTTTCCCTTAGGCTCATGTGCTTTCACACTTTCCCCTTCTACTTCTCTCTGAGGTTCCTCTTTCTCTTCAAGGGCCACAACGTTGGTACCTTCTGTGGCTTCCTCCATTGGAACCACTTCCCCTTTATCCTTCTTGTTACCACTAAGTTCCTTTCCACATCTCAAGGTTATGGCATTCCACACCTCCTTTCCTTTTGGATTTGGGTTTAGTGTCACTGGAAGGGTCCCTTGAAGTCTTTGGAGAACTGCCTTTGCCAGTTGGCCCATTTGCACGTCTATGTTCTTTAGAGATGCTTCACAATTCTTTACTTGTGTCTCCAACACTGAGGCTCTCTTCTCATACATTTCTATCTTATCGAGAATTTTCTTCAGCATTTCTTCCTCATTGGTCCTTCTGGGTTCTCTGTTGCTTGACTCTCCACCTTGGAAGTATTGTCTATTTTGGTTGCTTGGATTGTTCTGTCCCCAAGCATCTTGTCCATTCTGATTTTTGTACCCACCATATTGCTGCCTATTGTTGTAGTTATTAACATACTAGACAGACTCTTGCGTGAGCTCGCATTCATCAGTGACATGTTCACCTCTGCATAGACCACAAGACAACACTTGGGTAGTTTTAGCTGATTTCAACGTCTGAACTTGTCTTGTCAATGCCTCTATCTTGGCTTCCAAAGATATTTCCTCATCCAAGTCTAGAACTCTTCTTTGTCTCCTTATGGGGGTATTTCTTGCTTTTGGGAATAAGTACTAATCATCAGCTATTGAGTCAAACAATTCCCTCACTTCTTGTACACTTTTATCCTTTAAAGCCCCATTTGCACAAGTTTTCACCATAAGTGATGATTCTGGAGACAATCCCTTGAAAAATGTATTTAGTTACCCTAAATTCTCCCAAATCATTATTTGGGCATTGTCTCAGAAGATCATTAAATCTATCCCAAACTTCCTTAAATGTCTCTCCATCTTGCTATTGAAAACTTCTGATCTCTAACCTCATTCGTTCCAACTTTGCTAGGGGAAAATACTTTGCTAGGAACTTCCTCTCCAACTCCTCAAATGTAGCAATGGAAGGTCCCCCAATGGATTTAAACCAGTGTTTGGCTTTCCCTTTTAAAGACAAAGGGAATAGGACTCTCCTTACTCCATCATGTGGAACTCTTTGGAGTTCATAAGTATTACATAACCCCAGAAACCAATCTAGGTGCTCATTAGGATCATCATTATTCAAACCCTGAAATATTTCTCCCAGAGTGATCATGGACACAATTTGAGTTGGGATCTGATAACTTTCAACATCAATTCCTTGATAGTTGTTTCTCCTTTCAAAATTCACAGCAAAATGGTCCCCAAACCGTGGAGGTTGAGGTCTAGGTCATTCCTCTTCTTGTCCAGCCATTTCTAGAGCTCTCTTTCTCTGTCTCAAAGTTTTTTGAAGCTCTGGATCAAACCCAAACTCAGGATCTACTCCATGAAGTCGGGCTCCTACTTGCATACGCTGGATTACCTACACAAATCAAGAACGCCTCCAACGTAGATAGATCAATAGAACAAAAACCAATAGAAGAAATGAAATGAAATGAATGACTTCAACAACGTTATCTCAAAACTCGACAAAATCAACACAAACAAACACAGTAGATTCTAACACAAGTAACAAAGATCAAAAACACAAAAACTATCACCAATCAATTCCTAACACCGAGCCTCTCCCTGGCAGCGGTGCCAAAAATTAGGCTGTACTGTCGTAGGTTCACCAATTTTGCCCATTCCACAAAAAATATGTAGAAGCGGTGAATGGGATCGTATCCTAAGAGAGAGGGTTATGTCACGGTATTAACCTAATGATAGAATGCATCAACAAAATGTATTGACTAAAACAAATGCACGAATTTAAACAATGGAAAGGAATTATATTGCCTTGAGGGGGGAAGCAATTAGTGTGGATCTTTTGCCTATTATCGTTGAACTGTGTGCTCATGTGAGGGGATTATTCTGCTAGTGTCCTAAAATAGATTAACCTGGTGGTTCTCACGATTCCATTTCACAAAAATCCTCAAAGTCCCCTTGGTAGGGCAAGTTCTTGGCACTAATTAGGACCCCAGATCCCAACTCTGCAAAGCAATTCTAGTTCAATTCTTAGTCATCTCCCTTGGTAGGGCAGCTAATTAATGCAAGCATTCAAATTTTTCTTCATGAATAATCTCAAGTCTTTTCCATGAAATTGATCTCAATTGTCAGTGCGTACCACACAAGTAAAATTACAAAGAAAGCAGATCTTAAGACTCACACAAGAGTGTTTGCTAGTTCAATTGATATTGAGTTCTATTGCCTTTGGTAGATCCACATTGATCTTAGTGGGTACCGTATATTAGATATAGATTTAAACGAATTCATTTAAGCCCATTGAATCTAAACATGTAAAGAACAATAAACAACAATGAACACAGATAAATTTGAAGCGATTGTCTCAAATAAGCCAAGATCAATACATATGAAACCCTTAAGGCAATATTCTAAAGTTAGTCGATCATGTTGATCAGCTTTGATCCATCAATTACAAAGAGTAGAATATGTGAATGAACGATCGTGTTCTCTCCTCTCTTTGAAATCCTGTTCTAAGCTTTTTATCTGATTGATTTCCTCTCCTTTTTTTCTGATCAAAATCGTGATTCCTTGCTTGATGGTTTCAGCTTCATATTTATACTTTCCTTCCCTTGATGTGGCATGATCATGATGGTCGATCCTTCCTTGAACGTGTGATTTTTCCACATGTCTGCAAAAATGAATCAACATATAGAGTGAGGTCATCTGATTTAAGCGTTGGCTTAGTCATTAAAAATTCAAATCATCAAACATGTAGTGTGCGTTTGAATGTCTGCACTCGAGAGATTTGTGTTTCTATGCATGTTAAGTGCATGAAAGAGTGTGAGTGTAGTGGAATGCATTAAATGAAGTTGTGAGTGCGAAAGTGTATGGCATGAATGCATGACTGTGTGCAAGGTGCAATGGTGAGTGCATGTGTGTGTGCGGGCGCCTAAGTGTGTGCGTGTGCTGGCACTCAGGCGCCCGCATGGTGTGTGTGTATGTGCGGGCGCTTCATAGAGTGTGTGCGTGTATTCGTGGCGGGCGCCTAGGCACCCGCTCGTGCTTGTGTGTGCGGGCTCTCAGGCGCCCATACGTGTTGTGTGAGCGTCCGCATGTGCATATGTGCATGGGTGAAATGTGTTTGTGTGCTTGTGTGTTGGAACTCTCATGCAGTGCTTTATACTTTTTTTCACAGAAAGAAACTTTATACCATCGTGAACAAAAGACGGTGCCAGATATACCCGACCACACCGTTACAAGCATATGAGCAAACAATTTTGGAGTACTACACCAATACATGAACTACCTATCATCTAAAGCTGGGAATTATAGCAAAGCAACTTTAGTGATTACCAAAGTCTCGATGCTCTAATTCCGTCTTAAAAGTATATGAATAATACTACCAATTCGAAAAAAACCAGCTTTCCATAAATAAGTTCTGAGGTCGGAGGCTATGGAGACCATGATGTCTTAAGGTGCGTTTCAAACCATCGTCCCATTTTGGAACAAGCGAAGAGGATAACCTTCTAAGTTGAAGCACTTTGAATGGGAGGTCTCCTCAAATGTTTATCACTCATTACCCCAGAGATTCCACATTTCTTTAAGTTCGGAGATCGGAAAAGGACCGACCACGCCAAGCATATAAGCATAAATCACATGAATAAGGATATTGAGCCAGATTCTTGATAAGGTGATGATTTTGACCTTATTGGATCTGTTTTACTTATCTTTTGAGCGTCCTTGTAGCATGTTTATATGTCGTTTTTATGTGTTTCAACGTGTTTTGTAGGACATTGTGGCCAATCATGAGCAATGGAATGAAGAAAGATAGAAAAGAGCAAGTTTTGAAGCATTTTTGGAAGTTTGGGCATAAGGCTTCAGCGCGTCGAAGACAATGCTGTCTGGGATCTACGGCGCACCGGAGAAGTTACCGGTGCGTCGGAGAGCTGAGGCGCGCTGCTGGTGATCTCAAAGGGCCGATTTTTCACTGTTTTGTCCTCAATTTGAGAAGACTTCAAGGGCATTTTGGGATCTCGGTCAACAACCAAGAAAGAACCCTAGCCTCATACATTTTGGGCAGCCAAGAGAAGAGAGAAGAGGGCCATTGTTGTTAGTTTTGTAGTTAGTTTTTAGAGCATTTCTCTCTAGAAGAAGCCATTAGTTAGGTTAGATTAGTTTGTTTTGTAAGCTTTCCTCCCTAGAAACTCCACAAGAACACACAATAAGTGTGTGTTGTAGGTGTAAATAGCCCTATTTGTGGAAGAGATTCATGTAATCCTCATGTGCTTCAAGGGCTTGGAATCATTCTAAAGCTTGGATATTTGCTTTGAATCAACATTTGGAGGGCCTCCTCTTTTGTTTAATCAAATGGGTAGTCTCTTTTCCTTGCATTTCTTTTCTTATTTCCTTGTTTATTAAGATAAGAGAATACATGGCGAAGGATGGACGACTGCGGCATGCTCCCAAGGCTTTGGTCACGTGCGGTCTTCAAAGGAACGTCCCCCTATTTGGCAAACGACATCGTTTTGTCAAACCCCTTCTTTTCTTGCTGGCCCCCTCTTTCTATTACCTATTAGGTGGCTGTCATGTCTTAATTAATGCTTCTGTAATAATCAGCTGCTCTGCCGAATTGAAGTCGCCAACTTCTCTGTTCTGACCTACTCCTCACCTCAATGTAAACTTTCGGCGCTCGAAATTTTTTTTCATAGCCGCTCCTTTTCTCCTCATCTCTCAATTTTTTCTCGTTCCTTCACCCTTACCGCCTATGAACATTTGCTCTGTTTTCCCTTCTTATCGGCTGTTTTCCATTTCACTTTCCTAATTTTTAAGGGAAAATAGCGGAAGTGTTAAAAAGGTTGAAATGTTCTTTATATAATCGGGATAGACAAGTTGATCAACAAGTGCTATTTCTATATATGATTTGATGTACCTCCACTTCTGATTTTTTGCTTTAAAATATTTGGCTCTTACTTTGTGAAGATTCAAGGGTATTAATTATGTATGTGCTATTTAAAGTTTGAATGTCTTCTAATTTGAAAAAACTTCTGTGGGTTTTTGCTCTCTTGCAGTATCAATTGCTGGTATTATAGTAATGATAAGATTTCACACTTGGTGACGAAGGTGTCTCTTGAGTTGTACCTGAACCAGTCGAGTTGCATTTGGCTTGAAGCTTTTTTTAATTTTAGTTAGATTGGGTTAATAGGTTACTTTGTAATGATGACTGAGTAGAAAGTTTCCTCCTGGATTAGAACAATAATGTCTTCTTAAACTTAGCCTAAATGACTGTGCTTGTTGTTCATCAACTGCTGATTGTTATGGTTACTACTTGTACCAGATCTAGAACAAAATATAACAAAAGTTATTACATGGAAGCGGACAACATCTTCAAGGTCCTCCTTTTCAAGAAATCATCTTACTGTGGGATCTAAGGATGACAATGATGATAGTGGAAGTGATTTCATGGAGGAGTTCTGCATGATTTGTTGGAGCAATTCTTCCACATTGGATAGACTCTATGCTTGGGAGAGGAAGCTATATGATGAAGTGAAGGTACTGTTTTGATGCCTTTTTTGACAACAAGATTCACAAAAAATTCTTATTATTTCATATCCTGTTGAGTTGTATTGTTTCAAGACTTCTCTGACAAATTTAGTTCTTGATATTTTTTTTCTTTAACTTTAGGATGGTGAATTCCTGGGCTATTAAAGTTACTTTATGTATCGCATTGCAAAGTTTATTTGAATTTGCATTTTGGTGTCATGATGTGTGTTCTTTTATGAATTTGAGTTCAAATGATGGCTTAAATTAGCCTATGTGGATATCTTCTGTTCTGATAATTTGTATAGGGCTCTAATGAAACTAACTCGATTTTCTTTTTCCCTAATTTGAGTTTAAGGACGGCTGAAATTAGTCTATATGAATATCTCGTTCTGTTATTTTGTGTGGGTTTCTAATGACACTAATTTAATTTTCTCCTTTCAGTTTCTTTTCTTGTTTTAAACTTTTTTTTAGATGAGTTTTCTATTACTTCATTCTAATGTCTTTTATTTCAACTTTTGCGTTGATTGTTTAGTTCATGTCATTAGTTTTCTCCACTGTCATTTGCATCATGAAATTCACGTTGGTTGTTGTCCATTCTACATTTGCATTCTAAATAATGTCTCATGCACCTCATTTTTTTTTGTTTTCTTTTGTTTTGAAGTCGTATGCCAATTCAGTCTTCTTGTGAATAGTGTCTATGAGGAAGACACCTCTTGGAATTTTGATATATCAACATCAATTGTAGTTTTCTTTGGTCCTTTATGGAGTATATGCTCTGTCACTTGGTGCATAACATCTGAAGTTCATTGAATAGTTATTTTAGAATTTTATCAGCTGTTTACAACATGCATCTTGTTGTTTTCTGTGGTTTCCTTTTTTTTTTGCCAAATCTTGTACCTTTGCCTCCTTTGTGCACTTTTCGATATCGCACTGTGTATGATTTGCTGCTTCGCTCATTTGACTTCAGAAATTTTGGTTAGTTTTTTAGTCTTATTTTTATTATCTCTTGGTTTCCTTCTTTTATGATTTATTGGTTTTTTTTGTCGATTTAGCTGATTTAGGTCTGTTTTTAATTTTCACAGTATTCACGGTTCTTTCTTTGTAAGCTTTTATAAATTGGGCTGTGTAAAGGCGTGGATGAATAGATATCTACCCTCCCAAGGGAGATAATCAGGGATCGAATTAGATTAGTGATAGGAGGATTGGGATCTGGGAGAGTCTGACTCGTGCCTAGGACTTGCCCTACCAAGGGAAGTTCGGGGAGATTTGGGAACGAGGATTGTGAGAACTACCAAGTTGATCAACCTTAGTTCACTAGCAGTAAAATCCCTTCATATATGTCCATACAAGTCCGTCCGGGATAACAAGAGAAAGATCCATACATATTGTTCATCCTGGAGGCAACACATTCCTCTCTATTTATTTTTCCAGATTCTATTTCCTTTGCTTGCTTGGTTACATTTCCATTCTCACTTGCATACCTTATATTGTGCTGTTTTATCATTTATACATTCTATCATTATATTCACTCCTGTCATAGTCCTCTCCCTGAGGATAAGAATCCCTCACCACTACTGCATTAGTTTTAGTGTTTTGGGTAAAATTGGGAGCCAACGACAGCTCACACCAATGGTAAAAGGCGGATTTCATAGAAGTTGTTCCTCAAGTTCATGAGCTCAAGCACCTTCTCAAGAGCTTGCAAAAAGTGCCCTACAAAATGAAAAAGAGTGCTTATGAGAGAGCATTCTTCTGGTCCAGATATGGTTATTCTGAATCTTGAAAAAGGAGGCTTCATGAATAAAGTCTAGATGGAGACAAAAAATCCCGAACTACTTACTTTACGTTTCTTGAATAAATTGATGTTTGAGTCTTTAGTTGCTTTTGCTTATGTTTACGTAGTCATTGTTTTCTCTTGTGTGTAGGAGCTTCAAATAAATGCCACTCAAATGCTAAGTGTGGGGGTGCTGTTAAAGTGTTAATGAAATGACACATTATACACTACCATGACCCAAGGTCATGGTGTGGCACTCACTTGCACACCACATTTTTTCTCTACTCTATTGAACAACACAAGCCACAACTCACACACACTTACGGTAGGTTATGTAGCACCACCACTTTGACACCAATTTTGACCAAGTTTTCAACAAGTCATTATTCACTCATATTTGAACAGTATAAGGTATGAGCTCATTCCCTTGTGATTTATTGATCTCTGTTATCTATTGGAAATACCTTCTTGAACTTTCATGGTATTATTTGATATGAATACTGTCTAGTTGATGGGGTTTCATGCATACCATAAAAAGTGTGAAGTGGTAACCATGTATAAAATTTTAACTTGCCATGAACATAGTGCATTATTGGAACGCCTTTATTGCATAAAGTTCTACTTTAGGATAGAATACAGGGTGAGTGTGCCTACCTGAATATATGATTTACACTTCATATAATGAGTTGTGTTCTTTTGATGCAAGGATTCATAAGTCCAAGTGTGGGGGTCTTCAAGTGCAAGGGCTGAACAACACATCCAACTTCATAGGAGCTAACCCCACATTTCTCTGGATTTTCCTGATTTTCCAACCAGCCTCCGCCAGGAGCTTAAACTGGGTAGACTCTTTCCTTTTCCAATATGGGGACCATTGTTAAATTCAAGTGTGGGGGGGAAGACATGCATGTCTTGGTGGCTGATGAAGTTCTGTGTGGTGATATTTGTTTTGCTCTGAAGTTATGCTTGTATGTTAGTGCGGCTTAGTGACTTTGATTAAAATTTGTTTCATCTGTGTGTTGCTATATGTTTTGGGGATAGGAAATGGTGTTCATTATATTAGTAGCATTTTAGGTGGTGTGTTATGTTTTCTTTATGGCTGTTGTGGAAAGGAAGAAACAAGTCAGTGACTAGCACTGACCTTGTAATGTGCTTTAATTTTCTTCTGTTGCGATAAAAAAGTGAGTGTTCTTGTTGTGTTGTGAAATTTCTGTGTGTGAAAGTTTCCATGGCTTACTCCATTCAGCACACCTGCACATCCCAAAAAAAAAACACTCGCACTCCAATTCTCATCAAGAAGTCAATAAATATTACCCTTGTGATGCATGCTAAAACTTTAGAGTTTGACAGTATACATTTGATGCATACAAATTGCTGAGTAAAGTGCGATGTCAAAGTAAGATACAAACGCCAGCACAATCTTGACATATGAGAGAACTGCGATTCTTTACTTGTATGTGTTTTCTACTCGTAAACACTTATTCTTGCATTTTGAGTATATAGTCTATTGAAGACACACACGAACACAATATGTGAAAAAAAAATATATACTGTCAACCAAGCACCAAAGTGCGGCATGAATTTCAATAAGCACCAATGTGCATGATACTATCTATTTCAATAAGCACCAATGTGCATCATATTGTCTGTTAAGCTTTTTAATGTCTAAGTGTTCGTGTGTGTGGACAAAAAGATTGTAGTGCAAGAATTTTTGTTAAGTGTCTACTTGAGTACTCTGCATAGACAGTGTGAGGGATCATAAGTAACTCTCAGCACAATGCACGCTGACGGTTTGGTCTTTATTCGTTGCACCTTACTCGACAATTTGTGTAAGTTAGAAGTATTGTAAACTCACTGCTCACATCCTTTTTGTTGCATGCGAAAAATTTTGGGAATGGACTGTCGATGATATTGTAAGTGTTTGAAGTGGGATGGACAAGAGCTTAGTTATTTCTTTACTTTGCTCGGGACTAGCAAAGATTCAAGTGTGGAGGATTGATAAGTCGGTCTTGTACCGACTTAAATGCTCTATTTTCTTAGTCCTTTGCCTGGAATAATTTGTGAATTGATGCTTGACTATGCGACTTGTGTGCTATATTGATTACAATTGTGTATTATGGAGATTGGCTAAGTGCTGTGAATATAATTGCAAAATGTTGCATTTGTGCACGGGAGTCATGCAAAAGTCCATGATTCACTATTCACACAAGTCCACACTTTACTATTCACAAAAATCCACACACTAACACACCACACACACCACACACTCACAAATCCATTCACAACACACACACACACACACTAACACACCACACAACACACACACACTAACACACCACACAACACACACACACTAACACACCACACAACACACACAACACAACTCACGTACACACTCTACACGGTGGGCGCACTAGGCGCCTGCCATGCACACACGGTGCGGGGGCACTAGGCGCCCGCACCACACACACAATACACTGTGCGGGCGCATGCACAAACATACACACGGCGAGCGCACTAGGCTCTCGCCACCCCTCATGTGCACACGAGCACTTTAATTCTTTTTCCTCTAGGTATTTTTCTTGTACATTTTAAGCATTTTTCACTTGCACACTTGCACAAAGACCACTCACTAAATCTTGTTCCCACGGTGGCATTTAGCGCACATAAGCTTAAGCTCACAGAAGCAAAATATTTGATATGTCTTTCTCACGGGCTCTAACTAATTGAGTAAATGCACTGAATATTCTTAATCGTTAAATCTTGACTTAAACACCTGTCCTCACTTCAGTTTTAATTTATATTTGCAGACACATGGCTGCCTCTCCGCAAGAGAATGAAGCTTTCGGGAATTTTCTAGAGCCAATTCAGCAAGGAAAAGCTCTAAAAGGGCGAGAGGCCGAACAAGAGAAAGGAGTTGGGAAGTAGGAGTGTTTGGAATCAAAGCAGAGAAATTAGAGAAGAGAAGGAAAACCCTGGATCAGGACTTGAATCTTTATTCTTTAAATCACGCGATATCAGCCGATCAACATGATCGGCTAAACTTATAGTGTTGCTTTGAGGGGTCAATTGTATGGATTTGATCTTGTTTGAGACATTAGTTTAGAATTCTATCTGAAATTATTTCATGTTCATAATTCTGCACTTGTTATGTTTGATGATTGGCACTCTAGATTAACTTCACATTTAGGTCTGCAGTACCCACTGAGATCGGTGTGAATAGTCCAATGGCAATCAATCATAACATGAGTTGATTGTGAACATGCATATATGAATCTTAGGTCTTGTGAGAACGTTCCGATCTTGACTGTGCGGTACCCACTGACAGTTAATATCAGTATTTAGCGAATGCCTAAGAGAGTTCTTGTATTGCTAGTCGAAGTTGTGAACTGGGTAGCTGCCCTCCCAAGGGAGATAATCAGGGATCGAATTAGATTAGTGATAGAAGAATTGGGATCTGGGAGAGTCTGACTCGTGCCTAGGACTTGCCCTACCAAGGGAAGTTCGGGGAGATTTGGGAACGAGGATTGTGAGAACTACCAAGTTGATCAACCTTTGTTCACTAGTAGTAAAATTCCTTCATATATGTCCTTACAAGTCCGTCCGGGATAACAAGAGAAAGATCCATACATATTGTTCACCCTTGAGGCAACATATTCCTCTCTATTAATTTTTCCAGATTCTATTTCCTTTGCCTGCTTGGTTACATTTCCATTCTCACTTGTATACCTTACATTGTGCTGTTTTATCATTTATACATTCTATCATTATATTCACTCCTGTCATAGTCCTCTCCCTGAGGATACGAATCCCTCACCACTACTGCATTAGTTTTAGTGTTTTGGGTAAAATTGGGAGCCAACGACAGCTCACACCAATTTTTGGCGCCGCTGCCGGGGAGAGGGAAACATCAGGAGTTGATTTGTGATAGTCTCTTTTTGTTATATTCTTTGTGTTCATTGATTTTAGTTAAGTTGTTGCTTTCCTTATTTTGAAATTGTGAGTTTTGTGGTTTTCTAGTTTTGGTGTTTTAGTTGCTATTTTACATTCAGTTATGTTCATCATTCTGTGTTATTTTGCATTTTTGTGTATTGATTGTTTTTCCAAGTATGTCTTGAGTTGTTGGGGATCATCTTGAGCTTGTTCATATTGACCCACCAATTGTGGTGGATGATACACAACCACAATCCAGACTATTTGATGCCTTCTTTCCATTGGATTGTTTGGAGTCCCTTGAGTCTCAGATGGTTGATTTGAATTGTAAATTAAATGATGTTCAAACTATTTGGGGATATATTGTTGCTCGCTGCAGGAGCTATGTTGAAACGGTGTTTGAGCATCATAAAGGCTATGAAGGGCCATGGCTAATCAAAGATCAAAGCAATGAGTTGTTGGAGACTTTGGATGCACTTATTGAAAAAAGACAATCAAGGTTGGATTCAATTAATGCAACTGGGAGACATAGTGAGGTAAAATTAGGTAAAAATTTTTCTTATCCATGCATTATTGAAGGGAAGCATTCCTCAAATATTGGCTTGAGTAACAATGAATTTACATTGCATGAGGACATTGTCAATATAACGCGTTGTTGGAAAAAAGCATTATCGTTTATGAGATCTCTTGATCTCCAAGAGGACTTTGATATCTTTAGACCCTGCATATATGCTTCTAATGTTGATTGCCTAACTTGTGAACAAAAGTGTCCAAGTAGTCATTATGTTGGTTTGAATGTTGAGAATTTGATGATTTGTAAAGAAGTAACTAACATAGTAAGATCTTGCTTTGTTGATGCATACATTGATGAGCTTATTGCTGAGTTTGATAAATCATTGTGTGCAAAGCCATTTTTTGAGACTTGCAGGGAAGAAGCTAGTAGGGATGAGACACAAATGCTTCCAAGTGAAGTTGAACCATTGGAAATCCAAACATTCATAATGGAAGAAAAAGAGGAGGTGCCTACCTTGAAGGAACAACAATGGTACAAGGTGGAATTCACAGAAGTTGTTCCTCAAGTTCATGAGCTCAAGCACCTTCTCAAGAGCTTGCAAAAAGTGCCCTACAAAAGAAAAAAGAGTGCTTATGAGAGAGCATTCTTCTGGTACAGATATGGTTATTCTGAATCTTGAAAAAGGAGGCTTCATGAATAAAGTCTAGCTGGAGACTGAATAAATCCAGAACTACTTACTTTACGTTTCTTGAATAAATTGATGTTTGAGTCTTTAGTTGCTTGTGCTTATTTTTACGTAGTCATTGTTTTCTCTTGTGTGCAGGAGCTTCAAATAAAGGCCACTCAAATGCTAAGTGTGCGGGTGCTGTTAAAGTGTTAATGAAATGACACATTATATACCACCATGACCCAAGGTCATGGTGTGGCACTCACTTGCACACCACATTTTTTCTCTACTCTTTTGAACAACACAAGCCACAACTCACACACAATTAAGGTAGGTTATGTAGCACCACCACTTTGACACCAATTTTGACCAAGTTTTCAACAAGTCATTATTCACTCATATTTGAACAGTATAAGGTATGAGCTCATTCCCTTGTGATTTATTGATCTCTGTTCTCTATGGGAAATACCTTCTTGAACTTTCATGGTTTTATTTGATATGAATACTGTCTAGTTGATGGGGTTTCATTCATACTATAAAAAGTGTGAAGTGGTAACCATGTATAAAATTTTAACTTGCCATGAACATAGTGCATTATTGGGACGATTTTATTGCATAGAGTTATACTTTAGGATAGAATACAGGGTGAGTGTGCCTATATGAATATATGATTTACACTTCATACAATGAGTTCTGTTCTTTTGATGCAAGGATTCATAAGTCCAAGTGTGGGGGTCTTCAAGTACAAGGGCTGAACAACACATCCAACTTCATAGGAGCTAATCCCACATTTCTCTGGATTTTCCCGATTTTTCAACCAGCTTCCGCCAGGAGCTTAAACTGGGTAGACTCTTTCCTTTTCCACAATGGGGACCATTGTTAAATTCAAGTGTGGGGGGGAAGACATGCATGTCTTGGGGGCTGATGAAGCTCTGTGTTGTGATCTTTGCTCTGCAGTTATGCTTGTGTTAGTGAGGCTTTATGCCTTTGATTAAAAAAAAAATTCTTTCTGTGTGTTGCTATCTATTTTGGGGAACGGAGGTGGTGTTGTTTTGTTCATTATATTAGTAACATCTTAGGTGGTGTGTTTATTTTTCCTTGTGATTGTTGTGGGAAGAAAGAAACAAGTCAGTGACTAACACTGACCTTGTAATGTGCTTTAATTTTCTTCTGTTGCGATAAAAAGTGAGTGTTATTGTTGTGTTGTGAAATTTTCCATGGCTTACTCCATTCATCACACCCGCACATCCAAAAAACACTCGCACTCCAAATCTCATCAATAAGTCCATAAATGTTTCCCTTGTGATGCATGCGAAAATTTTGCTTTTGAGTTTCACAGTATACATTTGATGCATACAAATTGCTGAGTAAAGTGCGATGTCAAAGTAAGATAGAAACGGTAGCACAATCTTGACATAGGAGAGAGTTGTGATTCTTTACTTGTATGTGCTTTCTACTCTTAAACACTTATTCTTGCATTTTGAGTATATAGTCTATTGAAAACACACACGAACACAATCTGTGCAAAACAAAAAAAACTGTCAGCCAAGCACCAAAGTACGGCATGAATTTCAATAAGCACCAATGTGCATGATACTATCTATTTCAATAAGCACCAATGTGCATGATACTGTCTGTTAAGCTTTTTAATGTCTAAGTGTTCGTGTGTGTGGACAAAAAGATTGTAGTGCAAGAATTTTTGTTAAGTGTCTACTTGAGTACTCTGCATAGACAGTGTGAGGGATCATAAGTATGCCTCCAGCTCGCCAAGATCCTTCCATCTTAAAGGCTGCCAGGTTACCTTAACTGTCGGGAGGTCTTGGGGCTTCCATTTGATGCATTCCAAAACTGAATCCTTTCTAATATTATGGTAGTTCATCCAGAAATTGGCCCAATCGAGTTCCAAAAGTTTAAGATTTGGGAATTTGATTTGTGCTTGTTCTTTGATGTTCTTGAAAACCTAGTCCACTAATCTCTCTAACTGTGGCATTGATATGGATGGACAAGGCTCTATCTTCTTGACCAAGCAATCACCACAACTTTGGATCGTTGTTGAACCAAACTCACGAACAAGCAACACAAACAAAATGAGCAGAAAAGCAATCAAGGGAAAAGCGCCAATAATTGAGTAAATCAAACCCAACATTTTATTACAAATGAACTTAATTTAACCTATGAAAATTCTATTAGTTAAACAAGTTAATTTGGCCGGCACTTTAAATGAAGAACAATGGTGAAGTCACCTAAAGGTCACGCTAAAGGTAAAACTTCTACAAAGGACAATTAAATAATTCTCCAAGACTTGGACAACACAAAGTGTTAATCTCAATTTCAGCAAAGCTAAAACTTTCATTCATTCATCATGTGTAAAAAAGTTACAAAGCTTTCCCTTAAATGAGGAAGCAGTTCGGCCTTGCTAAAGGAATTGGAAACAAAACCCAACTAACAAACTAGTTTCCTAATCCTTGAAGGAGACAAGAATTCGGTTATTGTGAGGAAGCAAAGTGTCAATTTGCTTTCCAAAACTACTTTCCTAAACTTAAAAGAAGACAAAGAATCGGTTTTGGCTAAGAAGCAAAACTGGATTTTACTTTCTAAAAATTACTTTCCTAAAAGATTACTTGCCTTTATCATGCAAGATAATTGGGCCAAGTAATTTATTAACAACCAATTAATTAAAGCCCACATTAAGTGTTTTGGACCTAATTAATTAACAACGAAATAAAGCCCTAATAATTATCAAAGGTGTGATCCATGCTAAAGCCCAAAGTACACGCCTCTTCATTGGACTAAATTCGGCCATGGAATATTTCTTCAAGGTTGAATTTCCTTAAACTCCAATGTTGAACTCCTAGGAACTTCATCATGAATAGTAATGGAAGAAACATGCCAAAGAACTCCATGTTGAGATGGTTCGGCCTCCAAGTGTGGAATCTCGTCAAGAATGTCAGAATGTGTTGATAACGAGCTTTGCAAGGCTTGTTTCATCCTTTTGCTCCTTGACATTGTCATTGGTCCATCAAGATTCTCCAATGGATCATGCAAGCTCGGCTTTGGCACCATGGACATAGATGGATTGCCATCATTCCCTCCCTTCTTGAAAGGATTTGTCCTCGAATCACATACATCAAACAAAGTTAAGTCCGAAACATTGAATGTAGACGAAACATTACCATACTCACTTGGTAGCTCAATTTTATAAGCATTGTCGCCTATCCTTTCCAAGACTCGAAAAGGACCATCTCTTCTTGGATGAAGTTTAGATTTCCTTTTGTCGAGAAACCTCTCCTTTCTCAAGTGAATCCAAACCCAATCTCCTGGTTCGAAAATCACTTGTCTTCTACCCTTATTGGCTTGCTTAGCATATTGCTCATTACGCCTTAAGATGTTTTGTCGAACCCTTTCATGTAACTCCCTACCAAAATCAGCTTTCTTTTTACCTTCAACATTAACAAACTAATTAATAGGCAAAGGCCAAATATCCAAAGAAGTTAAAGGATTAAAACCTTACACAATTTCAAAAGGTGAACAATTGGTAGAGCTATGCACAATCCTATTGTAAGCAAACTCAATGTGAGGTAAACAATTCTCCCAGTTCTTTAGGGTTTTCTGAATAAGTGCATGGAGTAAGGTAGACAAAGTTCGGTTAACTACTTCAGATTGTCAATCAGTTTGTGGATGTGCAACAGTAGAAAACAATAACTTAGTACCTAACTTATTCCAAAGAGTACGCCAAAAGTGAGACAAGAACTTAACATCCCTATCACTAACAATACTCTTAGGCATTCCATGCAACCTTACAATCTCCTTAAATAACAAATCAACAATTCGAGTAGCATCATTAGATTTAGAACAAGCAATAAAATGTGACATTTTGCTAAATCTATCAAATACAACAAATATGCTATCATGACCATTGCGTGATCTAGGCAATCCAAGCACAAAATCCATAGAAATATCAATCCAAGAATGACTAGAAACAGGCAAAGGTTGATACAAACCATGAGGCATCACTTTAGATTTTGACTGTTTACACACAATGCATTTATCACAAACACTTTTAACATCTTTAATCATGTTAGGCCAATAAAAGTGCTCATTCAAAACAGCAAGTGTTTTAGCAATACCAAAGTGCCCCATTAATCCTCCCCATGGGTTTCCTTAATAAGTAAATCACGAATGGAACATTGGGGAATGCACAACTTACCTTTGCAGAATAAGAAACCATCATGCATATAGAATTCACCATTCGGCTTTAGCAAACAAAGATCATAGGTGGCGTTAAAATCATTATCATTCTTGTACAAGTCTTTAATCAAATCAAATCCAAGTAACTTAGCATGCAAGTAAGTAAACAATGTATACTTCCTAGAAGTGTATCAGCTACAATATTATCTTTATCAGACTTATACTTAATCACATATGGAAAAGATTCAATGAATTCTAACCTTTTAGCATGCCTCTTATTCAACTTACCTTGAATCTTCAAGAATGTAAGGCTTTCATGATCAGAATGAATTATGAATTCTTTAGGCCATAAGTAATGTTGCCAAACCTGTAATGACCCTACCAAAGCATACAACTCCTTGTCATAAGTTGCATACTTCAAAGCTGCCCCATTGAGCTTTTCACTAAAATAAGCCACGGGTTTAGATTCCTGCATCAAAACAGCACCAATACCAATCCCGGAGGCATCACAGTGTATCTCAAAAGCTTTAGTAAAATTGGGCAAAGCAAGAAGAGGGGCGTGAGTCAACATATGCTTAAGCTTGTTAAAGGCGTTTTCATGTTCTTCTTTCCATTCAAAAACAACATTATTTTTCACAAGTTCATTCAAATGTGCAGCTATAGAACTAAAGTCCTTAACAAACCTTCTATAAAAATTTAACAAACAATGAAAACTCCTAACTTGACTAGCATTAATAGGTCTCGGCCAATCCATGATTGCCTGGACTTTTGACTCATCAACAGAAATGCCATGAGAACTCACAACATAACCCAAAAGGATAATTGATTTTTTTTTGGCAGAACCTCTATCGAGGAGGGGTGCCACTCCCTGTTTAATAGATAATTTTGTGACTAGTGTAAAACCGCTCTTACATCAAAAGATCTACTTGATCCTGATCCCATTTACATGCATAAAGCCTAATGGGGAAGAGATCAAGAAGAGTTCAAAAATTAAATGTGGAGGACTCCTCCATTTACATATTGTTTTTTACCCTATTGGTATGCTGAATATAAGTCTGTCAACCACATATAGAGCTGACCAAAAAACTCAGATCCATATGGGCTCCAAAATCAGCTGAAACGAGGCGGGGCATAACCACTGCCCGTGTGAACAAATTGGTGCCAAGCATTCCAAATATCAAAATTTCAAAGTCTATTCTCCAAAGTAGCTCTGAAACAGCTAGATAAACACCATATGATCTTCCAACCAAAATCTATAACAGCAAAAGGCTATTAACACCATATGATCTTCCAAATAGCTAGCATCTCGTATTTCCACACTAACAAGCATGATCATAACAGCATACACATTCCATTCCAATGCCATGCTTGTTAATGTAGTTGGCATCCGTAAGCCTTGTCACCATTCCAAAAAAAAAGGTAGGCCATCCAATATCCAACATGACAAAGTTGCTGAATATTAGACGTTGACATCACTTTAGGCAGCTAAAATTGTTGCTCATCCCCTCCATCAGTCTCCTCCTGCTGAGGTGAACAGTCTGCCACCAAAGCTCCTATAACGAAGTTTACAACCAAGTTTCCTCCAACGGCATCTTGAAGAATATTCAGATTCTCTACATTACTAGAAGATGGAACCTATATGGCTGGTGTAAGACTTGCCCCATTGGAAACCGTATCAAGTTCTAGCTATGAACTTGCACCCATTGCCTCCTCCATTAAGTGGTCACCTCCAATTAAGGGTTCAGTAGTGTTATCTGTTGCTTCCACAGTCGCTTCCCCCTGCCCAAGCCCTAGAATTAACTCTCCTTCCTCAGCTACCGAAGTCGAAGCAGGCAGTTCCTCCACCCCTGGCAGTGGAGCTTCCTGTTTTGGGGAAATTTGTTCCGAAGAAGCTTGTACCTCTTCAACCGTGCTAGGATCGACAGTAATTGGGGTGGCTTTAACATTTCCATCGACAGGCTTAACCATACCTTGGAGCAGGCACTGTTCACCTCAGAGCATGTCAGCCTGATTTGTCCCAGAGCTTTACGGGTCACCGGCCGCCAAATTTTCTGTTCTCGGCTGAATGGGCTCCTTGCTAGTGTTTTTGGGGACCCAAAGTGTAGTGGCTGGGGGAGGGTTCTGATTAGCCTTACACTGTATTTTTTGAATGTCCCACTTTGTTGCAATCCGTACAATATTCAGGCAGGTCCTCCACTTCTATTTGCTGCCAACATCTGTGTTGTTTGCTGCCGATCCAGACCCGGCTAGGGATGTGCTTGAGGACATCAAGCTCAACACACAGTCGAACCTCGCTCGGTCGCAAGATCCGATTAGCCGCCGCTGTAGCAAGGTCCATTTTTAACGGCTTGCCCACTACAGATCCAAGCGAAAAAAGCTTATCCTTGCAGAATAAATGGATAGGCAATGATGGGAATTTCACCCAAACTGGAACTAAGGAAGGTTCACGATCTAATGTAAAGTCAATGGTCCACCGGAAAATTTTGGCTTGGAAACCCTTAAAGGTCCAAACTTGCTTCATCCACATACGATGGAAATCGATTTCCAGTTCAAACTTGAAGAATACGTGCCGAGAATCCATCAAACCAACATCACACTTGCCCTGGAAAGCCGCAGCAAGTATGGCCTGTCGAATCGACCAACATAAACTGAAACGGAGAACTTACCGACCAACATAAACTGAAACGGACGGGCCATCAAGAGTTCTTCCTCTTCAGTAATAAACAAAGCTGGTTCCCCTTTAAAGGTTGAGATATTGGAGTGTGTTGTAGCAGCAAAAGAGACATCCACGTTCTTTGCCCATGATGAAGAAACTACTTCTCGATATGATTTGTGCGGGGCAGCTATAGAGATTGTTTTCCGTGGTGAAGGTGCTGCCTTTGAAGAAGATGCCGGATTGTGCGTGGCTCCAGCCATGTGGCCGGAGCCGAAGGAGAGAAAGGGATCTGGATTATGGCAAATGATTTGGTGACCGATTTGGTATTAAAGGATAAGGCAGTATTGGAGATATTTCTAGAGAGAATGATGAGCATTTGGTATTAAAGGCTTTGGTAAAAAATCGAGGTTCTTTGAACCATCTATACTCTAATACCCAAAAAGATAATTGATTCAAGACAAAAAGAACAATTTTTAAGGTTAGCATAAAGTTTGTTCTAACGTAAAACAGCAAACACCAATTTTAAATGTTCAACATGCTCATCAAGTGATTTGCTATACACTAGGATATCATCAAAGTAGACTATCACAAATTTTCCAACAAAGTGACGAAAAAAATGATTCATGAGTCTCATAAAAGTAATAGGCGCATTAGATAAACCAAAAGGCATAACTAACCATTCATACAACCCATACTTTGTCTTAAAAGCAGTTTTCCATTCATCACCTTCTTTCATGCGAATTTGGTAGTATCCACTTTTCAAATCAATCTTGGTGCAAATACATGAACCATACAACTCATCAAGCATATCATCTAATCTAGGAATTGGATGTTTATACTTAATTGTGATTTTGTTTACGGCACGACAATCAACACACATTCTTCAAGATTCATCTTTTTTTGGAACTAAAATGACAGGAACAGAACATGGACTAAGAGATTCACACACAATACCTTTGTGAAGGAGTTCATTCACTTGACGTTGAATCTCTTTTGTTTCCTCGGGATTTGCTCTATATGCTGGACGATTTGGGATTTGTGCACCAGGTATGAAATCAAATTGATGTTCAATTCCTCTTATGGGCGGCAATCCAATTGGTAAATCCTCTAGAAACAGGTCTTGATATTCCTGCAAAAGAGATAAAACAACACTAGGAAAAGAATTAAGGTGATCACTATCAACAATAAGTAAAAGATCTTTTCGGATCATCAAGTACAATGGTTGGCTATCTAGTATTGCTCTCTTAATCTCACTCTTAGAAGCAAAATAACAAGAACTAATGCTATCACTATTTCGGCTATTACATGTCCTAGAAACAACGCTTCGGCCTACACTAGCCATTACATCATTCTTATTCTCTTTTTCAATTCTCTCATTTGCTTCTTGTTCATTCAATTCACGCATGGCTTGTACAATCCTTGCTTGGTCTTCAAACACTTGAAAAGGACTCAATGCTCTAAGATTGTATTTTCGACCCTCAAAGTGAAAAGAGTAGTAGTTCTTCTTACCATGATACTTAACATCTCGATCATATTGCCAAGGCCTTCCAAGAAGAATATGACTAGCTTCCATGGGAACCACATCACATAAGCTCTCATCAACATACTTTCCAATGGTAAGCAAAATTTCACTTGTTTATTCACTTTACTTTCAGTAGTGTTATTCAACCATTGAAGTTTATACGGTTTTGAATGCTTCGTGTAAGCCAACTTCAACTTCTTAATAAGTAAAGTACTAGCCACATTGGTACAACTGCCACTGTCAACTATCACATTACAAATTTTCCCTTGAACCATGCATCTAGTGTGAAATATGTTATCTCTTTGATACAAATCATCAATTTGTGGTTGTGTACTAAGAACTTGCCGTGAAACTAACAAAAACTTACCATCACTAACCTCATATGAATCAAGATCTTCACTACCTTCACTTTGATATTTCTCCTCAAGTGGTGGCATGTCGTCACATTCTTCATCACTTTCCACTTCTCCATTATCAAGAACAATCATCAATTTTCGAGTTGGACAGTCGGATTGATAATGACCATACCCTTGACACTTGTAGCATCAAATGTCCCTTAACCTTTCACTAGGTTTAGGCACCGATGAAGAATCAGCAACTTGGCGGACTGATTTTGGAGCATTGGAGGTCACGTTTTGAGGACATTGGGGCGTGAATTGCTTCGGCTTTTGAGGCAGAGTGAATGGTGTGAAACTCGGCTTCACATCTCTTTTCCAAGGTGGATTTGGTTGAGTGAAATTTTGACCCTTTCCTTTCATGTGTTTCTCAATTTTGATAGCTTTGTGAATGAGTTCAGTGATATCAACATAACTTTGAAGATCAACATAATAAGCCAATTCGAAATGCATACCTCTAAGGAACCTCTCAATGGTAGAGTCTGGATCCTCTTGAACATTGGCCTTAATCATCAAAGCTTCCATCTCATGATAATATTCTTCAACTGTTCGGCTACCTTGCACAAGGAAGTGCAACTTTCTATTGAGCTCTCGATTATAATGGGAAGGAACATACTTTTTCCTCATCAATGCTTTCAATTGACTCCAAGTCTTGACTGGTTTCTCACCATCTTGACGTCTAGACCTTACTACATCATCCCACCATAGACTAGCATAATCCTTGAGGTGCATGAAGACAAGTCTATATTTCTCCTTCTCGGGGTAGTCATGGCCTTCAAAGAAGTGTTCAAGCTCTCGAACCCAATCAAAATATGCCTCGAGATCTGCCTTTCCATGAAAAGTAGGAATTGTCAATTTAACAGAAGCAATTGATATTTTGGACTTTTCATCTTGCTTAGAAGAACTCGTGAGCTCCTCCTCCTCATCATTATCATCATCGGACTCATCATTATCTTCAAACTTAAGCTTCCTTGAACTAGAACTTTTAGAAGCCTATTCAATGTTATCAAGTCAGATGTTGATCTTTTGAAGCATATTGAAAAGAACTTCATTGGCGAACTTTTGTTCGGACGAGGTGATTGTTTTATCACCGATTTCTTTCTCCATGTGTAATTGCAACTTAGTAAAGAAAAATGCAAGAAAAGATATAACAAATCCTCAAGGCTTCCTCACTATTGGGTAGTAGGTACTCTCCACTCTATTTATGTAGTGTTCTCTCTTGTTTACCCTAGCTAATACTCTTAATTAATGAATGTGTTGGGACTGTTAAGACTCACCAAGTTCAATTATTTAGATAGCAAGTCTCAATCAACAAGTTCCACACAAGAACTTTCACAAGTGAAATCAAGAGAATTAAGCAAAGAAATCACGTCACAAGAGGTTTAAGAACACGTATGGGTTAAAATTGATTTACCACCAGAATTTATGGTGCTCAGAAAGTAGACTCAAAGACGAAGAGAACGCAATTTGAATCACCTAAATCTGATAAGTATTGAGCAAGTTATGGCACTTTTAATCCAATGTGGTTTTCAGGAAACAACTTAAGAACAATGTGTTCTTCAAATAAAATAAATAAAATTAAATTAAATGACATAAATAAAAACAAACTAGGTCCAAAATTATGTATTTTTTTTTTGTATTTGACCGTAATTTTTTTTTTACTATCTTTTTTTTTCGGACAACCTAGTACAAAACAAACTTTTTAAGGTTTGAACACAAACTTTGGACAAACAAAACACTTACGGTTTGGACAAGAACCTAGTACAATACTAGGTTTAAGGTTTTAAGACAATAACCTAGTACAAGTACTTAGGTTTAAGGTTTGAAGACAACAACCTAGGATTAGTGTTTAAGGATGTTGTGTCTTTTGTCTTAACCTTAAAAACCTTAAAATTTTCAAATTTAAATATCTCACCAAGGATTTCAAAATTTGGATGTGCCACTTTCACAAAATATTCAAGATTTTCAACAAGGACCAAGAATATGGTTCAAGATTCAAATTTTGACACTTTCGGATTTCCAAGAAAATCAAGAAGTTCAAGAAAGTGTTCAAGAACTTATCTTTTTCGAGTGTGATAAAAGTTTGATCAAAATGCAATATGAAGACAACACAATGATGAAAGTATCACAAAATAAAGATCAAGAAACGGATCAAAATCAAAAAATCTAAAGGATTATGACCAAAAAACCCTAATTAGAACAAACCCTAGTTTAACGCAAAACCCTAGTTTGTATGAACCCTAATTTTGACGTGTTGGACAGCAAGGAAAACAACAAGAATTCAGCACTATGATGATGAACAATTAATGCAGAATTTTACACGAAAAACAGCAGCTAAACACAAACAAAACAGCAAGAAAACCGAGACAACAAAACGCAAAACGCGTGCAAGAACAAAAATCGATTTTGGGCAGATTGTGTGCAATGTATTGGCATGCGATTTTGACGAATTTAATGGATGATCCTAAGACGACCTAGGACAGCAAGAAAGATAAAAAAACAGCAGCAAAAGAGACACAAAAACACAGCAGAAATTGACGCAAAACAGTAGCAAAAAGACGACACTAAAACAGAAAGAATGCGGAAGAACAAGAAACGGATTAACCTGAATTTTGATGGCAACAACCTTTGCTCTGATACCAATTGATATGGATGGCTGAGGCTCTATCTCCTGGACCAAGCAATCGCCACAACTTCGGATCGTTGTTGAACCAAACTCACGAACAAGCAACACAAACAAAACAAGCGGAAAAGCAATCAAGGGAAAAACGCCAAGAATTGAGTAAATCAAACCCAATGTTTTATTACAAACCAACTTAATTTAACCTATGAAAATTCAATTAGTTAAACAAGTTAATTTGGCCGGATCTTTAAATAAAGAACAATGGTGAAGTCAACTAAAGGTCACGCTAAATGTAAAACTTCTACAATGGACAATTAAATAAATCTCCAAGGCTTGGAAAACACAAAGTGTTAATCTCAATTTCAGCAAAGCTAAAACTTTCATTCATTCATCATGTGTAAAAACGTTACAAAGCTTTCCCTTAAATAAGGAAGTAGTTCGGCCTTGCTAAAGGAATTGGAAACAAAACCCAACTAACAAACTAGTTTCCTAATCCTTGAAGGAGACAAGGATTCGGTTATTGTGAGGAAGCAAAGTGTGAATTTGCTTTCCAAAACTACTTTCATAAACTTAAAAGAAGACAAAGAATCAGTTTTGGCTAAGAAGCAAAACTCGATTTTACTTTCTAAAATTTACTTTCCTAAAAGATTGCTTGCCTTTATCATGCATGATAATTGGGCCAATTAATTTATCAACAACCAATTAATTAAAGCCCACATTAAGTTTTTTGGACTTAATTAATTAACAATGAAATAAAGCCCTAATAATTATCAAAGGCGTGATCCATGCTAAAGCCCAAAGTACACGCCTCTTCATTGGACTTAATTCGGCCATGGAATATTTCTTCAAGGTGGAATTTCCTTAAACTCCAATGTAGAACTCCTAGGAACTTCATCATGAATCGTAATGGAAGAAACATGCAAAGAACTCCATGTTGAGATGGTTCGGCCTCCAAGTGTGGAATCTCATCAAGAATGTCACAATGTGTTAATAACAAGCTTTACAAGGCTTGTTTCATCCTTTTGCTCTTTGACCTTGTCATTGGTCCATCAAGATTCTCCAATGGATCATGCAAGCTCGGCTTTGGCACCATGGACATAGATGGATTTCCATCAGGCATTCCCCCATCAAAGGTGATCTTGTTTCTCAACTTCCACATCCACCAGTAGATAAGTGAAGAGCATATCATGCGGAGAAAAGCATTGCCTTCAGGCAGAGTAGGTTTCTGTTCCTACCAAATATTTAGAGTACCTCCTGGGGATTGTGAATGCTCAAGGATCCCCACCTCAGCAGCAAAAATCCTCCAAATCCTAGTAGCAAAGGGGTAAGAGGCAAAAATATGACTAACGGTCTCCTCAAGGCCTTGGCATCAAAGGCATATAAAAAGCCCCAGCAGTCCAACTTTATGTAGCTTGAAACCTATTGGAACTTTGTTTCTGATTAGTCTGATCATAAGGAAGGACATTTTGACTGGCAGGACATTTTTCCAGATGGACTTTGTGTGCAAACAGAGTTTATTAGACTGCCCCCTTAGGCTATTATAGGCTGATTTTAGGGAGAAGTTCCCATCAAGAATAAGGGTCCAGATCATTCGATCAAATCCATCTAATAGAGTAGGGGCACTCCTAAATATAGCCTGTGGAATTTGGGGGAGAATGCCATGAATTTTGTTTAAATCCCAGCCCTGTCTCCCAAGGAATTCTGACACCTTGTAGTTGCCCTAACATTCTATGATTTTTGAAAGTTTCCCCCTACTGCTCTAATTATCATGTAGTAGGCTGCAATCCCCACTTCCTATATGAAATTGGATGTGTTCCTCTGCACTAGTGGCTACATTGCAAAGTCTCTTCCAGGTTGGGGAATCCCCTCTTCTTATCTAGACCTCTGAAGGATGCTGATTTCTGCAATACTTAGCCCAAAGAAACCTGGACCATAAGGAGTTTCTTTGTCTAAACCTCAACAAGCGTTTTTGGGATTGGGCTGAGACTATGAGGAAGAGATGCCTTAGACCTATTCCATCTTCGTCTAGAGGTACACATAGATCTTGCTAACTTAACCAATGGCGTTTTGTGCCCTTACCAGTGCCAGCCCATAAAAAGTTTGCAAACAAGGCCTCCAGTTGGTTTATGACTTTTTTGGGAGGGTCTAGGCTCATAGTGGTATAGAAAGGCATAGAAGACAACACACTCTTGATCAGTGTGATCATTCCCCCCATTGTCAGAAACTTTCATTTCCATCCCTCTAATTTATTGCTAATTTTATCCACTAGGGGGCCAAAAAAGGAGGCAGGGATCCTCTTAAAATGGATAGGATTTCCTAGGTTGGTAGTTGGGAGAGAACCCCTAGAGAACTTAGTAATTCTTCCAATGCAGTGTTTCCTAGAATCTGACAATCTATCGTGGACCAAATAAGAGCTGTTAGCAGTATTAATCCTTTGGCATGACACCTCTTTATAGTGACTCAGCTTGGTCATTACCCTTTTGATAGCCTGGGGCTTGGCATAGGAAAAAACAATTAGATCATCAGCAAAAGCAAGGTGCGTAATCCTTGGGCATCCTCTTGGGACACAAAAATCTAGGTCTCTCTTAATGTTTCTGTTAAGGACTCTTGAAAGATATTCTGATCCTAGTACAAATAGTAGAAGGGAGATAGGATCTCCTTGTCTCAGCCCTCTTCATGCCTTAAACCATCCTAACTTGTTCCATTAACAAGGACAGAGAACCAGGCATTTGAAACTAGTCTCCACATTAGGTCAATACATATTTCTCCAAAACCTAGTAATCTAAGAATCTGGAGTAGGAAAGGCCAATGATCTCTATCATAGGCCTTCTCCATCTCCAGTTTCAAAACAGCATTCCCTTCGTTGCTCTTCCTATTAAGGGTATTGATCATCTCACTAGCTAGTAAATAGTTATCTGTGACTAATATTCCTACCACAAACCCACTCTGATTCTCCTAGATCACATTGGGTAATATGTGAGCTAATCTCATGGCTAGCATTTTGGAGACTATCTTATTTAGGAAATTACAAAGACTTACGGGTCTGAACAGCTTGAAGGAAGAGGAGTTAGGGATTTTTGGGATGAGGACAATAGATGTAGGTGTAATGGCTTTTGGCAATTCCTCCCCATTCATATACGACTGCACTGCCCTAAGGAGATCCTCACTGATGATATCCCATGCAGCATGATAAAAAAGGCATGGAAACCCATCCGGGCCTGGGGCACTCTCAGGATTCATGCTCTGGACTGTTAGCTTCAGTTCATCCATGTCTGGGATCTTGGTAAGGGCCAACCTATCTATTTCACTTAGGGAGCTCTGAATTAGGGAGGAATCAAACCTAGGGTTGACCTAGTCTGTAGAGAACAATTCAGTAAAGAACTGTACAGCTAGGTTTGCTATTTCTTCTTCTCTTTGGACCCACTCTCCATCTAGGTTCTGAATCTTGTGAATGTGTGTTCTAGTGTGTCTATGTATCACATAGGAGTGAAAGAGTTTAGAGTTTCTATCACCATTCTTTGCCTATTTAAAGATGGCCTTTTGGGACCAGAATTTCTCCTCCAATCCTAGCTGATATTTGGCTTTGGCTGCAGCTCTATTCATGACCTCCCTAGGAACCTGGTTAACCTCATCCTCCCTCTCTAGTCTTTGTAGCTCCTCTTCAGCCTGCTGAGCCTTGGAGAAGATATCACCATAGGTGATTCTATTCCATGTTCTAAGTGCTTGTTTCACTCTTTTCAGTTTTTCAGAAAACAATCCTTAATGGACTCCCACTAACATTAGTTTCCCAGGCTCTTCTAATTTATGGTAAACACTCTTTATGGACTAACCAAAAGGCCTGAAATCTGAAGGGTTATGGAGGGGCTGTGCAAGACTTTTGTATTTGTAAGGAAATGGGGGAGTGATCTGATGGAGATCTAGCAAAATGGACTATATTGTCCTGCAGATTACTTCTAAGAAACGAATTATTTACTAGGGCTCTATCCAACCTCTTCCAAATCCTAGCTCTCCCCTCCCTCCCATTACACCTTATGAAGGTTGCACCACTAAACTGTACCTCTGTAAGGTCCAGTGAAGTCATGAACTGGACTATCTCCTTAGCTTCTCTAATATGAAAAGTTTTGCCCCCACCCCACTTTTCATCCCTAGACTTTATACAGTTCCAGTCCCTCCATAATAGCTAGGGTCTGCCTAGGTGTTGTAAGGATTCCAGGGACTGCCATAGGGAAACTCTCTGGCTCTCCGTGCACTTAGCATACACACTAGTCATTATTAAAGAGCAAGGCAGATCAGGATGGTTCACTTCTAGTGTGATGTGCTGTTCTATGGACAAGATGACAGTACAAGAGAAAGGTTTCCTAATCATAACCCATAGCGAGCTAGCAACGTTAGAGAAGGCTTTATCAAACTTTAACCTCCTCTTTAATGGTTCTAAATTAGAAGTATGCTATGGCTACCAGATCACTCTTATATGTCCTTAGAATTTTTCTAAGTTTACTAACACAAAAATTAATTTGTAGAATAAGAAAATAACTCAAGCATTTATTAATGTAATTACAAATATTATTCAAGGATTCATAAGAATAGGCATAGCAATTAAATATATATTTATAAATATATACCGGATGCAATGTAAATCTCAATAAAGTTTGAAACACTTAGCAAATCTTCCCATGCGAAAGTTATCAAATATAAAAATACAATTCCAATTACTAGAGACGGAATGTAAACTATCTATTACATAGAAGTAAACGCAATACTTTACCTTTTGGAATTTAAAAGAAATTCGGAACTTAGATAACTTACTAAACAAGTGTTGAACTACCAAAGTACCTCCGTGAAGTTGATGGATGTGAACAAATTGACGAACCAAATAATTAAAAGAAACGTCAATCCAACAAGTATAATCAATATAATTAACACTTTGATTAATCCAGCAAGTGTTTTGATTTTGTTCGAAATTATAATTATAAAATTCAGAATATAACTCATGTCATAAATAAGCAACATAACATACTAGAATGCTATACATAGATTCATTCAATTCATAGTTTATTGATGTAACCATTGAAGAATTATGTAAGTCACTTTGCTTATTAAAACATGTGAGTTTAGACTCGAAAACACAATTTACAAAATTTCAAAACAATTGTTGGAAAGTGTAGGAAAGCTTTTGAAATTGATTAAAAACATATTTTAAACTTTGAAGCTCAACCAAATTGATAACGACAAAATTATTAACATTTTTAAGATCAAAATTAATTGAAAACTTACCTAACTTACCTTGCTTACATTGTGGAAAACGAGTCATGACAGATTGACTTCCTTTCAATGCATATTGAGTTGTTTTCAACTCCATTTGATGTCTAGGAACTACACAAATCTGTAAAACAAAATCACTAGGCAACAAACAAAATTTCTTCATGAATTGTGATAGAAGAAATATTCCATACAGCTCCTTCTTGAGATGTTTGGGCCGTGTGTTCATCCAAAATATCACAATGAGTTGTGAGCAAAGCTTGCAATGCGGCCTACATCCTTCTACTCCTTGATCTTGTCAATGGTCAATCAAGATTCTCTAATGGATCAACTTGTGGATTCGGCCTTGGCACCATGGACATGGACAGATTGTCATCATTCCCTCCCTCCTCAAAAGGATTCCTCCTCGAATCTAGAAATTGAGCTCCTGGATCAAACACTAATATTTTGAACTCAATGCAAACTCGAGCCAAGTAAAATTTCGAAGCTTTACATCTCCGGCAGCAATCATATATATCCTACAAGAACAAAATAAGTGTATAAGATAAACATCCTTGTGCACTTTCCTTTGCCAAACAAATTAGGCGGACAGAATATTCATGTATGTGTAAAGCATATAAACACAATATTATTAAAGAATAACAATTATGCAAATAGATATCATGTATTAAACGTAAATCAGAAATCCTATTACTAAATGCATCACGAAACAATTTGAACACTTCATATAAATGCGAACTAAGTAGTTTCAACAATATGAAATTATTCAAGACAAACTTATGAATAACATGCATGGACACACTAATACTAACACAAAAATTAATTTGTACAATAAGAAAATAACACAAACATTTATTAATGTAATTACAAATATTATCCAAGTATTCATAAGAATAGGCATAGCAATTAAATATATATATATCCCGAATACAATATAAATCACAATAAAGTTTTAAAAACTTAGCAAATATTCCCATGCGAAAGTGATCAAATACAAAAATACAATTCCAAATATTAGAGACAGAATGTAAACTATCTATTACATAGAAGTAAACACAATACTTTACCTTTTGGAATTTAAAAGAAATTCGGAACTTAGATACCTTACTAAACAAGTGTTGAACTACCAAAGTACCTCTTTGAACTTGATGGATGTGAAAATATGGACGAACCAAAAATATTAAAAGAAACGTCAATCCAACAAGTATAATCAATATAATTAACACTTTGATTAATCCAGCAAGTGTTTCGGTTTTGTTTGAAATTATAATTATAAAATTTAGAATGTAACTCATGTAATAAATAAGCAACATAACATACTAACATGCTATACATAGATTCATTCAATTCAAAGTATATTGATATAACGATTGAAGAATTATGTAAGTTACTTTGGTTATTAAAACATGTGAGTTTAGACTCGAAAACACAATTTACAAAATTTCAAAATAATTGTTGAAAAATGTAGGAAAGCTTTTGAAATTGATTAAAAACATATTGAAAACTTTGAAGCTCAACTGAATTAACAACAACAAAATTTTTAACAGTTTTAAGATCAAAATTAATTGAAAACTTACCTAACTTAACTTGCTTACCTTGTGGAAAATAGGTCATGGCAGATTGACTTCCTTTCAATGCGTATTGAGTTGTTTTCAACTTCATTAGATGTCTACGAACTCCACAAATCTGTAAAACAAAATTACTAGGCAACAAACAATATAAATCGTGAACACTATAATTCATAAGTACAAGATGTTGTTGCTTAGCTCTCAATAATCTCTCAAACTCACTTGTAGAAGCAAAACAACAAGTTTTAGAACTAACTAACTCTCGACCTTTCTCACTCTTAATTACAAGTTCTCGACCTAATCTAGTACTTACATTCTTTTGTTTCTCTTGTTCACTCTTTTCTTTTGCTTCTTGATCTCTCAAATAACTACAAGCTTTAGCAATCCTTGCCGGCCAGCAACCAGGAAGGATGATGCGGCCCTCAACCGTTATTGATGAATTACATTCCAATGCCAATAAAAAGTAACTATCCGGCGAGCTTTCTCTCGTAAAGGCAAAGATGCCCCATGGTTGCTTGGTCGAGCAGCTGCCCTTGGCAAGGTGCGGAGCGGACAACGGGTCTCTTTTCTTTTCACGAAAGAGACTGCTTTCGCGCGCTTTCTGGAAACGAAAAATCCCCCTCCTATGGTTCCCGTTGGAGTATAGTCTCTTACCAGGCCGTTTTCTACAGCAGGTGTAAGAGTAAGCAGGCTGCAACACGTGCAGAATTTAAGGCTCTTAAGTTGAACTTTTTTCCCTCTGTGTTCAAAGCTGTAGTCATTATTCTTGGCATGATAAACAAAATCTCTGTCAAATTGCCAAGGTCTTCCAAGGAGTATATGACCGGCCTCCACTGGAACCACGTCGCACAAGACCTCATCAACATAGTTACCAATTTTGAATGAAACTATTACTTGCTTAGTTACTCTAGTCTCGATAGAATTGTTAAGCCATTGAAGTCGAAATGGCTTTGGATGTTTTAAACAACTTAGATTCATCCTCTTGACAAGTCGAGTACTTGCCACAATAGTGCAACTTCCACTATCAATGATTATATTACAAACTTTATCTTTAACCATACAACGTGCATGAAAGATATTTTCACGATGGATGAAATCATCGTCAACTTGTGGTTGTGCATTAAGAACACGTTGGTTCAACAAACAAGAAACTCCTTGAAAGGCTTTTTGTTAACCACCCTCTATTATACCTGCAATGTTAGCAAAATATAGCAAGAAAACAATATATTTCCTCACGGGTTCTAACTTTGGTGAGTAGGTATATTCTACTCTTTAGAAGTAGCTTTTCTCTTGTATACCCTAACTACACTCTTATTATTGAATCCCCTAATCTATATTAGTCCTATCAGTTTGTTGACAGGAGGAACAAGTCTCAACTAACAAGTCCAGGCAACAAAACTTACACAAGACAAGTTAAATAGAATATTTAGGCAATAACCGCAAAGATTATTTAGATCACGCAAGGGTATAATTTGATTGATCTATAGAAACTAAGATAATCAGAAACTATACATGAAGATAAGAAATTGGCAACTTGAATCACTCAAATCGGAGTTGTAATGAAAACGTTATGGCAATTTCAATCTTGATGGTTTTTAAGAAGACAAACAAGAACACTTAGTTCTTTTAGGGCTACGATTTTTTTTTGTATTGGTCCGATTTTTTTTTTGTATTGGCCCTTTTTTTTATGTGCTTTTTTTTTAACATCGGCCTCTTTTTTCAGACAATTTGGGTTTAAGACAATAACCTAGTACAAGAACTAGGGTTTTAAGATTTTTAAGACAAAAACCTAGGGTTTTTTGTTTTGTCTTATGTTGTCTTAACCTTAAAATATTCAGCCACAAAGACAAATCAATAGCTCACCAAATTTTTTAAATTTGAATGTGCCACAAAAACAAGATCTTCAAGATTTATGCCAAAGAACAAGATTTTAGTTCTAGATTTCAAATTTGAGCAATTTCGAAGTTCAAGAAATACAAGAACTTCAAGAAAACATTCAAGAACTAATCTTTTTGATATGGAATGAAAACTTGACCAAAGATAATAAACTCTAGAAACAATATAGAAAAGATAGCAAAAAGAATGACACAAAACGGACTAAAAACAAAGAAGTTGGAATTTTAGGTCTAAAACCCGAAAGCCTAACCCTAATGATTTTGTGACGTTTTGAATTCAACCCTAAAGCATGCAATTCCTATGCGGTTTTTCAACACAAAGACACAAGAAAAACTACTGAATTATAGCAAAAACAAAACGCTATAAGAAAGAACAAAAATAGCACGAAGAAAGACACAAAAATCAGCAACTACGACAAATAAGTTTGTTACAATTTTTTTGACAAAATTTTCAGCAAGAAGCTAGACGAAATTCAGCACCAATATGATTAACAAAAAGTGTAGAATTGGACACAAAAGAACAGCAGCAAGATGACTCAGAACAACAGCAAAAGAGATGCAACAATAGCAGCAACTTTTGACGCTAAAACAGCAACATGCAACAACAAGAAAGAAAACACAAAACGAAAAAAATGACCTGAATTTGATGCAACAACCGTGGGTTGTGATACCAATTGATATGGATGGCCGAGGATTGAAGTCCTGGACCACCAATTCACACTCTTCAGATCGTTTTCGGCACACAAAATTCAAACAAAAACCAAATGAAATTAACAAGGCGGAATAGAGATATGAAACGAGAAGATTTGATAGTAACCAATCAAACCCCAACGTTATTAGAAATTAATTAACCTAGCTTGAATAAATCAAGAGCTAACTTAGTTAGTTTGGCTTGTTCCTGACTCAAGAGCGGGTAGGCTAATCCTATAGCTCCTCACTAAAGGCTTCGCGGGTTGGGTAAAAACACAAAGTGTTTTCAAATTTAGCAAAGCTAAAATTCTTATCATTCAACTTCTTAAAAATACGTACAAATCATGCCTATAAATAGGCTAAAAAACGTGAAAAATAAATCGTAGTGAAGAAGTCAATTTCGCATTGAACTTCACTAACTAATCCAATCACAATTTAGGAAACTTTCCAAATTAGAATAGAAAACTATTAACTAACATACTTTTCCTAAAAGATAGGAAGCTCCTAAAATGTACAAACACTCCTAAAGAGTAGGACAAGGCCTTAACCCTAAAATATAGGACATGGTTTTGGCTTACTATAAAATACGACTCTACTTTTCTAAATCCATTACTTGCGTTAATCATGCAAGATAATTGGGCCAAGTAATTAACTTATTGAAAAATCGAATTAATAAAGCCTTTTTAATTAATGTTTCGGATTTATTAATTAAAACAAAACAAATAAATCCTAAGACTTAACAAATGGCGTGATCCACTTTAGCAAAGCCCAAGCTCACCATCTTGGTATTCAATGTGATTGCTCCAAGAATAAATCTTCAAGGTGGAATTTCTTTAAGCTCCAATGTAGAACTCTTAGAAACTTTTTCATGAATTGTGATAGAATAAATATTCCATACAACTCCTTCTGGAGATGTTTGGGCCGTGTGTTCATCCAAAATATCACAATAAGTTGCGAGCAAAGCTTGCAATGCAGCCTACATCCTTCTACTCCTTGATCTTGTCAATGGTCCATCAAGATTCTCCAATGGATCAACATGTGGATTCAGCCTTGACACAATGGACATGGGCGGATTGTCATCATTCCCTCCCTTCTCAAAAGGATTCATCCTCGAATCTAGAAATTGAGCTCCTGGATCAAACACTAATATTTTGAACTCAATGCAAACTCGAGCGAAGTAAAATTTGGAAGCTTTACATCTCGGGCAGCAATCATGTATATCCTGCAAGAACAAAATAAGTGTATAAGATAAACATCCTTGTGCACTTTCCTTTGCCAAACGAATTAGGCGGACAGAATATTCATGTATGTGTAAAGCATATAAACACAATATTATTAAAGAAAATTCATAACAATTATGCAAATAAACATCAAGTATTAAATGTAAATCAGAAATCCTATTACTAAATGCATCACGAAACAATTTAAACACTTTATATAAATGCGAACTTAGTAGTTTCGACAATTTGAAAATATTCAAGACAAACTTACGAATAACATGCATGGACACACTAATACTAACACAAAAATTAATTTGTATAATAAGAAAATAACTCAAACATTTATTAATGTAATTACAAATATTATCCAAGGATTCATAAGAATAGGCATAGAAATTGAATATATATATATATATATATATCCCGGATGCAATGTAAATCACAATAAAGTTTGAAACACTTAGCAAATCTTCCCATGCAAAATTTATCAAATACAAAAATACAATTCCAAATATTAGAGACAGAATGTAAACTATCTATTACATAGAAGTAAACACAATACTTTGCCATTTGGAATTTAATAGAAATTCGGAATTTAGATAACTTACTAAACAAGTGTTGAACTACCAAAGTACCTCTTTGAACTTGATGGATGTGAACAAATTGACGAACCAAATAATTAAAAGAAACGTCAATCCAGCAAGTATAATCAGTATAATTAACACTTTGATTAATCCAGCAAGTGCTTCAGTTATGTTCGAAATTATAATTATAAAATTCAGAATATAACTCAAGTAATAAATAAGCAACATAACATACTAACATGCTATACATAGATTCATTCAATTCAAAGTATATTGATGAAACCATTGAAGAATTATGTAAGCCACTTTGCTTATTAAAATATGTGAGTTTAGACTCGAAAACACAATTTACGAAATATCAAAACAATTGTTGAAAAATGTAGGAAAGCTTTTGAAATTGATTAAAAACCTATTGAAAACTTTGAAGCTCAACCGGTGGATTGATAACAAAAAAATTATTAACAGTTTTAAGATCAAAATTAATTGAAAACTTACCTAACTTACATTGTTTACCTTGTGAAAAACAAGTCATGGCAGATTGACTTCCTTTCAATGCGTATTGAGTTGTTTTCAACTTCATTAGATGTCTAGGAACTCCACAAATCTGTAAAACAAAATTACTAGGCAACAAACAATATAAATTGTGAACACTATAATTCATAAGTACAACATGTTGTTGCTTAGCTCTCAATAATCTCTCAATCTCACTTGTAGAAGCAAAACAACAAGTTTTAGAACTAACTAACTCTCGACCTTTCTCACTCTCAATTACAAGTTCTCGACCTAAGCTAGTATTTACATTCTTTTGTTTCTCTTGTTCATGATAAGTCAGTTTTATACTGACTTAATAGTATTATTTTCACTTGACTTCTGCTATGTTTTCATGCATTTGGTATAGAAAATGGTGTGATCATGTAAAGAATGGGTGAAACATGAATTGGGTGAAAAAGGTTGAAAATTGGTACACAGATGTTGTATGTGGTGCGAGTCTGATGCTAATGTGTGTGTTCGTTAGTATCTTTAATGTGTGTAATTTGAGAATTTGTGTATCTCATGTCGCCGCACAAGCTGTGCGACGACCTCACACACTCGCACATCTCGCCGCATGCTTATGTTGCGAGCACTCACTCACGCACACACCTCGCCGCACATCCGTGCGGCGAGCTCACGCGCACAAGCACCTCGCCGCATGATCCATGCTGTGAGCTCTCGCCCTACGCACGCACCTCGCCGCACAACCGTGCGGCGAGCTTTCATTTCACCCACACACTTCATTTGCACTCATTTTCAATACGTCTCACAACATTCATTTTCAGCACACATTTCACTCAACATTCATATTCATTTTTCATCACATCCCATTTTCATTCTTCAACATACTTCACTCATTTATTTCTACGCAAACACTCATCTCACAAGCATTTGTTATCACACTACTTTGGATCATTCCATCTCACTCTCACATTTTCATTTCATTTCATTTCACATTTGCACCTCACACACGATGCACGGCGAGACCTCGCCGCGAGGTCTCGTCACACAAACAAGTTACACGGTGAGGTCTAGCCACGAGACCTCGCCATGGTAACACTTTAATGGCGTTTGTTTTATGCTCGCAATGATAAAATTTGTCTGTGTTGAAGTTTGTTTTCTTGTGCAAGGCTCTATAAAGGCGTGAATATGGAAGGCCCAAAGACGTGCCCGTGGTGCCAAAGGCGTGGAGGACTATGGACTGAAGGCATGAAGCCATACATTGATCGAGATAACTTGTGGACCATTTGATGGATGTGGTGGCATTTTTGTAATTTTGTGTTCATTTTACGTTAGCGTATTATTTACGTTTTGTAACCTCTCTAAATAGAGGATTTAGTTAGATTTTACAAAGGAGATCATTCTAGATAGTGAAACCGACTTTTGATTTTGTAAGCGGAAATTTTCTCTCTACGACACTTTCTCTCACTAGATTCTCTCTTCTCCGATCGATCTTCAATTTCAATTCCGATTGAGAATTTGATCTGAACATTGTAATTTGCTTGTGAATCGAAACTTCCGAAGTAATTTAATCGGTATAATCTTTTCTATTATTGAATATGAATTGCTTAATGTTGAGAGTTATTGATCGCGAACTTAAAATGGAGATTTCTGGCTAGACTGTGAGATGTCCTAGGGTTTGATACAGATGATTGCATAATTAAACTATGAAATGTTATGCTATTGTTTCATCTTTCACGAGAGTTATCATATATTTTTGTAATTGCTTAATTCTATCAAAATTTGTGAAATTTATGCTTTTGTTGGGGGAAATTGAACTTTAATGGAGGTCGCCTTGCTAGTTTGAGGTTTAATTTCTCATTGGAAGTGTAAATCACATAAACGAGGATAAGATATACGAGTGTGGAGTTCCTTTTCTTATTTTCTTTTGTTCATGATCAGAGATGTGGTCGCCATGCCAGTTAAAGGTCACTGAGTTATAAGTATCAAGTAAAGGAAGATTATCTGATGCTAGTTAGTGTAAAGGAACTTAGGTCGGGCCTCGCCATGGGAGACTTAAGATTATGCACGATTACTAGATAGTGTTAGGTAGTCGATTTGTTGCGGTACTCAAATCTTCTTGCCTTAGCCTCGCTATGGGAAAGGTAAGATGTAACGGAGAATAGAGGATATTGTGGTCAACATGCCGAGTATTCTCTAGACTTCTAGGCAGCTATTGTCTCCTCCTAAAGTGTTTTGCATGGAGTCGAGAGCATAGCACACGAGTTTAATTAGCGATCATCTGATATTTGAACCCTGGGACATCTGTTTTAACCTCGTGACTTTCATTCTTGTGTTGTGTTGATATTTTGCTGCATTTGTGTTACACTTCTTTACTAGCTCCTAGATTATCTACTCAAACTTAATTTTCCTTTTGATCTGGTAACAAACGGAGCAACTTTAATCGAATTTCTTCAACCATCCCCTTCCCTGTGGATACGATACCCTACTCATTGCTACTACATTAGTTAGGGTTAAGATTGCAAGTACGTGACACGCTTGTCAATTTTTGACGCCGTTGCCGGGGAAGGCATGATTTCTGGAATTTGATTAATTATTTCTTGAAATTCATCGTTTTATTTCGTGTTGTTCTATTTTATTTAGTTTACTCTGTTCTTATTCTTGTATTTTGTTCTGCTTCTTTACTATTGTTGTTGCTTCTGGTTTTTGTTCTGTTGTTTGTTGTTTACATCTGAGGTTCTTGCTTTTGTGTTCTGTCTTAATTCTGCTATACTTCACTTTTGGTGTTGTTCTATGCCCAGGCTTCGATCTTCTGGTGAACCTGAGTTTGCATTAGATCTAGAATTGCAAAAGACTTTGAGAATTCAAGCCAGACAAAGAGAAATGGCTAATCAAGGAGTTCGAGTTCCACGATTTGGTGATCATTACGCGATTAATTTCGAGAGTGGACTCGATCAGCAAGATATAGATGTTGAAAGTTATCATATTCCAGCACAAATTGTCTTAATGATCACTCAATGGCAGTTCTTTCAAGGGCTTGATAATGAAGACCCCAATGATCACCTCGATTAGTTTTTAGGCCTCTGTAGTACTTTTAAGCTTCCAAGAGTAGATCGAGGTGAAGTACATAGAATTTTGTTTCCTCTATCATTATGAGGTAAAGCTAAGCATTGGTTCAAGAGTATTGGGGGAGCAAATGCAGCAATGTCCTTTGGTGATTTGCAAAAGAGATTTTTAGCCAAGTACTTTCCTCTTGCAAAATTGGAAAAAAGGAGAATGGAAATAATGAACTTCCAGCAGCAGGATGGCGAGTCATTCAGAGAAGAATGGGAGCGTTTCAATGATCTAATCCGTCAATGTCCTAACCATGACCTTGGTGAAATCAGAGAGTTGAACACATTTTTCAAATGCCTCACATCTGAGTCTTCTATGATGGCGAAAGCTTGTGCTAATGGTGCATTAAAGGATAAGAGTGTGCCAGAGATTCGAGAGTTGTTTAACCAAATTACTGAAGACGAGTACCTTTTTCCTAAGACTCGAAAACCTTATAGTAGAAAGCAGAGAGGAGTGCTGGATCTTGATGAGGAAATGTCTTTGAGTGCCAAGTTTGCAGCCTTAGCAACGCAAGTGCAAACTATGAAGGCTACACATGCTAAAGCTCCTGTGCTTTCATGTGGTCTATGTAAAGGCGAACACCACACTGATGAGTGTGCCATCACAACTGAGTCTCTTCAGTATATGAGCAATTATAATAACAAACCTCAGTATGGTGGCAATTATTCTGGAGGAAATTACTCTGGTGGAAATCAACCTTACAATGGAGACAAGGCAGTTGGGGACAACAACAAAACCAAAGGGGCAATATTATCAGGGAAATTACCAAAGAAGAGAAAAAAATGCACCTCCTGGCTTTGATCATCAAGCTAATACTTCAGAGCAAAGAAAGCCATCAGTTGAAGATATGTTCAATAAGTTGATGGAGAAGATGGACAAGAACTAGCAAAGGTTTGGAGGCTTAGAAAGCACTGTTCGGCATCATGAAGCTGCATTGAAGAATATTGAGACACATCTGGGTCAGCTAGCAAATGTTGTTCATCACAGACCGAGTGGATCACTTCCTAGTGATATAATTCCAAATCGAAAAGGAAAGGAGGCCTGTAATGCAATCACATTACGGAGTGGAAAGCAAGTGTACAAATCTATCAAACCTGGAGATGAAATTTGTGAAGACAAGGAGGAAGGGAATCCTTATCCTGAGCAAAAATATGCCAATGGGAGCATGGCACCAAAGAAGAAAGGGGTGCAAGATAATGGAGAGAGGAAAGTGACCAAGAAGAGCCAAGGGCCTGCTAGCCCTTACAATTTTCCTGAATATGCACCTAAACCCCCATTTCCTGAGAGAGTCAAGCCAAAGCCAAAGAATGGACCTCAGTTTGATAGATTTTTGGACATGGTGAGACAAGTCAATGTGAGTTTACCCTTATTAGACTTAGTGACTGTAGTACTCAAATATGCAAAATTCCTCAAAGATTTGATATCCAACAAGGAACAGATTTTGAGACTGTGCCGTTGACGCTCACAGAGTATAGTGGAGCATTGTTTGGGCATAAGTTGCCACCCAAATGGAAAGATCCTGGCAGCTGCACTATACCTTGCAAAATTTGGACGAGGATCTTTGAGAAAGCTTTGTGCGATTTAGGTGCTGGCATTAACTTAATGCCTCTTTCTATTGCCACTGATCTGGGACTCAAAGGGAGAATTCGTCCAGTAGCTGTGACTCTTCAACTGGCTGATAGATCTTTGGTTAAGCCTACTGGAATGGTTGAGGATGTCCTGGTTGGGATTTATAATTTTACACTCTCGGTTGATTTTATTCTGCTCGACATGGAGGAGGATCCGGAGGTACCTTTAATCTTTGGTCGCCCGTTTCTTGCAACAGGAGATGCCTTAATTGGAGTAAGAAATAAAACTGTTACATTTCGAATTAACAATGAGCAAGTAGTCTTTGATGTGAATTATTCTATGAAACATCCGATGAAGGTAGAGTTTTGCTTTGCTATTCAAGCTGTTGCATGTTCTATGCATGGGAATGATAAAAATTTTAAACATGATTTTGTATTGGTTGATGATTTAAATGATTCTGTGGAAAAGTTTGAGAATGTTGAATTGAATGAAGAGGATAGAAGAATTGTTTCTGAAATTGAGGATCTTGTTGAGTGCTGCGTGCTAGATGAGTCCATATTTGAGTTGCAAAATGAAATAGTTGAAGTTAAAATGCATGAATGTACTGTTGAAGACATTATAAAAGAATCGTGTGTTAGGAATGTTAAAGATCATGAAGAGTGTCATATTCCAACTAATGAAACTTGTTCTCCAACTGAGGTGAGGAAGGAAGAAATTTTGTGGAGGAATGAGAAGCTTATGCCTTCTATCTTGGCGCCACCAAAGCTTGAGTTGAAGCCGTTGCCTCCTTATTTAAATTTAAGAAAATGAAACACTTCCAGTAGTGATTTCATCTAAACTGGTAGCTTGGTAAGAAGTGAAGTTGTTGGAGGTTTTCAGATTATACAAGAGAGCTATTGGATGGACTATTGCAGATATCAAGGGCATAAATCCTAGCTTATGCATGCATAAGATCCTCTTGGAAGACAATTCTGTGCCAGTGAGGGGTAGACAGAGAAGGCTTAACCCGCAGATGATGGAGGTGGTCAAGAAGAAAGTCATCAAATTGTTGGATTTTGGAATGATTTTTCCCATCTCAGATAGTGAGTGGGTAAGTCTGGTGCAATGTGTTCCAAAGAAGGGGGGAGTCACAGTTGTAAAGAATGATGCCAATGAGCTACTCGCAGCAAGAATTGTAAGTGCATGGAGAGTTTATATAGACTACAGGAAGCTCAACAAGGCAACAAGAAAGGATCATTTTCCACTTCCTTTTTTGGAGAAGTTGTTGGACCGAATTGCTGATTACTTATTCTACTGCTTCTTGGATGGATATTCTGGTTACAATCAGAGAGCTATCGACCCCAAGGACCAGGAGAAGACTACATTTAATTGCCCTTTTGGCACATTTGCGTACAAAAGAATGCCATTCGGCTTTTGCAATGCCCCTGCCACATTCCAGGAAAGGCTCAGAAAATGTGGTAGCTGATCATCTCTCAAGTTTGGAGTCAGAAGCTCAAGAGGGATCCACTATTTTGGTAAAAGAGCATTTCCCAGACGAGCAAATGTTTAGAGTACACGAGAAGTCATTGCCTTGGTATGCAGAGATCGCCAATTTTGTTGTGGCTGGGCAAGTACCCTCTTATTTCTCTAATAACCAAAAGAAGAAACTGAGAAGTGATGCAAAGTATTATTTTTGTGAGGACAATGCCTTGTACAAAATTTGTAGCGATCAAATCATAAGAAAGTGCATCAAAGAGGAATAAAAGGAAGACATTCTGAGAGCATGCCACGAAGGACCTTGTGGTGGACATTTTGGCTCTACAAGAACAGGATTCAAAGTGTTACAATGTGGTTTTTATTGGCCTCATATTTTCTTAGATGCACGGATTTGGGTAGGAAATTGTGATAAATGTCAGCGAACAGGGAATATCTCTTCAAGGAATGAGATGCCCTTGAATAACATTCTTGAAGTGAAAATATTTGATGTTTGGGGCATCGACTTTATGGGCCCTTTCCCGAAGTCATATGGCATGCAATACATTATTGTGGCAGTAGACTATGTATCAAAATGGATTGAGGCTATTGCATTGCCGCATAATGATGCTAAGAGTGTTACAGCATTTCTTAAGAAGCATATCTTTAACCGATTCGGAACTTCTCGTGCAATCATTAGTGATGGTGGTTCACATTTTTGTAATAAGATTTTTGAGGCTCTTTTAGCCAAGTATGGGGTGAAACACAAGGTTTCTACAGCTTATCATCCTCAGACGAGTGGTCAAGTTGAAGTCTCAAACCGGGAAATTAAGAGGGTATTGGAGAAAGTTGTCAACCCGGGAAGGAAGGATTGGGCATCCAAGTTGGATGAGGCTCTATGGGCATACAGAACTGCTTACAAAACACCAATCGGGGCTTCTCCATTTCGTCTTGTGTTTGGGAAAGAGTGTCATCTCTCGATAGAGTTGAAACATAAGGCCTACTGGGCAATTCAGAAGTTGAACATGGATTTCATGGGGCTCAGTCAAAGCGGATGCTGGAGTTGAACGAGTTTGATGAGTTTAGATTCAATGCATGTATGAGCTCTAAGCTCTATAAAGAAAGGACTAAGAAACTCCTGATGCTAATATCCAATAAAAAAGTTTTGCTCCAGGGCAACTGGTTTTACTGTACAATTCTCGCTTGAGTTTGTTTCCTGGGAAATTAAGATCACGATGGAGTGGTCCATTTCGAGTTGTCAATGTTAAGCCATATGGTGTTGTGGAGATCCAGAATGACAAAAATGGTAACAAATGGCAAGTGAATGGTCACAGGCTCAAACCATATTTGATGACTCAGGAGAAGGGTATTGTAAAGATAGCACAAGCCCCACATGAATTGTTCTTGGATGATCTTTTACATTCACAGTGAGACAAGAAGCATGGTTAGGTTGTTGACCGTAAACCAAGTGCTCATGGGAGGCAACCCAGAGTTTTATTCTAAGTTTTGCTTGTTTGTTTTGTCTACTTTTAATTTTGCTCTTAGTTTGTGTAGAGTGTATTGACAATTCATGGCACAACATCATATTTGTTGATGGATTTTGCAGCTTATCATAGGGCTTATGGTGATGAATGAACATGGAGCTGGTCAATCTCATCTATTCACTCAAAGAAGGGGTAAGATGGATTTCACATTTTCCACAACGAAGGTAAATACATCCACGGTAAAGATTATTGTCAGACTCGTGAACGTGTGCTTGTTGGCTTGTTCCGATTCCAGTAATTGAGTGAAGTGTGCAACAAGTTATGACATTAGGGTATGGTTCTTTCTTACACATATTGTCACTATGTGTGTGTCTTTGAGATTCGTTCACATGGGTTCGTCTGGTAGCTAACATGAACATGCTACGTGCTGCACATCTTCCCCATAAATACCTGGCATCTTGTTTACTAATCTGCATCCTTTGTGAGTGTCTTTCCATTATATGGTGATGGCCTACTTTCCTCATTCAAACCCTTATGAGTATGCAATCTTCAGTGACGATATGGGCACTACTTCTTCATCTTCTTCTTTTTCTTCAGCCGATGAAGATATGGTGATTGACTATGATCCGACTGAAGCACCACAGTTTGTCAATGCTAACGCGGAAAGCTTATACAATAGATTAGTCAACAGAGAATTCATCATTGAAAAACCTTTTGAGGATCCTTTCCACAGATTTGAGGAGTTGATTATGGGGCACATTTGGGCTCATTTCGCAAGAGCATCTGTTATTGTGAATAAGGAGATAGTTTGAGAGTTCTATGCCAATTCACGTGCTGACAGCGTCCACTCAGTGTTTGTATGGGGCAAGTATTTGAATGTTAATCGCCACAGCATTAACTTGCATTATCTTCTTCCCGGTTACCCTGGTAATACCTATAGCTGTTTGGTGAGGGCAGAAAAAACAGATCATTTATTCACTACTGTGGCATTGCCTGGTGCTACCTAGGTGAGAAATGCCAGGAATGAAGCATTATATGTTCCCACGAGTGAACTAACAGCGGAGGCAAAGATGTGGTTGCTATTTATCAACTCTAAGCTCCTGCCTACTCGCTGCACCAATATGGCATCGCGGGAACGAGTTCTCTTGATTTATGCTAATCAGCATAACTTCTCTATCGACATTGGAAAATTAATGCTTGGGTACATAAGGCGGGCGCAACGCAATGAATTTGTCCTGATGTTCTTTATCGCTCTAATAACAGCAATGGTTCGCGATAAGGAAGTTGACATTTCTTCGACCGATAATCCTCAACATTCTCTTGGTCTGATGGGGACACCTCAACGGCCTGGTTATTTGGAGGAGGAAAAGATAGCACGACTCTCTCGAGGATTGTAAAAGACCAGGTTCCTTTATTTTTTTCTCTGTCCTGGGGACCGTGACTCTATGCAAGTGTGGGGGATATATATGTGATTTGAAGAATATGCTATGTAAAATTGCCATTGCCATGATGAACTTAGTGTAGTAGTAGTGTTTGAGTAGTGTGTTGTTATGATAGCTTTTATAATAGTTTATTAGTCTCCTAGCGATGTTGTGAAATGTGGAGGTTGTTTATTAGTGTTCGAGTTTAGTCGTTAATAATGTAATTTGTGTGTTTGTGTTTTGAGCATGGATGAAATTAGCATTGGTGGATTTGCATATTCGAATTGATGATAATGAATTCTACCTTCTCTGTTCATGAAAAGCTGAATGTAGACAAGGAATAAATAACGGAAAGAGTGAACATTGAATGTTGTATAGTTGAGGTTGTTGTCAAACCTTTATCACATGAGCTTGCTTTATTTCGGTGTTATACATGTTGATTAAGCTAGTGTGTTAGACATGTTGTCAAGATGTTGTGTGTTCGTGTTTAGCTTGCATTATTTTGGTGTTGTCAAGAGGTTTTTGTGTTAGTAGTGTGAATTTAGGTGGTAACGTTGGGGTTTTGATTAGCTTAATATGTGAGATTAATGGTTGTCTAATCGTTGTTGTTTTTGCTTTTCATAGGCATATCTGCAATTAAGAAGGAGTGGACATCATTCCAGAGAAATGGTAAGGTTCGGTAAGGTATTCAATGACATGTGAATTCATAAAGCTGAAATTCATTTTTGGCTCTTTGTGACATGTGAATACATTTTTCTCGTTTGGTGGCTAAAAAGAGTTACAAGCTCACATGACATGAATAAGCATTGGTCCCACATATTTGTCTTGGTTTAGTATAGTTGTTGGGAACATTGATTGCCTCTTGCCATGACCGAATACATGGGGACTTCCATTATGGTTCTATAAATGCCCATTCTTGTTGATATAAGACCACAATTAGTAGACTTGCTACAAAAATTCGACATTGCTCAAGAGGTTTAGACAGCATTTTTCATTATTTTTCACTTACTTCGAGTACATTATCGGCTAACTCAACTAGAAGGTATGTTGGTTCTCTTGGACTTATTTTTTTTGTATATTGCATGCCTTAACAAGGAGGTATTGGTGAGTGTATGAGCATGACTTGCATGTTATTAAGTGGAGAAAATGATGAGTAATTGAATATTGTGTTTTTTGTAATTTTTGTTTAAGAGGAAATACATGTTAAAGTGTGGGGGAGGTTTTAGTATTGTTTGGAATTTCAGAATGTTTCGGCTATACCAGGTTTCTGTAATTTGGCTATAACTTGAGATTGGGATGTCTAAATGAGTTGATTCCAGTTGAAACTTTTCTTAAGAGGTTGGCCTACAATGTTCATGTTGGGCACGTTTGCCAAATGTGACTGGAATGTGGTCTAATTTGGAAGACAAGGCAGTGCTCATGTTGTTGTTGTCGTTTGAGAAATTCTGGATTTGCCCTGTTTGTCATGTCTCGTGTTTTGGCCATAACTTCCTCAGTTTTGGTCCAAATTGAGTGATTCTTGGCCCCGCATTTAGATAAAAGCGTGATCTGTAACTTTGAAGTTTTAAGATTTGGCTGAATCGATTTGTTTAATATGTTATTTTGCATATCTTCATGAGAATTCAAGCTGAAATTAAACAATTTGTTTTCTGCCAGCTTTGCCTTAGTATAGTACTGTGACTATAACTTGGTCATTTCTTGTCTAATGTGAGCGATTCCAGTTCCTAGATGTAGCCAGGGATTAGTTCTACAACTTTAATGTTTTGAATGTTTACTAAATCTACCCGTTTGTCTAAATATTGTCTCGGTTGAGTGGAGATTGTGAAACTGAAATTTTGTTTGGAGCGATGGATTCTGTTTTGCTATAAGTCTATTTGTAGGAGTGGGAGTGTCCATATAAGCAAGAGATAAGGAGTTTCAAGTTGTTATGTGTTGTTGTTATGCTTTATGGAGGGAGAGCTATATTGTATGAGCCTTACTTGTGAACAATGGGTGTTGTGATATTATAATCAATTTCAATGTTAGATATTTCTTATGTACAAATAGTTTTTCGAATTTGGTTTGGATGTTTTAAGTCTTGGATTAAACTTGCTATGTTGTGTAAATGAATCACGGAGAAGCTTAGCTATTTTTGGTTGTTGTTGGCAGACATGGCGCCTAAAAAATACTCTACTTCACAGAAAGCAACCACTTCAAAGAACGGGAAAGGCAAAGCCCATAAATCTCTTCAAGACTCTGACTCTGACTATTATCCCGATGAGGACTTGCCACTCTCTCAGGAACCCCCACAATATATGATTCAAGCGACAACTCCGAAAAAAAGGAAGGGTTCCTCAGATCAACCTTCGAAACCATCAGTGTTTGTAAGTAAGGGAGCCCAACAACGTTGGGAGCGAGGGATGGGTATGAAGAAGTTACATCTGGAAAGAGCCTTCGCTATGGAAGGAGGTCCATTTCAGGAATTGATGGAGTTTCACCATTTTGATCAGAAGCTCATGAGTGCACCAGGATTTTGTAATGCCAGTCTTGCAAGGGAGTTTTTTGCCAACGCCAAGTTTCCAAATTCGGCTGAAGATTTTTACGTGAGGGGAAAATGGGTGCAATTTACAAGTGAAATCATTAACACTCATCTTGGTACTCCTAGTTTTCTTCAGGATGCTTTGCCATTTCCGGAAGATGATGAGGGTGACCAAGCTTTAAAGGAGGAGCTAGCTTTGCCAGGAGCTAAATGGGAACTAAACACACGGGGTGAACGTAAGCATCTTCGTGGCGAATGGTTACAAAGTGATGTTAAGATATGGCTTATGTTTCTCTTTTCGCATCTTATGCTGAGTTCTCAATCGACTGAAGTGATACGCTATCAGTTATACCTGATATCAGCCATTCGTGGGCGGAGATCGATTGATGTTGGTCGTATAATTCTTTCTAGCTTACAATCTGGTATTGACACTGATAATGCAGCTCTTTACTTTCCGGTCTTGATTGAAGAAATCTGTCTCACTCAAGGTGTTGATACTGAAGCTGGGAAGTTGCGTAAGAATCCGGGCCCGATTGGTAAACCACTGTATATCAAGTATCTGCATGTGGAGAAGGAGATGGAGAAAGCAAAGAGAGCAAGGGTTAAGAAACTTCGGGATAAGTCTAAACCTTTACCTTGTGAATCAAGTGAGGAACATCAGCCATATGATTTTCATTCCTTCCAAGGGGTACTACAAGAATTCCAACAATCTGTGGATACTCGTTTTCAGTAGTTGAACGAAAGGATTGAAGGCATGCATGAATAGATGTACGATATGCATCAGGATTGGACTTCGCATTCGTCTAATATGCTGGAGAAGTTGGATGATATGTCTTCTATTGCGAAACAACAATTTGAGGTCTTGTACCACAGGCAATTGAAAATGTAAATGGAGTTGGACCATTGTAACAAAATGTCTGTGCATTATCACTCTGAGCCTGGTCCTCCTAAACCAACACCAACTTCCGCCCAGTTGGCTCGATATCGGATCCTGAATTTGTCAAGAAATGTCATCAGTGGTGCCATTCATGAGCTGCCACCAGGGGTGCCCTCAATTTCTTCACTTAACCCATTTCCTACATTTGGACATATCCCACCAATGCCTCCCACCCCTACTTTTAGTGTGGATCCTGAGTTTATGCCGCATACAAGGATTCCGATGATCAGTACGGGACAGCCTCTTCAAGGACCTATTGTTGGCCCTTTCCATTGGGTGGCACAACCCTTTAGCGGCCCTTCTTTTTCCACAACGGCTTCATTCTCGTCCCCTTCTTCCTCCGCACCATCACCTTCCCAGAGAGCCCCTCCTTCTTAATCCTTTACATTGGGGGCAATGTATGCTTCAAGTGTGGGGGGGTGGAAGATGATGTTTTTTGGTTGGTTTGATCTGTGCTTTATGATTGACTTAATGTTTAAGGAAGTGCCGTGTTTGTTTGCTATTCTGGTAGTTGGGATTTGTTGTTATGATGAGGTGGTGGGCTTCATTTGGTAAAAATTTGTTTTTTTTAGCATGCGGGTTCCTTATGTTGATTATTGGAGGGGGTTCTAGTTATCAACGATATCTTAATGTGTTGATATTTTCTTGAGCTTAGAAGTTGTGATGTGCTGTGGAATGGTTCTGAGTTTGGTTTTGAAGTCTGTGGCAAATCTCTTTGAAGTGTGATATGAATTGTTGAAGTTATTGAAGTTCTGTGAACTATGCTTTGCGAGTAAGGTTGAGAAGCATGGAATATGGGTTTTAGGGTGTATTCTCTTTTAGCGTGTTTTTAATATTGTGAGTATTAAGTCTTGTATGTGAGGGTTGAAGAAATGTTTAGAGTGTGAGTAAATGCGTTGTGAGTAGTAAGTGGATGTAGAAGTATGGATAATGGAGAAACACTCTGTACTATGCCTCTGCTCTCTTGTTAAGCTATGTTCAAATTTGTAGTTCATAAAGTTTTATCTTTGTATTGCATGCGAAATTATTTTCCTTTGATTCCAATCTTGATGAGATCAGTGCATTTTATTAATCAAGGCATCATGTTAAAGTAAGATAGATATGCCATGCAAAATCATTCTTGGACATAGGAGGAATCTGGTTCACTTTGTTCTTGTTGATATGCTTGACCTCGGTGTTTTGGGTGCTCTTGCATACATAGTCCCTTAAAGACATCCAAGAATTTTTAGTCACACAATAAAGGATATGGAGAAAAAGCCTTTGGCAATTGGGAATGAAAAGCCGAAATGCCCTTGGCAAGCTTAATGGGAAAAAAAAGCAATAAGACCTAGGCGAACGCATAATGTGTGTGATAAGCGAAATGCACCAGAGTGAAAAACAATGAAATCAATTAATGGAAGCACCAATGTGCGACCATTGATCATGTGTGATTATGAGTTCTTGTGTATGGATATGGTGATTGTTTATGTAATGAGATGTTCTTGAAACAAAAAGGGGGAATGTATGCAAAAAGAATAGATGGACGGGTATTCCTCAGCACACACTGCATGCATGACTTTTGGCCTTTATTCATCGTGCCTTGGTTGATAATTTGTGCTGAAATTTGATGGTTTAGAGTCAACAACATGTCGTGAGTTGTGTGCGAGAAAAATTATTTTGATGAACTCAGAGGAGTGCAAAGTAGACAGGAGAGCAAGGTCTAGTTCTAAAGTGGTTAACATAAGTAAAAATTTTGCTTGAGGGCAAGCAAGAGTTCAAGTGTGGGGGAAATTGATAAGTCTGTTTTATACTGAATTAATAGTATTATTTTCACTTGACTTCTGCTATGTTTTCATGCATTTGGTATAGAAAATGGTGTGATCATGTAAAGAATGGGTGAAACATGAATTGGATGAAAAAGGTTGAAAATCGGTACACATATGTTGTATGTGGTGCGAGTCTGATGCTAATGTGTGTGTTAGTTGGTATCTTTAATGTGTGTAATTCAAGAAGTTGTGTATTTCATGTGTATTAGTTGTGTTTATTCACACTCTGATGCACACGAGCACTCGTCTCACACGCACACCTCAACACACACTCATACACATATGCACTACACCTGCCGCGTGCAGGCGCACGGCAGTCTCGCACGAGCTGCGCGCACTCGTACACCAGCCCCGCGCTATGGCGCGTGGCAGTCTCGCCCGAGCTGCTCGCATGAGCTGCGCGCGAGTTGCACAAGCTGTGCGGTGACCTCACACACTCGCACTTACTCACACACACACCTCACCGCACATCCGTGCTGCGAGCTCACACACCTCGCTGCACATCCGTGAGGCGAGCTCACGCGCAACGCACCTCGCCGCACAACGTTGCGGCGAGCTTCCATTTCACCCACACACTTCATTTGCACTCTTTTTCAATACATCTCACGACATTCATTTTCAGCACACATTTCACTCAGCATTCGTATTCATTTTTCATAACATCACATTTTCATTCTTCAACATACTTCACTCATTTATTTTCTATGCAAACACTCATCTCACAAGCAGTTGTTATCACACTACTTTGCATCATTCCATCTCACTCTCACATTTTCATTTCATTTCATTTCACATTTGCACCTCACACACGATGCACGGCGAGACCTCGCCATACACACATAACACACGGCGAGGTCTCGCCGCGAGACCTCGCTATGGTAACACTTAAATGGCATTTGTTTTATGCTCGCCATGATAAAATTTGGCTAAGTGTTGAAGTTTGTTTTCTTGTGCAAGGCTCTATAAGGGCGTAAATATGGAAGGCCCAAAGACGTTCTCATGGTGCCAAAGGCGTGGAGGACTATGGACTGAAGGCATGAAGCCATACATTGATCGAGATGACTTGTGGACCATTTGTTGGATGTGGTGGCATTTTTGTAATTCTGTGTTCATTTTACGTTAGCGTATTATTTACGTTTTGTTACCTCTATAAATAGAGGATTTAGTTAGATTTTACAAAGGAGATCATTCTTGATAGTGAAACCGACTTTTGATTTTGAAAGCGGGAATTTTCTCTCTCTACGACACTTTCTCTCACTAGATTCTCTCTTCTCCGATCAATCTTCAATTTCAATTCCGATTGAGAATTTGATCCAAACATTGTAATCCGCTTGTGAATCGAAGCTTCCGAAGCAATTTAATCGGTATAATCTTTTCTATTATTGAATATGAATTGCTTAATGTTGAGAGGTATTGATCGCGAACTTGAAATGGAGATTTCTGGCTAGACTGTGAGATGTCCTAGGGTTTGATAAAGATGATTGCATAATTAAACTGTGAAATGTTATGCTATTGTTTCATCTTTCACGAGAGATATCGTATATGTTCGTAATTGCATAATTCTATCAAAATTTGTGAAATTTATGCTTTTGTTGGTGGAAATTGAACTTTAATGGAGGTCGCCATGCTAGATTGAGGTTTAATTTCTCATTGGAAGTGTAAATCACATAAACGAGGATAAGATATACGAGTGTGGAGTTCCTTTGCTTATTTGCTTTTGTTCGTGATCAGAGATGTGGTCGCCATGCCAGTTAAAGGTCACTGTGTTATAAGAATCAAGTAAAGGAAGATTATCTGATGCTAGTTAGAGTAAAGGAATTTAGGTCGGGCCTCGCCATAGGAGACTTAAGATTATGCACGATTACTAGCCAGTGTTAGGTAGTCGAGTCGTTGTGGTACTCAAATCTTCTTGCCTAGGCCTCGCTATGGGAAAGGTAAGATGTAAGGGAGAATAGAGAATATTGTGGTCAACATGCCGAGTATTCTCTGGACTCCTAGGTAGCTATTGTCTCCTCCTAAAGTGTTTTGCATGGAGTCGAGAGCATAGCATAAGAGTTTAATTAGCAATCATCTGATATTTGAATCCTGGGACATCTGTTTTAACCTCGTGACTTTCATTCTTGTGTTGTGTTGATATTTTGCTGCATTCGTGTTACACTTCTTTACTAGCTCCTGGATTTTCTACTCAAACTTAATTTTCCTTCTGATCTGGTCACAAACAGACCAACTTTAATCGAATTTCTTGAACCATCCCCTTCCCTGTGGATACGATACCCTACTCATTGCAACTACATTAGTTAGGGTTAAGATTGCTAGTACGCGACATGCTTGTCAGTTCACTCTTTTCTTTTGTTTCTTGATCTCTCAAATCACTAGAAGCTTTAGCAATCCTTGCTTGGTCTTCAAAGACTTGGGATGGATTTAAGGCTCTTAAGTTGAACTTTTTGCCTTTGTGTTCATAGCTGTAGTCATTCTTCTTGGCATGATAGACAACATCTCTATCAAATTGCCAAGGTCTTCCAAGGAGTATATGACCGGCCTCCACTGGAACCATGTTGGACAAGACCTCGTCAACATAGCTACCAATTTTGAATGGAACTATTACTTGCTTAGTTACTCTAGTCTCAGTAGAATTGTTAAGCCATTGAAGTCGATATGGCTTTGGATATTTCAAACAAGTTAAATTCATCCTCTTGACAAGTACAGTACTAGCCACATTAGTGCAACTTCCACTATCAATGATTATATTACAAACTTTATCTTTAACCATACAATGTGTATGAAATATATTTTCACGATGGATCAAATCATCATCAACTTGTGGTTGTACAATAAGAACACGTCGGGTCAACAAACAAGAAACTCCTTGAAAGGATTTTTGTTAACCACCCTCCATTGTACCTGCAATGTCAGCAAGAAAACAATATATCTCCTCACGGGTTCTCACTTTGGTGAGTAGGTACATTCTACTCTTTAGAAGTAGCTTTTCTCCTGTATACCCTAACTACACTATTATTATTGAATCATCTAATCTATATTAGTCCTATCAGTTCGTTGACAAGAGGAACAAGTCTCAACTAATAAGTCCAGGCAACAAAACTTACACAAGACAAGTTAAATAGAATATTTAGGCAATAACCTTAAAGAGTATTTAGATCACGCAAGGGTATAATTTAATTGAGCTATAGAAGCTAAGATAATCAGAAACTAGACACAACGATAAGAAATTGGCAACTTGAATCACTCAAATCAGAGTTGTAACGAAAAGGTTATGGCAATTTCAATCTTGGTGGTTTTCAAGAAGACAAAGAAGAACGCTTACTTCTTTTAGGGCTACGATTTTTTTCGGTATTGGTCCAATTTTTTTTGTATTGGGCCTTTTTTTTACGGTGAGCTTTTTTTTTTAACGTCGGCCTCTTTTTTCGAACAATTTTGGTTTAAAACAATAACCTAGTACAAGAACTAGGGTTTAAGATTTTTAAGACAAAACCTAGGGTTTTTGTTTTGTCTTATGTTGTCTTAACCTTAAAATATTCAGCCACAAAGACAAATCAATAACTTACCAAATATTTTGAATTTGAATGTGCCACAAAAATAAGATCTTCAGGATTTGTGCCAAAGAACAAGATTTTAGTTCTAGATTTCAAATTTGAGCAATTTTGAAGTTCAAGAAATTCAAGAACTTCAATAAAACATTCAAGAACTAATCTTTTTGATATGGAACGAAAAATTGACCAAAGATAATAGACTCTAGAAACAATATAGAAACGATAGCAAAAAGAATGACACAAAACGGACTAAAAACAAAGAAGTTGGATATGGACAAGGGGGAATGGCCCGAGGAGACCACTGCCAAGGCCACTGTTGTCCACCTGTCCGTGGTTGTGACCACGACTACTGTTGCCGGAGCTGTTGGTGACCTCCCCCACATCGGCCACCACCACCGCGGTTGCCGTCTCTATCACCGTCTCGGCTACCAAGACGGTGTCTCCCAGAATTTTTACCGTGAGGACCACGTCCGTCACCACCATTATTATGGTTTTGAGGATAGCCAGCAGAGAAAGATGGAGTATCATCAGACTCCTTGGTCGTGGTAGCCGCCATAGCGGTTGCGGCCTTCTTAGCCAAAGCTATTTCTTCAAGAATAAGCATAGAACAGGCTTGATAGAAGAGTGGAAGGGAGTTGCTTTGGCGGATAAGAGTTCCAACACCACTATATGCCTCCGTGAGTCCCAAAACCATCTGAAGAACAAATCGATTATCGGATATTGGTGCACCGACATTCTTGTGTTGATCTGACAATCCTTGAGGCTTTGACAATACATAGAAGCATTTAGAAAATCCTCCATATTGGTATGAGAAAATTCTTGTTCCAGTGTAAAACCTCGAGAGTTTTTATTGTCTTGAAGGAGATCACGCAATCGATTCCAAGCCTCCATGGCCGTGGAGTCGGGTTCAATTATAGTATGTAGTAGATCTGTGGAAATCGTGGAATAAATCCACTGAAGAACCGTAGCATCTATCCCGTGATGGTTAAGAAAGTCAATGGCGGATGGCGGATGTGTATTAATTTCACAGATTTGAATCAAGCTTGCCCAAAATATTGCTACCCTCTGCCGTCCATTAATCAGAACATTAATGCCATAATCAGGTTCGAGATGTTGAGTTTTTTGGATGCATATAAAGGATATCACCAAATCCTAATGAACCCAGCAGACGATGAAAAAATCGCATTTGTGACCGATTAAGGGATTTTTTATTATAAGAAAATACCATTTGGGCTGAAAAACACCGGGGCCACGTATCAGCGCCTGGTGAATCAAATTTTCCAGAACCAGATAGGCTGGAACTTAGAGGTCTACATAGATGACATGGTGGTCAAAAGTAAGGTAGAAGGAAGTATGTTGGATGATTTGAGGGAAATATTCGCGACACTTAGACAGGTCGACCTAAAGCTAAATCCAGAGAAATGCGTGTTTGGAGTTAGTTCCGAAAATTTTTTGGGGTTTATTGTGTCAAAAAGGGGAATAGAAGCTAATCCCAAGAAACTAGAAGCTATAATAGCTATGGAAGCTCCAAAAAACATAAAGGAAGTGCAGAAGCTAACCGGGTGTATGACAGCTCTCAACAGATTCTTATCCCGAGCAGCCGAGAGGGGATTGCCTTTCTTTAAGCTTTTGAAATCTGCAAAGAACTACGAATGGGATGATGAATGCCAACAGCATTTTGAGGCACTAAAAGAAAACTTGAAGCAGTTGTCCACTTTATCCGTCCCAACACCTAGAGAGCCATTGTTTCTATACTTATCTGTATCTGAACTCACGCTCAGCGCGGTCTTAATACGGGAAGACAAAGGGGTGCAAAAACCCATATACTTTGTGAGTAAGGCATTACACAACGCAGAACAAAGGTACCCAGTAATGCCTTACTCACGAATAATGTCATTAGTGTTCGTAGCTCGGAGATTGAGGCCGTATTTTCAAGCACATCCGATTTGTGTTCTGACGGATCAGCCTATCAGACATATATTGTACCGACCAGAAACTTCTTGACGGCTAACCAATTGGGCTATTGAGCTCGGAGAATATGACATCAGCTTCAAACCACGAACGGCAATAAAAGGCCAGGCCCTAACTGATATTATTGTAGAAATTTTTTTTTTAATTTTTTTTAGTTTGGCTGAACCTCTGTATCGAGGTGGGTCGCCACTCCCAGTTTATTACAAAATGTTGTGAGTGATGGACATACCCTAAAATCACTCTTACACAATATAGTACGTATGATCTCTATTCCATGTACATGCTCCAGGCCTAATGGAATATCGTTAATCCAAACTTGTAAAATATTAAATGTGGAGTACTTCCTCCATTTACACAAAAGATGTACATTAGAAATTTGCAAAATTCCATGTCTAGCAAAGGTTGTACATTCAGGCAGAAGCATCCCTCCATGAAGATAGACTACGAACATATTCAGCCAAAAAAAAACCAACAGTGCCTAGTCTATACATTACAGGTCCAGAAATAATATACATGCAGGTAGGGGAAACTTGGCCTAACATCAACAGCCAAGGCCCCTGCATCAGACAGAATACAGCAGCAGACTCCCCTATGAATTCTTTACGGCATTTCTGTAAAAGGTTCCATCCTTTTCCCCTTATATTACCTATTCTTTTAGGTCCAAGTATAGTATATATGTACCCCTCATTACCCTTACCCACTGCCCAGCAAAAGGAAATGGAAACTTGGCCTAACATCAGCAGCCAAGGCCCAGATAATTGGAAATCAGCCTAACCTCAGCAGCTGAACCACTATGATTACCTTGTGATATTTCAGATAACATTTTCAACCTGCCCCCCAGTTTAGATGTTGCTTCTTTTTATGAGAGGGATTCCAACTTTCTCGCTAAGGATGATCTTGGAAAATTCTGCTGCAAAGTTCTAGCCTTCAGGGCTTCCATTTTTAGCAATCCATGAAGCAGCTCGGTTCTCTTCTGCTAGTATTGAGTTAAAGCTGCACCTGAGCTGAAGGAATTCTACCTTCCACCACTGGTTAGCGAGCATCCACTGATTTTCAGTTGATCCCATGATAGCATTGTGAAATCCTCGATGGCTTGTCTCAATTATGATGTTGGTCCATCCCTTCTCACAGCAATGTTTTATGCCTTGATATGACATATCCAGCAGCCCATTGCTAGCAGCTATTCCTGCAACTGCTTTTGTTGTACCTTGCTCTGTAAATACAAAATCATATCATCAATCAAAATACGTTCTTTACATATTCATGTTCATATAATCAACAACAAGAATCCACTCAAGTCAATATTGATTGAATAGAAAAACAATAAAAGAGGAAGAATTAGGACCTGTATTCAAAAAGGTCCCGTCTAAATCAAAAATAACAGCTTTGATTCGAGTCTTTAACTTATGACATGAACACTGAAGATCACCCATATAAAATGATTTGCAAATGCTATGCTTTGATCAGCTAAGAAAAGAAATCTTCTTGTGCTTTTTGAGATGAGCTAACGAATTGTTGAATCCTGTTGACATGAACAGAAAAATTTAAGGAGGAGAAAATCGCAGGTTTAATCCATTCATACTGAGAAGAGAAAATTTTTTGGATCTCACCTTTGTTGTGCCTTATGACCGCTGCTGCAGAGATACAGGTGTCCTCTTCTTTATGAGCCACATTAAGCTTTTTCTAATTCTCCACAGGTAGTGTCCATTTGAGAGTTTGTACTTTAATCCTGTTTCTATAATTAAACACCAAATCCCAGAAGTAGCCCCATTCTCTAATCTCCCAATCCTGGTGAGGTAAATTTCACTTAATGGTCATGGCAGCTGTTCTGGAGATCTGGAAAAGAATTTGTTGTAAGTCGAATTTACAGCCTTCAAAAGCTGCCTTGATTCTACATTTCCATAACTCCCAGCATATAATGGATGGCAGGGCCTTCAGTAAATATTGATGAGCGGCATTTTTAGCTGGGGTTTCCCACCAGTACTTACAAATCTACCTTATTGAATTAGAGGCCCCAAGAACTCTTATTTCAGCTGCAAAGATACTCCAAACCTGTTTCACTAGTTTACAGCTAGCAAAGGAATGGTTAATACTTTCCTCATTTTCACAGCAGAAGTGGCATATAGATGGACCAATAAAATTAAGCCTATGCAAAGCATCCCCCAAGGGAATTCTGCCTGCAAACATGCAAAACATGAAAAAGGACACCTTAAGAGGGATTTTGGGGCACCAGATTTCCTTAACTAAAGTGATAACTCACTCCTTTGTCTAACTTGGTGAAATGCAGATTTCATGGAAAAGTCCCCATTCTCACATAAAATCCATTTTAATTCATCCTTGTCTTTCAGTTTAGGGGCTGGAATTTCAATCAATCTGTTTCTCATTTCATTATTCAGTTCATTCAACTTATCTAAGTCCCACATCCCATTCTTAATGTAATCTTTCAGGAGATGATTATTAGGGGCAGGTTGATCTGAACTCAAACATCCAATTCCTAGCCAATTATCTAACCACATATGACAGCTACCATCTCCCACCTTAACCATTATGAATTTTTCAGCTCTATGACTTTCCTTCAGCATCCTAATCCAAGTGTGTGAGTCTCCCTTGTGGGGAGAGACTTGTGAGGGGTGTAAGGAGCCACAATATTTCTGAATAAGGAAATCTGCCCAAAGAGTTCCTCCTTTCCTAAATCTCCACCATAATTTTAAGTTTTGAGCATCAATTATATCTTCTAAAGCCCTAAAACCTATGCCCCCCTCCTTAGTTGGCAAACACAGTTTATCCCATCTAATCCAATGATAACTTCTCTGATCCTTAATTTTCTGCCAAAGAAAATTAGCACAAATAGACTCAATTTGATTCAAAACACTTTTAGGGGGTCTCAAAGCCATTGTGGTATAGATTGGGATTGCAGAAAGTACACTTCTGAAGAGTGTAATTCTACCTCCTTTAGTGAGAAAATTAGAATTCCATGAGCTTAATCTGTTTCTCACCTTTTGAATCACCTCATCATAGTGTTTGGCTTTGATCTTCCCATAGTGAAGGGGAATTCCCAGGTATTTAAGAGGCCAATCTCCTTTCTGGAACTTAGTCACCCTTCCTACCATGTACTTCTTTTGACTAGGGAGCCTACGGTGAATAAGGTAGCAGCTTTTTTGTTCATTTATTTTCTGACCTGAAACATCTTGGTAGTGTCTTAAGTCCTCCATTAATCTAGCTAATGATGCATGGTGTGCTGAAGAAAAGACAAGGATATCATCGGCATAGGCCAAATGTGAAATGTTTAGGCAGTTTCTAGGGACTCTAAATCCAGGTTGCATGGTCATTGACTTGTTCAATAGTCTAGATAAGTATTCTGATCCAACAATGAATAATAGTGGGGATAGGGGATCCCTTGCCTTAAACCTCTAGATATATTGAACCAACCTTGTGGAGATCCATTGATGAGTATCGACATCCAAACATTGGAAATCAATCTCCAAATGGAGTCAATCCATCTATCTCCAAACCCCAACTTTCTCATTATTTGCAGAAGGAAAGGCCAATGAACCCTATCATAAGCTTTTTCCATGTCTAGTTTTAAAGCAATGTTCCCGTGTCAGTTCTTGCTAGACATATAGGTCATTAGCTTACTATCCAATAGATAGTTATCGAGGGTTTGCCTTCCTTGGAGAAAGCCACTTTGATTACTACTAATTACAGTGGGTAGAAGTTTACCTAATCTGTTAGCTAAGAGTTTTGACAAAACTTTGTTGCAGAAATTACACAAACTAATTGGCCTAAACTGTGAAAAAGTGGATGGGTTTGGGATCTTAGGAATCAAGACAATCGAAGTAGCAGAGACAGCTTTAGGCATTAGTTCTCCATTCAGAAAACTAGTGACAGCAAGCAGAAGATCCTTCTTAATAATATCCCAAGCTACTCTATAGAAATGGCCATTAAATCCATTGGGTCCCGGGGCACTATCCTCTCCAAGAGAGAAAATAATGTCTTTAAGTTCCTCTATGGAAGGGTCACCCATTAGTATCTCATTCCATTCTGTGGACACCAACTTGGGAATTAGACCTTCTCTTATGACTTCAGTGGGTTGAGTGGCAGAATATAAATTAGAGAAGTGATTGACATCCTCCTCTCCAATCTCCTTATCCCCTTCTACCCATCCACCCAACACCCCTCTGATCCTATGCAAATGGTTCCTAGCCTGTTTGTGTTTAACAGCAGCATGGAAGAAGGAGGTGTTTTTATCTCCTTCTTCTAACCAATTCATATTAGCTTTTTGACCCCAATACTTCTCCTCTCTACGGGTAGCTAGTTTCAGTTTTGCTGCTACCTCATTTAACACTTCTCTTGGCAGTGGGTTGAGGACATCCTCAGTTTCCACTCTTGCCATCTCTTGTTCGGCTTTCTATAGGGCATAGAAAATATTGCCGAAAGTATCTGCATTCCACTGTCTCAATGCCTGTTTAGTCTTTTTCAATTTTTCTGCAAAAATCCTTAGGGGGCTTCCAATGATTGTAGTCCTCCAGGCATTTTCCACAACACATAGGAACTTAGAATAGTCAGTCCAGAAATTTTGAAAACGAAAGGCTTTTGGGCCACTTTCTCTCTTCACTCCAACTTGCAGACTGAGAGGGGAGTGGTCTGAAGGGGTTCTAATGGCATGTTGAACACTAACTTGTAAACAAGAATGCAAAAAAGGCAGATTAACTAGGCATCTATCTAATCTTTTCCATACTCTTGCATCTCCCCTTCTATTATTACACCAAGTGAATAGGGATCCCACAAACTGAGGTTCCACTAAGCCCAAACTATCTATAAAAGCAGTCAGTTCATATGTGTCTTTAGTAGAGCAGGGTTTTCCTCCTTTCTTCTCTAGGGGATTTACAATGCAGTTCCAATCTCCCCATAATAACCAAGGGATATTTAACTGGGAGTGTCTAGCTAATGAGTCCCATAGAGCCTCTCTTTCCTTAGGGGTAGTCTTAGTATATATAGATGATACTAAAATCGGGCCTTGATGTTCAGGATGTGATATTCTACAAGTGATATGCTGAGCAGAGGTTTCCACTACTTGGAATGCAAATGGTTTTCTTACAAAAATCCATATTTTATGTTCTTTATTAGCTAGACAAACATCAAAATTTAGTCTCCTTTTTACCGACTCCATATAGGCATTACCAGCAAACGGCTCAGCGATGACTAACAGATTAACATGATTTTTCCTAATCAATTTCTTTACTCGATGTAACTTCCCATTTGCTATAATCCCACGGATATTCCAAAAAACAACTTTAATCATCAGAACTAACATCTTTGTAACTGACCTTTGTCTCCTTAATTCGGAGTTTCATACCTGATTCCACTTTGGCCTTAACTTTGGAACTTGAAGCGGGGAGCTTTCTACCCACCTTTTGCTTCTGGGGTTGTATGACTTGGCAAGAGGCCTTCCCTGTTAAATTTTCGATCACATTTTCCTCATTCCCCATTAGCTCACCTTCTGATTCTGTAAGAGTTTCCTACAAATCAGAGGAGGAATTAACCTTTTTCAAATTTAGAGGTAAAGGAGTTAACTCTAGCTGCTTTGACTTAGCTGGAGAAATTGGGGAGATCTGTTCAATCTCATCTTGAGCCGATCCAACATTTGCCTTCCTGATCACTATAGCATGAGGTGATTGATGAACCAGTGTAGACTTAGCTGGAGAAGGCGATGGGGTTTGTTCGTTGCCATGATTTTCCTCCATTTCCACCAGAACCAATGGCAGATGTGAGGCGTCTGTTACTTCCAGTTGATGGTTCAATTCTTTGTCTTTGTCATCCTTCTTTTCACTTCCTTTTTGCTCCCTCTTCTCCATCCCTGTTTGATCACTTATTTCCTGAAAATGCTCCTCATGAACAACCTGACAATTTGCTAATATAGGCAGTGGTGGCGACCCTTCATCATTGTACTCCTCATGAACTATATGTAACATCTCCCTATTTTCTAGAACTACCCAAGTATTTCCAAAATCTTCAACATTAAACATCTGAAGCTGGGCTATTGTATGCAATTGTGGGATTTCTTTATCATTTTGCTCTACATGGGTTGTATGGTCTAGCTTATTTCTTTTTTGAGTTTCCCTTGGGTTTCCTGAGTCCTCAGCATTTGTATTATGAATCTCTGAAGCCTGTCCTTTTACAATTGTAGCAATCTCATCAGGTGGAGTTTCTACATTCTGAAGACCCTTAGATGACTCAGGTATATCCTGGGCTTCATCTTGAGAAATGGATTGAACAATTTCCTTCCCTTTTTCTTGAGTATGTGCTTCTTTAACCAGGGCCTCTGATTTTTCTCTGGGGATCTTAGTCCATTCTTTATGATGTTTATTGATAGGAGCATTAGTAGGAGCATTGTTCATAGAGGCCTTATTCAGATTTCGTTTAACCAGTCTCTAATTTGGATCACAAACAGAGCTATAGTGCCCTAACTTCTTGCAGTTTTTGCAGTAGGATGGTTTGTCCTCCACATCTAGCTTCTGCCATCTTCCATTATCCTTGCTCCCTATCCAAACCCTAGCAGGCGTGGGCTTAAGGAGATCTATTTCCACGCAAATTCGAGCTTCACTTGGACGAAGAAGTCGGGAAGCTGAAGTTGTAGCTGTATCAAGCTTTAGTGGTCTTCCAGCTGCAGAGGCATGAGTGTACAATTCCTCATTTTTTCATAAATGGATTGGTAGTAGGGGAAATTAATCCGCACCGGAGCTACAGAGGGTTCCACATCAGGGCTGAAATTCGCTGAACATTTTAAGATTCGTGCTTGAAAGCCCTGGAAATACCAACTCTTCCTCATCCAAACCCTCTGAAAATCTTCTTCTTGGTGGAACTTTAGAAGCACATGGCGATTGTCTAGGAGCCCTGCATGACATTCTCTATGAAATGAAACTGCCAGTATTTCTTTCCTTATATGAACCATAGACGGCCGACCCCAGGAGAATTTGGCCACAAGAGTCCATTGATAATCTGCAGCAAAGCTTTCCTCTTCTTCCTCTAACAGAATTAATGCCGGTTCCCCTTTGAATTGAGATAATGGCTGTCTATTTTTTACAGATTCAAAGGATATAGATAATCCTTGAGCATTTGGGGAGTTTTCATTGTTTGTTAGAGCATTTTTGTAAGAAACCGGCGGAGGCGGCAAAGCCGCCGTCGGCGGCCGAGCCGCCATAAGCGGTTGTTCTAATTAGAAGATCGAGTTCTAGTAAAGAGCCGTTACACACTATAACGGTTACTTAGAGACAGTTTGGCACTGTATATATTTAGCGGATTATAAGAGAGATTTTAGAGAGAAGTTAGAGAAAAAAAACATTCTAGTGAATAATGTCAAAAATTTTGAAAATTAACATTTTTGGTATTATTGTAGAAATGCCGAGGAAGAAAGAGGAGATAGAAGCACCCCGCTGTAAAAGCAAATCAACCGGATATAGACAAAGAATGAGCAGGAGCGGATATGGACAAAGAATTGTTTGTGGACGGAGCCTCAGCCGGAGAAGGAGCAGGAGCGAGTTTAGTGTTAAATCAGCCCTGAAGGTAATGAGTTAGCATATGCTTTGAAATTTTAGTTTATTGCTTCTAATAATGAATCCGAGTATGAGGCATTAATCACCGGGCTAAAGCTAGCGTGGTCAATAGGAGCTTGGCATATAAGAGCTCACAGTGATTCCTAGTTTATAGTCAAACAACTGTCTGGGAGGTATGCCACTAAGGATGCAATGATGAAGAAATATCTGGATGTAGTGCAAGATTGGTGAAGAAGTTCGAAAGCTTCAACGTTGAGAAATTATCCCGATCTCAAAACAGAAGAGCAGATGCTTTGAGTAAGCTTGCTTCCTCTACTTTTTCACATTTAAATAAGAAAATGTTGGTTGAAACACTTCCAGAAATGAGCATTTTGACATCGGAGGTAATGAATATAGAGGGTACAGAAAATTGGGTGACCCCGATATACAACTTTTTATGGTCGAGGAGTCTACTAGAAGATAAAGCAGTAGCTGGGCGGGTGTGTATCCGTGCTGCTCGTTACATTTTAGAAAATGGAGTCTTGTATAAGAAAGGATACTTGAAGCCCCTTTTGAGGTGTGTAGATTCTGAGCAAGCCCAGTATGTACTTTATGAGATCCACGAAGGGATATGCGGTTTACAAGTTAGGTCTAGAATGTTAGCAAAGAAAGCATTGTTGCTTGGTTAATTTTGGCCTACAATGTTTGAGGATGCCGCTCAAGTAGTAAGGACTTGCGAGAAGTCACAGAAGCATGCGATGATAGCACATACTCCTCAGGTTCCCTGTCTTCCGCATCTGTATGGCCATTTTATCAGTAGGGAGTGGACCTTGTCGGATCTTTTCCATAAGCCCAAGGTCGATACAAACACCTCATTGTAGCAGTTGATTATTTCACCAAATGGATGGAGGCAGAGCCATTAATTCTCATTTCGGGGAAAAATGTGATAAGGTTTTTCTGGAAAAATATCGTTTGCAGGTATGGAGTTCCAGGGGTGGTAGTTTCAGATAGTGAAAGGCAGTTTGCTGAGGAACCATTTAATTCGTGGTGTCATTCACTTGGAATTAAACAAAAATTCACCTCGGTGGCACATCCCAAGATAAATGGTCAGGAGGAGGTGACCAACCGGATACTCTTACAAGTTTTGAAGACGCGTTTGGGACGATCTAGTGGAGATTAGGTTGAAAACCTTCCGATGGTGTTATGGTCATACCGAACCACACCAATAGCCGCCACGGGGAAAACTCCTTATAATCTCACGTATGGTATCGAGGCAGTTCTTCCTCCTGAAATAGGTCTGCCCAGCCCTCAGATTTTACTTTTCAGAGAAGAAAATAATCTGGTCGAGCTTCAGACGAATCTTGATCTGCTGGAAGAAATAAGGATACGAGCTCAGCTAAAGAACGCGAAGTATAAGGAAGAAGCAACTCGGTTTTATAACAAAAGGGTAAATAGCAAGCACTATAAAATCGGCGACCTAGTTCTGAGGAAAGTGGAGGCTAGCTGAGTTGGAAAAACTGGGAGCTTGATCCCACATGGGAATGGCCTTACCGAGTAGAAGAGATATCTTCAACTGGTTGTTGCAAACTTTTTCGGTTGGACGGAATGATTATTCCAAGAACTTGGAACCTCCAAAATTTAAGGAAGAATTATTAGCTTGGAGTTTTTCTGAAGTATTATTAGCTCGGGTTTCTGTTTTGAGTTTTGTTCAGCAATGTAATAAAAACGAATCAGGTTGAACAAAAATTGTTCGTTTGGTGATAATTCTGGAGAAAGATCTCTGTGAAAGATCTCTAAAAGAAAAAAGTCAATGCAGTACTACCCCGAGAAGAAACTCTGGGGAAAAGTACCAAATTCTGGAAAATAAAATCTCCAGAAAAGTAGTTAAACCCATAAAACCCTGAGAAGAAACTCTGGGGAAAAATAACAAATTTGGGAAAGAAAAATCTTCAAGAAGAAATTATATTAAAACTTAGAAAACATGAATCCAAAATCCAAGGTATACTAAAGCGAGAGTAGGGAAAAATAAAATTATGAAAACTACACAAAAGATTCTAAGATCGGCTTCCGTCTTCGTCTTTCTCCAGCTCGGAGATATCCAATTCGGGCGCTTCAAAGAGAGGAGTGGAGGGAATGAATTGGTTAATAGAAAATTCGAGGTCCCCTCCAATCAACTCCTAAAGTGGAACTGATCTTTGCCTCCGCCTGAGCATCGAATCCCAACTTTTCTAAGCTTTTGTCTGCAAGGTATTCCTTCTGCAGAGCTTTTACTGCATCGCTATATCCAAAATGAGCAGCTGGAATATTGAGTTTGGCCACGAGCTGAGCAAAATCATCCGACCTCAAAAAAATCTCCACCGTTTGGCTAGAACCGCTTCCCTTGTGGAAATTGTATCTGCGCTCCATGTTTTTATACTGTTTCTCCCATATCAGGATGGACGAGCTGAGTTTTTGAACTCGGGAGCGGAGGTCCTCTAATTCTTTTTGCTAAGTCTCTAGGCTAGCTTTGACGGTGGATAACTCTTGCCGAGCACTAGATTCCATTTCTTGTTGTTTGTGGACATCTTCTTCTAGAAGGGAGATTCTGCTCTCCAGATCGGACACCTTTTTCTTCTCACTTTCCAGTTCAAAATATAGAGTAGATGAATGCTCTGCAGCTCTAATAACCTCAATAGCTCTGTTGATTAAGGCTGCATTCTGCATAAGGAAAGGGAAAAGGAGAAAGAAGTTACTGGAGTGCATATATACTGAGGAGGAAAGGAAAGGAAATAAGAACTTGGTAAACATACCTGCGAGGCGGATAAAGCCAAAACATTTATCAGCTCTTCGTTATCTAGTTGCCTAACTGAATCCTGATCGTGAGGCGGAATACCCTGACTCAACCATTGGTGAGCTAAAGCTAAGGCAAGTATTTGAGAATTGCGATTGAAACCCCAGTTCGGGCAAAATGTGTCTCCGGGATGAGTAACAGTAACGTAAGAAATGGGAACCGTAGCGGGATTGATTTGGGAACCATTTTTGGATCTCCAAACTACTGGGGTTGGAAAAATTACCCATCCCTATAGGAGGCCGACTTTCATAGAGCTCCCCAGGATAAACTACATGCATGCAAGTTTTGGATATATTGCTTTCCCAAGAAACCTCTTCCTCTTCTTGATCTTCTTGGCAGCATGGATTCTTTCTTATCTCCGAATCTGTGTCAGATTTAGCACTTGAACCATGTGCACTTTCAAATTTCTTATGAGTTAGACAATCAATCTTTTCCTGTCGGCTCGCAAACTCCCTCGCCTAGGATTTTCGGGAGCCTCTTATGCTGGGGTGCAGCCCCTGAAATCACAAGAGATAGGGGTCAGTTATTTTTTTCCTCTGTGACAATTGAAGTGTCTCATATACAGCAATGGAGTCGTAAAACGAAGTATGAGAATAACCAGAATCAAGGTCTTCATAACTAAGGTAAAACTGCAAATGACGAACCTTCAGTAGAACAAAAGAAACACAACATACAAAAATTTATAATGTTTGATGTCAACAATTTTTTTTCTCTAAAGCATATGCAATGGCTATGCTTATGTTCCTACACAAGATTTAAGAATGAAGGATCTTCCTTATACTAGTTAAGGATGAACAAATATCAAGTAATTACCTAACAAAAATATATGAGAGACACTTAATTTAGTGACTGTTATCTCAAGTAAAACTCAACAATGCCTCCAAAGCACATTTAGATAGTAAAACATCGAGTAATGAATGAATATCTTTGCATACATAGTCTTTTGAATATGATTTAGCAAACCTTAAACACGTATCATGCTTACCTGAATGGTGTCCAGTTTTAGCAGAAGGTTTATTATAGCTTCTCCAATCTCAATCCTCCACTTGCCATCCTTCCCAGTATCAAAAGATGATTCCAACTCCTGGATACGGTTGCTTAATAAAACCACTTCCTTACTTATGTTGGAAATTTGTTTTAATTTCTTTACAGGTTCCCATCTGCGTATTTCATAACCACGATAAGCTGACTAAATTATGATAGCTGCTTCATCTTTGGATAGCATTTTTCTTCTACTGTCCTTTGTTTTATCAGCAGTGTTTCTACCTTCCTTGTAATTTTCTTTATCCTTGTTTTGACATCTGGAATCCACCATTGTTCCTTGGTCACCGATCTCATTGGCACTCATTGAATTCACCTTGCTGGCAGGTACATCCGGGTAGGCATCAGGGCCATGAGAACGAGCTAAGTTTAGATCTTCAGTTCCTTCTTGCCTGGTTCTCCCTTCAGAAACTTGAATCAATTTTACTTTTCTTTCAGGTTGCCCCAAATCCTTTGACAATTCTTGCGCACACCTTTTCAAAATCATATCTTATCCAGTAGCTTTCTTTGCATCTTCTGAAGCAGGCGGATGAATGCTGTCCCTAGTCAACTTGCTTAGTTTTTCATTGTCAGTAGGAGGACTAGGGGAGCTTGAACTGCCCCTAACATTTTTCTTCTTATGGAGAGGATCAACTCTCAGACAAATAGGAGGTTATTTTGATGACTTCAATGGATAAGGAGATTTGCTTTTAGCAGAAATTTGAGATGAATTTATTTCTTCAGAGTCCGTAATATGCTTTGTGGAAGAACTTATCATTTTCTCCTCATCATTTTCTGGTATTCGTAAAGCCCAACCAACTATGGGTACCATGGGCCAAGAAGCCCATTAAATAGCCCACTAATATCCCGGACAATCAATCGCCGATCCTGCTATTAGAGGTTTACCTGACTTATAACTGTGTAACCAATTGGTTAACTGATTTAACATGTTTCGATTTGTACCAATTTCTCCAATTTTAGCATTAGCCGTTAATCAACCGGTATTATTTACTGTTCTATCGGTTCCAGTTAGTTTATCGGTTAAACCAGATAATTCTTTTTTTGAAACATCAAGTTAAAATATAAACTAATAAATTTAATTTTTTTACTTCAATTATTATCATTTAAATTTTACTAATTACTATATAATTTAAAATATCCATAACAATAAAAAGTACTTAAATAACTAACTAAATAAGCACTTAGTTAATGTACTAAATATTTATATTCGTAGTATTATTTTATAAGCTAATGTACTTTATATATATTTTCATAGACTCATAGTATTACTTATTTTTAAACTATAATGGGCTTATTTTATTTAATTATTTTTTTCAACACATAATTATATCACATGTATATCTTAAGTTTTGAAACTCAATTAACACATACATACATCACATGTATATTTTGAGTTTGGATAATTAGATTTGGGGATTGAAAAAGACCTAAGTGATTCTCCATGGCCAACTCATACTTATTTTTTATTATTATTAATGTTAATAATATAAATTACAATAAGATAGTAATGGTAATTTAATATCTTCTTGCTATTATATCACAGTTTATATAGTAAGATTACTATAGGATTACAATATAATTTAGAATATACTTTGATTTTTATGTTCAGTTATTTATAGACTTTAATATATGTACTTTAATTTTTATAATAATAATAAATTATAATAGAAATTACAATAATTAAATATAAAATTTGTAAAACATTAAAGCATTAAATATATATATATATATATATATATATTCTAGTTATCTAGTTTAGTCGATGTGGAAAAGATCCAAACCGGAAAACCAAACTAATTCATTGATTACAATCAATTAAATAAAAATGAAAAAATTGGATAACCGACAATTCCAATGTAATTACCAATTTCCAATTTTGGTGCATAGCCCTATTCACTTCTAAAGCAATTAAACATAACTCAAAAGGTTGAATGGCCATAAAACAAAGTTTGAAAGGGATAAAGTGAAACTAGAGGATGAATTAATCATTTACGCTAAATGTAAATCAACATTTGTTAATGAATAACATTTTTAGTGAAAAAAAGGAAATGAAAATAAATAGAGTATGTGTTTGACTTTGCTTTGGTGCTTGTGTTTTTGTTAGATGTGTTTATTAGTGGAGTTTTTGTGCGCCAAAGAAGGCACATTATTCATTATTGGTTTGATACAACAAAATATATGCGGTCTTTCATTATGAGATCCCTCTCCAATTGTACAGCTTGCTCCATCCACTTTATCAATAACGTCAAAGAATTTTGATGGTGGAAGACCATTCAATATATGTCATCTATGTTGAATTCTTAATAGTTTACCAACGTTTTGTTCTTCATCATCATGATATGGTTGAAGAAATTTAAAATAGAACTAAACTTGTTTTTTCAAGAGCAACCACTAGGATGTAGATCATATTTATACTTATACAATAAGATAACTAAATAAGGAAAGATTATATAAAAATAAATATGTAGACTATAATCTCTTTAATCAAGAGAGAATTAACTCCTTGATTGTGATGGAGCATAATTGATTGCGATTAAGCATAATCCCTTCAATCAGAATTAACTCTTTGATTGTGATTGAACATAATCCTTTCAATCAAGATTGTGGAAACAACCATCTCATTTTATAATATCATTTTCTTGCTCTAATTGTGGAGATGATTGAGGGAATGATGGTTGAATTATGTTAATATCTTACTGCAAACTCTGCCGAGGCTGGAGGCAAAGTTTGAGCATATGAATTTTGCTTGTTGTTGTTGCAGTATTTTTTTTTCACCAAAGTTATTGTTTCCTTGATTGTTGTAATTTTGATTATGTGCTTGAAAACCATGACCATTGAAATAGAAACTATTTTGGGACTTGTGATTAGTAGACCCTAATTATTGTTGTTGTCTATAAAAGGATAATTGATATGTTGATGTATTGGTAGTGAGCCAATTTTGATGTTGCTCATGTCTTTTTCAGTAACTGAGCTTCATGTTACTGTTGGGTTGTTATAAGTGATTTTGGACTTGTGAATATGCTCAACAATTGTGACATTGTCATCTTTGTAAAGATATTTCAATTGTTGTCGAAGAGTAAATTCTCTTTTTTTAGATTCATGAGTATAGGCTTCTTTAAGAAGACCAATGGCTTATTTTGAAAGAGTGCCAATAAGCTATCCACGAAGAGAACTGTTTGATTTTATTGATGCTGTGATTTTGTTAGTTGCAGGTGACTTTGTTCATGTTACTGTTGGGTTGTTGTAGGTGCTTTTGGACTTGTGAATATGCTCAACAATTGTGACATTGTCATCTTTGTAAAAATATTTCAATTGTTGTCGAAGAGTAAATTCTCTTTTTTTTTAGAGTCATGAGTATAGGCTTCTTTAAGAAGACCAACGGCTTATTTAGAAAGAGTGCCAATAAGCCATCCTCGAAGAGAACTGTTTGATTTTATTGATGCTGTGATTTTGTTAGTTGCAGGTGACTTTGTTAGTTGCAGATGACTTTGTTAGTTGCATATGTAGAGTCACCTTGTTGTTGATTAAGGCATTTCACCCGTGATGTTCGATCAAAATCTTGATTTTCTGCAATGAAAAAAACTTTTCTCGCCATAGTGGGTAATCGTCTCATTTAAGTTGCTAACATTGTGAGAGAGAATTTATTACATAAGAGAGAAGTTGTTCACAAGTGTCTCTGATACCATGAAGAAATTTAAAATAGAACTAAACTTGTATTTTTTTCAAAGTGAGCAACCACTAGGGTGTACATCATATTTATACTCAGACAAGAAGATAACTAAATAAGGAAATATTATATAAAATTAAATACGTAGACTATAATCCCTTTAATCAAGACAGAATTAACTCCATATCAAGATTGTGATTGAACATAATTAATTGTGATTGAACATAATCCCTTCGATCAAGACTGTGGAAACAACCTTATCATTCCATTATATCCTTTTCTTACTCTAATTGTGTAGATGATTGTGGGAATGATGTTTGAGTTGTGTTAATAATGGTTTCCACTAAAATGAGTCCACTAGTGAGGCAATAAATATGCATAATCTTTGTACTCAAAGCTAAGAATTAGAGAGCATATATAATAACTAGTAAATCCACTTGTCAGTAAAGACAATATTAGCATTTCAAAACACTCATCTTGCTTCAATTATACCACTATTATCTTAGACAACAAAACACACAACTACCAACTGAAATTTAACTGGCAATATCATTCTTTTTCCACATCAAATACTAATGGGAGAAAGGCGAATATAGTCATCCAACTATGACAATTTATGACTTTTGGTCACTAAACCTTTTTTTAGCCAAAAGGGTTACTCAAATCTTTTTTTTTTTTGGCAAAATAGGTCACTCCATCCATTTAATTCGTCTAAGCAAACGAAACTGCGAACACGTGCGCAACACATGTGTATTTTCAGGGTTAAATTTGTCCAAACTCCCCTCAAAATCGCTATCAAATCTTTCAAACAAACAATATTGATCTTAAAATCTACTTTTCCAATTCCATTGTTTTCAATGAAGTTGATCATGTGGGTGGAAGCCCAAAGATTTAACTTCAATAGTTACTCAAAGCTCTGCATTTGATGTACTCGCTGACACACAAAACGATCAATCTCCCCTTACAATCAGAAAATCGACAATGTATCCAGACAATCTTAGCAAAACCCGAACCTTCACTATTTTCCTCTCATTCCTAAAGATTCCAGCTTTCTTTCTCTATGGTCTCCACACTTACGTTCATCCGGATGATGTGACTACTAACATCTCTTCACGTACGAGTGGTATTAAAGCTGCGATTTGTAGGCTCGTAGGCCAGGTGTGATTGACTCTAACCCAAACCCAAAAAGAAATCCAAAGAAAATTTTGAATTCGACAAGGATAAAGCTCAGATATTTAGACTAAATCTCAATGACGCTCACTTGAAAACATGGATTTATTCCAAACAATTTGGCAGTGTTTTTTAATTCCACAGTTGTAGCTCTTTCTTCTTTGTTGCTTCACAAATTTTTGAGGGTAGGTGAGGATTATGATATTTTGATAAATGGATCTATGATTCCGATTCTACTGGGAGTAGTTGTAATGTGTAGATTATTCTTTTTGATTGTTAAGATTTCCTTGGAATGTTCGGCATCTAAGAGGTCCGAGAAGCTATTGAGTGTTTTATTTGGGTTTGTTGGATTTCTGTGGGGCATAACCATTGTTTTTGAGATGTTCCCTAAATGGGGTTATTCTTTTTTTTTAATCATTTTATGGATTTGTTAAGTTCTCCATTACTGTAGATTTCTACTCCATTGTTGTTCTAAATTCTTCGAAAGATTTGATGGCGATTTTAAGGGAACTCTTAGTGGACAAATTTAACCCTGAAAATAAGCATGTGTTGCGCACGTTTTTATAGTTCCGTTTGTGTAGACGGATTAAATGGTCGAAGTAACCTATTTCGCCAAAAAAAGATTTGAGTGACCTTTTTGGCTGAAAAAAAAGTTTAGTGACCAAAAGTCATAATTTGTCATAGTTGGGTGATCATATTCGCCTTTCTTCCAATACTAATCATATGGCTTTAAAGCTTGTTTCTTCAATATGGATAGATATGGCCATCTGTCTGGTTTCAGAACTGGAACCGGGAGCCCCACCAAATCGGAACTGTGGCTGAGCCATCTATTGACGGTTCAGTTACGATTCCTAATATTTTGGAATCGAAACCGGCAAAAAAAAACATAATTTTTTTATTTTTGTTTTTATAATTCTATAAATATTTCTATATTTCTTCATTTTCATCACATAATTCTTTTTCTAGTATTATTTCTTAGTTTTCTAATCTTTATGTTCTAGGTTTTAGTGTTTATAGTTTAGGCCCTTTAGGGTATCAATTTTTTTAATTATTTATTCTAATTATATTATTATATTGCACTTATATACTCTTTGAATTCTAATTAATAGTTTAATCATTCTTTGAACACTCTTATCATTTATATATTTTTCTTTCTCACGTATCTAATCCTTTATAATTCTATTTTTCTAAAACCTCTATATATTAGTTCAATTTCAACTATTAATCCAATTATATTAGGTATCAACTTAATTTTCTAATTTATATTAACCTAATTTTATTATTATATATACTATGCTAATATACTATTTGAATTCAAATTAATAGTTTGATCATTCTCTCAATACTTTATTCTTTCTATATCTTTCTTTCTCACTTATCCAATATTCATAATTCTATTATTCTAAAAAATCTATATATTAGTTCAATTTTAACTTCCATTCTAATTATTTTATTATATTATACTAGTGAAATTCTAATTAATAATTCAATTATTCATATTATTTTTATATCTTAATTTGAATCTCACTTATCCAATTCTTCCTAGTTCTATTCTCTAAAAACTATATATCAAGTTCAATTGTAACTATTATTATTTTAATTATATTATTATGTTGTATTATTTTCAGTTAATAGTTTAATTATCATTTCAATAGAAATCGAATTTGAAAGTGGGATTAAAATCAAAATTTGAAACTAAAAATTGAAATAAAAATCGGAACTGGAACAAAATCGCAACTAAAATCGGAACAAAATCGGAACCAGAACCGAGACAGAACCGAAACTGGAACCGAAACTGCCGGTTCTGAAACCGTAACCGAAACCATCCCTCGACGGTTCGGTTTCGGTTCCATTGGCCACGGAACTTTCGGTTCCGGAACCGTGGCCATGTCTAAATATGGAGTATGCTATAAAAAGAAAGGAGCAATTAACGACCCTCTTAATCGTTTTGCACATCAAATACTAATCATATGCCTTTAAAGCTTGTTTCTTTGATATGGAGTATGCTATAAATCAAATCCATTTTGATTTTTTACAAAGTTTTCATGGCCTTATTCCCCAAGAATTTTGGATGAAAAAATAGTCAATGCCATTTTTCTATACCAAATCCAACTATCAGAATATTGTGTGAAATCATTATATTCCTAATTGAGAAATAGAGCCTTATTTTGAGCCTTTTCTTTAATCTCAATGTCTTCCATGTCGGTCCCATATAGATGCCCTAATTTGACAAATTAAAACTTTACTCATATGAATGTTTAATGTAAAAGTTTAATATACTTGTCCATTGTATTTATAAAAACTATCCTAAACTTCTATATAACTAGTTAGAGGTTGTATAAATAGGTGTAGCGTGTGAAAATATATACAACATGCATAAATATGTAAAATGCATAAAAATATATGTAGTTTGATATTATGTGAAAATGTATGTATTTTGTATAGATATATCTAGTGCGTGAAAATGGGTATTGCATGTGAAATTAGGTGTGCTATGTATAAATATGTAGCATAAAAAATGTGATGATTAAAAAAGCGTGGTATGTAAAATATATGTGGTATTTGTAACTTTTTATAATATGCAAAAATATATATTGTGTGTGTAAATTTTGTAGTATGGGATGTGTATTAATATGTACAATGCTTTAAAAATCTAAATAGTCTATGAAAATGTCTGTTGTAAGTGTTAATATGTTAATGCGCAAAAAAACTTGTAGTTTAGAAATATATATAATGTGTGAAAATATGTGTTATAGCTGTAAATATGTTAGTGTGAAAAAATATTTGTAGTTTATAAATATATTCATTGTGTGAAAATCTATGTAGTATGCTTAAACACATATATGTAAACATGTGATAATCTATGTAGTATAATTTATAAACATTTCTAGTTTGTAGAAGATTAATCATTTTTTTCATGAATTGGGATTTAATATCATGATCAATTGGGAGTTAAGTTGTACTGAAAATTAAATATCATAGGTTTAATTGGCAGTTAATTTTTACAATCATTTTTATGTCAAGCTAAAAACAAGTGCAACTTTTAGTAGTTCTTAATTTTATGATACTAGCAGAATAAGACGGTATCCTGCAAGGTTGGGTAACACAATAGTTTTATAATTATTTTGAATTCAATAAATAAAAATATATATTTTAATGTCATTCGTAAAAGACCTAATTTGATTACTGACGAGATGAATCTTTAAAAGTTGTCCACCCATTCAAAAGATTGCCTTTTGTTATTTTGAAGTTGAAAGATTGTCTTCTGTTATTTTGAAGTTGATCAAGTTGTCCACCCATTCAAAAGATTTCCTTTTGTTATTTTGAAGTTGAAAGATTGCTTTTTGTGATTTTGAAGCTGATCTTGCTCAGTGAGCATTTGATATAATTCTAAGTATTTTTTCTTTATTTTACTCTATTTTCATTTTTCTTTAATCGTATTTTAGATATAATTTGCTATTCTAAAATTTATATTAATTGAATATCACATTATTATTGGTCTTTCTATGGGTTGTTTATACTGCTTTCACTTTAGTCTGTACATGACTTATGAACGGTTAATGATTGGTGATGCTATTTTGGAATTTGTTTAGATTAGTAAATGTAAATACGAGTTAAGAAATAAAAAGACTTTTGTCCAATTAATCAATTTTCAATATTACACATAGAGGTTTAAATTAGATTCGTTATCTTATTTAAGTTATCAAATAAAAAGACATAATTGAATATAAAAAATTAGGCACGTTATAATACCATTAAAATAATAATAATAGAAAGAGCATAAATTATTTAAGAAAATAAATGATTGTTGTTTATTGAAACCGCAATAAGGAACATTTAAGGTATTTCACTAAAAATATACAAAGCCAATTAATTATTTTTCGGTACATGAATTATGTCGTTTAATTTTCTCCCAACTTTGACTTGATGATGATTTGAATGAAATTATAAATTTTAATAATAAAAATTTAATATATTAATGAAAAATTAAAAAACCAAAAAATATTCTTTGTCTTTCTTTTATTTACAAAAATTGCTTTTACATAGTGATTCCATCACATCAATTTTGGGTTGCCTACATTTATAGGATTCTCAATTCAATATTTCAATAAAACGACTTCCCTAATAACGAAATAAAATATACCTAAAAATGGAAGAAGTTAAATATTACAATTAAAAATACAAGAGGTTAATTCAAAAGGCGGCAATAATTCAAGGAGATCCATTATATTTTATCTTTATCTTTATCTTTCTTTCTTTCTTTTTTTCTTTCTCTTTTTCCTTTTTTTATTAAATACAAGGCTATAGGAGATTAAATATATATTGTACGGTAATTGAAATTAATTATATATCAAACACAACAAAAGAATACATATATTGTACAAACAAAAGGTAATATAAAATGGGAATATCAGAAATTAGTTTTCTCTTTACAAAAGCATATTGTTTCAAGTGTTTTCATCCAAAAATTGATGTAATATTCTTTTATTTCATTCTCAATATCTCAAATGGTGGCCTAAATCCATTTCGTCTTTTGCATCTTTTTAATTCAAAAAACAAAAAATAACACAAAAAAATTAATGTCCCCTTTATAAAAAAGGGAAAGAAAAACAAATAACTTTAACTCATATAAAACAAAAAAAAAAATTGAAAGGATAAAAAAAGGTGGACATAAATTATTACAACATTAATAACATTCCATAAAGCCAACAAAAAATTACACTCTTCAATCCCCTTCAACATCAACAAAAACAACTTCGATGGCAAGAACAATTTAAAAGAAGAAATAAAAAAAAATAAAAAGAGAAGAAAATCAAAAGAAAGGGTCAAAAGAAATAATTTGAGAGGTAAAACAGTGGGGAAGAAGTAGAAAGAAAAAATTGAAATGAAATTTTAGAGAAATCTAATATTAGGAAAGGTAGAGAAATAAGTAACGGAACAAATGATATTAATGAACATTAAATGCTGAATGAAAGGAAAACAAAAAATAAGAATGACGCTGTTTGAAGAAAAAGCTAAAGTGAAAAAAATAAGTGAATTGGGAGGATGACCACAAATGACATGGACGAAGTCTCACTCCACTCATTCTTAGAACTTACATATAGATGCGAGACATGCACTAAATATTAATTTTCTTTTTGGAAAATGGTAATTTTGCCGTAAAAAACTAAGGCTATGTTTGGATTGAGAGAAATGGAGGGAGAGGAAAGGAAAGGAAAGGAAACCAGTGGAAAGGAAAAGAGACTAGAGTAGAGGAAAACAATTTCCCTCTAGTCTGTTTGGATAGGGTGGAAAAAAAAGGAAATGATATACTATAAATAATATTGGAGATTAGAAGAAAAATAAAAAAAGATAAATTTTTTATATTGTATGACTAATTTACCAACTAATATAATAAATTAAATCAGTCAATTTACACTTACTTCTTTTTTTTTTTAATCTTAATCTACTATTTATTTTATTAATATTATTTTTTATATAAGATAAAATAAAATTAAAAATAATAAAACTAATAAAATAAATAAATATAAACACAACAATCAAATAAAAATATATGTTAATTATAGATAAGCGTGTTATTTTTTTAATAAAAAATCAAAAATTATTTTTTATAGCTTTTATAATTTTTTAGGAGATTATTGTATTTTTATATAAGACAATGATGTTTGAGGTATAAATGCTAATCTTTTGGATGTGAATAAATTTTTTATTAAGAGATAATTATTATAAATTTTATGATGATACCTTTTTTTAACATAAAAGTTTTTTAGTTAAACGTTGATTCAACTTTAAAAAAAATTATGGAGATTATTAAAGTTTTATAAATCAAATCAAATTCTAATAAAATAAAACTCTAATATTATTTTGTGGGTGCTTAAAATTTGTAAGAAATTGAAACTCAATTCTATTAATATATCATAATAATTTGAATAATATTGTAATAAAATATTTATTCACGTGAAGAATTATTATATTATAGAAATCAAATCAAATTTTAATAAAATTAGAACTCTAGATATAGATAGAATTACAAGAGATTAAATTTCTCAAATCTTTATAAAAGTTATTTACACATAAAAAGTTTACGTTATAATTTCTAAACAAAATTTTAAGTTAAAAAATAATTTTATAATGAATAATTATTTACAATAAATGGTTTCCTTCCGTTTTCGCCGCCCACTTTTGGACGGAAACAGAAATTGACTCAAATAGTTATATCTAATCTCTCCTAATTCCTCACTTTCCTTTCCTCTCCCTCAAAAAATAATTATCCAAACACATAAATACTAATCCTTCCCTTTCCTTTCCTTCCCTTTCCCTCCCTTTCCCTCAATGCAAACATAGCCTAAGAGTTTTGAGAAAGTCTTATGATTTTTACAAAACTATAGTTTTTGGGAAGGTTTGTTTGTGGCTTTAGGACATTTTGCTCATTTCCTAAAAAGTTTGAGTAAAGCCTTAAGGTAGGGGAGCTGAAATTATCTCTTACCCTTGAAAATGTATAGCTTTGCGAGAAATTTTTCATATGTTGCAGGGAAATATCCTTATTTACTTGAGTTTTATAGTGTAGACATAATTTGTTGCGAGTACATAGACATGATCATAGTTCTGGAACCGCTGGTTCCTCCGTGGTCACGGGAACCGGAATCGAATCACCGAGGATGGTTTTGGTTCCGATTAAGTTTACGGTTCCGATTTTGTTCTGGTTTCGGTTCAGATTTTGTTCCGGTTTCAATTTTTATTTCGATTTTTAGTTTCAATTTCGATTTTAATCTCACTTTTAAATTTTATTTATATTGAAGTAATGATTGAACTAGTAATTCAAATTCAAATAATATAACACAATAATATAATTAGAATGATAGTTAAAATCGAAATTAATATATAGAGCTTTTAGAAAACTAGAACTAGGAATGATTAGATAAGTGAGAATGAAAGATATAAAAATAATTCAAATAATTGAACATTTGCATTATTAATTGGAATTCAACTAGTATAATATAATAATATAATTAGAATAGTAGTTAAAATTGAACTAATATATAGAGTTTTTATAATAATAGAATTATGAAGGATTAGATAAGTGATAAACAAAAATATAGAAAGAATTAGAGTATAGTGAGAGAATAATTGAACTATTAATTGGAATTCAAATAGTGTATTAGCATAATATAGAATTATGATAATATAAATTAAAAAAGTTGATACATAATATAATTGGAATAATAGTTGAATTGAACTAATATATGGAGTTTTTAGAAAAATAGAATTATGAAGGGATTAGATGAGCGAGAAAGAAAGATATATAAATGATAAGAGAATTGAAAGAATGATTGAACTATTAATTAGAAATCAAATAATATATTAGTATAATATAATAATAGAATTAGAATAATTAATTAGTAAAGTTGATGCCCTAAATCTAAATCCAAACCTAAACTTTAAACCCTTGATAAGTAGGTTTCATACCTACTTGTATAGATTATTTCACTTAGCTTTTGGCTTGAATTGCATGCATTTATGTGGTGAAATGTGATATTGTGCGCACTTATATGGTTTGTAACTCGATGTGCTAAAATGGTGAAAAGGACCACAAATGGTGTTAAAATGAGGCAAATGTGTGTTTTGATGTCAATTGGTAGGAAAGAGTTCAAAGGTCTTGAATGGTGAGTGGGAATGAAATGAAAACCGAAAATGAGCTTGATTGGCAAAATTAGGGTTTTGGCAGATTTGAGTGTGAACTTGTTTTGAGCATAACGTCTTCAATACTAGTCCAAATGATGAGATCTTGGATGTTCTGGAAAGCTCTTTGCGTGTACTTCATTTATTATGTTTTAACGTGTTTCTAATTCAGTGTGTACATGTGAGAAACGGGGGCATCTTTGTGATTGCTACCTCAGGATTTAGTTGTTAAAAATCATGTTGACACAGTTTGGGAGATTGTTAATAACTTGAGCTACAGACCTTCCATTAAGGTGGTTCTTGATCCATTGGAAAGCCAAGAGATAGACCTAGAACTTTTATGTTTTTCAACGAGACCAGTTCCGATGTTAAGTCGCACGAATTTGGCAAACAGGTCGGGTCTCAAGCTGGAACAAACTTTCAGCCGCATCACAGATTAAGCACTCACAATTTCTTCACAAGTTTTTTTACAAGCACCTCACAAGCACACTTCGCTGCACACATGCATGCGACGAAGTGCACTTTGCCGCACACATGCATGCGGCGAAGCTCACTTCGCCGCAATACACATGCACACACTCATCTCAATCTCACACATTTGCACACGACTCACCACTTGCATTCATACTCAACACTTCTGCACACTTGCACTTCAAACATTCATCTATTTATCCCATTCCTTAATTCACACACATGTGCAAGGATTTCAACACTTCACCACATATCAATCTATCCCTCTTTTCACAACACTTAGATTCAACAATTCTCACCACTCACAATTCATTCCACTTCACATTCACATTCACAACATCATCCTCATTTCACTCCATATGTTCACAACTCATTTCACCCACATTTACACTACACAGTATAACAATATCACACTCAAGCTCACCAACATATTCCTCATTCATTTCACTCACACTCATGCACACTACACTTCACATCTCAATTTTCATTCTTCATTCTTCATCCAAGAATTCACAACTCTCACAACGTATTTCATTCTTGTTCAGAAGATCAACACCCATCTCACACACTTCATTCTTGGTTGTTTGAATGCATTTCATTATTCATCTATTCACTTCACACATTCATAAACACTCACTCAAGTTGGTATTCAGTCTTCACATAACCCATTTCATTTCATTTCTCAAGTTAGTTGTTTACTTACATGAAGCTGCTACTTCCAGGAGCTTTTGGGGGGGCTTCGTGAGCAGATGGCGAAGTGTTGGCGAGACTTCGTGAGTTTGGCGAAGTGTTGGCGAGGCTTCGTCAAGCTGGATTTGCTCTATGCCACACGTCGTTATTTTGGGCATAACTTCCTCATCCCAGCTCCGAATTTGGTGATTCAAAAGGCTGTGGAAAGCTAACACATAGGGCTATAACTTTGGTCTTTTAAGCTTTTCCTAATTCACAGTGTTTTATGGTCGAATTTTAGCTGGAAGTTGCAGCTTGGAGGTGTGCGCTCTTGAGCTTGCTGGAAAATAAGCAAAGTGTTGAAGCTCTGAAGCTTCTGAATTTCTCGGGCAGATGAAGGCGTGAAGTCTAAAGGCTTGAAGGCGTGGTTTCTGCGAATGCTGGATTGCTTGGAAGTTCGTGGAGTTGCAGAGGCGTGATTTGAAATGGCTTGAAGGCGCTGGATTGCTCTGATTTCTTCACTTGAGTTCTGAGAAGTGAAGGCGTGAAATGCTTAAGCCTGAAGGCGTGGGAAATGGACTGAAGGCGAGCGGCTGTTAGCCCAAAGGCGCGAAAGTGCTGAAAAAATGTTCTCAACTTCGAATTTTCACATTTTGAGCTGATTTTTGGTTCTTCCATTTAAGGGCACTTTTGTAATACCTTAGGTAGTTTACAGTTGCGTATTAGTTACATTTTCATAGCTCTATATATAGAACATGTAGCTAATGTGTAAAGGGATTTTGGGGGGAAGATTTTAGAACTATCTTTGAATTAGAGCGGGAATTCTCATTTTCTCTCTCTAGATCTACTTTCTCTCACTAAACATTTCTCCTCCAATCTCAATTCCGATTGTGAATTTGGACTGGATTCTTCTTTCTTATTCTCAATTGACAAAGGAGTCGACAATTCTCTTGATTTAATCGGTAAATTCCTCCAATTAAGTGAGAATGAGATTATCAATGTTGGAATTTGTTGATTTTGAAATGAGAAAGATGTTTTCTGGCTAAATTTATGATATCTTAGGATTCTTAATGGATGAATACGTGTTTTAGTAGATTGTATGCTATGCAATTGATCTAATTGTTGAGAATTGAAATCACATTTGAATTGAGCATAAACATATGTTGAACTTCATAATTCCTAGCTAATCTTGAATGGACCTAGCTTCGATTGTGATAACCATGTCAAGTTGAAGTGTGATTCACCAATTTTAGTCCAGAATCATGGAACGAGAACTCAATTGTGATTATTCTAGTCTTTGCACTTGATTACTGCAATTAATTCAATTCTGAAACTCAGGCCTCGCGCCATAGGAAGTGTTAATGAATTGAAACATTAGGAAAAGTGTTAAAGAAGCTTCTGTGTTAACAACAATGATATGTGAACCCTAGAATGGGCCTCGCCATGGGAGTTCTTAGGACTTTGCTTATTAGAGTAGTTAGCTGGGAGAGTTGAGACTTTGCGGAGCTTTTTCCACCATTCTCGGGCCTCGCCATGGGAGAGGATGGTGATTTGGGGGTACAAGTAGTGGTGTGGTCGCCATGCTAACCACAGCTTGGACTTCTAGCCAATTTAGGTCTCCAAAGCATTTAATTGTTTACCAATTGCATAGCATAGATTTACTAAGCCTGTGTTCATCCAATACAAGAATCCTGAGATATCTGTTTCATCCTTGCTTGTTGCTATATTTTGCATCTTGTTTTCGTTCTCTTTTTGTGTTGAATTTTCCTCTTTCCAGTACTTAGATTCCGAGACTAAGACTTTAAGAACAATTTGATCAATATTCTTGACCTACGCCTTTCCTGTGGATTATGATCCCTACTTACGCTACTATATTAGTGTTTATGGTAAAATTGAGCTGATACGACTTTAAGCTATCAATTTTTGGCGCCGTTGCCGGGAAAGGCAATTGGTTATGGTATTAGTTGGATTGTTCTTGAAGTTTCCCTTGTTCTGTTTTGTGTTTTGATTACTTTAGTTTTCACTTTGTGTTTTGTTCTTTGCACTTTTGAGTACTTGTTGAGGAATTGTGATCTGTTTCCTTGTTGCAAAGTTGAAGTTCTCGAGCTTTTGTTATTATACTCTGCAACAGTGTGCTGTGTATGCCAAGGTCTAGCAGGTCTGCAGGTGAACCAGAATTTCCATTGGACCTCGAATTGCAGAAGACCTTGAGGAATCAAAGGAAAGAAAGGATGGCCGTTCCAGGACCGAGAGTACCTCGTTTTGGTGACCATTACGCGATAAACTTTGACAATGGCATGAGCAGCAGGACATAGACGTTGAGAGCTACCACATACCAACTCAAATCGTCTCAATGATCACTCAAGGGCAGTTTTTCCAAGGGCTTGACAATGAAGACCCGAATGATCATCTTGATTGGTTCTTAGGTCTCTGCAGCACATTTAAGCTTCCAAGAGTGGATCGAAGTCAGGTGCATAGGATTCTATTCCCTTTGTCTCTCAGAGGGAAGGCTAAACATTGGTTCCGGACCATTGGAGGTGCAAATGCAGCTATACCTTTTGAAGAATTACAAAAGAAGTTTTTGGCAAAGTACTTCCCACCTGCGAAGTTGGAAAATAGAAGGATGGACATCATGAACTTTCAGCAACTTGATGGTGAAATCTTCCGTGAGGCCTGGGAAAGGTTCAATGATCTAATTAGGCAATGCCCAAACCATGACTTGGGAGAGATAAGAGAACTGAACATTTTCTTCAAGGGTCTTAATGCTGAGTCCTCATTAATGGTGAAAGCTTGCGCAAATGGAGCTCTCAAAGATAAGAGTGTCCAGGAGGTAAGGGAATTATTTGACCGAATTGCAGAGGATGAATACTTATTCCCTGAGTCAAGGAAAACTCATGGCAGAAGGCAAAGAGGAATACTGGACTTAGATGAGGAGACTTCTCTTAATGCAAAAGTTGAAGCATTGGCCAAGCAGGTGCAGAATCTAAAGGCTGCCCAGACAAAGGCTCCAGTTCTCTCTTGTGGACTATGCAAAGGGGATCACCACACGGATGAATGCGCCATCACTACTGAATCCATTCAGTATGTGAGCAACTATGGCAATAAACCTCAATATGGTGGGAACTATTCTGGCAACAACTACAATGGAGGCAATAGAGGATATGGTGGCAACCAAGGAAGTTGGAGTAATCAGCAGAACCAAGGAGGAAACTATTACCAAGGGAATGATCAAAGGAAAACAACCACTGCACCTCTAGGTTTTGATCACCAAGCCAGCACCTCAGAGCCAAGGAACTCATCAGTGGAAAAAATGCTCCGTAGTCTTATAGAAAAGGTGGATAAAAATGAGGAGAGATTTGTTGCTTTGGAGACATCTGTAAGACATCATGATGGCACATTCAAAAACATTGAGATGCAATTGGGTCAACTTACGAATGCTATACATCATAGGCCTAGTGGATCTCTCCCGAGTGATACAATCCCAAATCCCAAAGGCAGGGCAGAGTGTAAAGTCATTACATTGAGAAGTGGTAAGAAAGTGCAAAAATCATCTAAGCCTGAGGAGGAGAAATGTGTCATTGAGAAGGAAAGTGTTCAAATTGAGGAAGAGAATGTTTATGAGGAAATGGCACCAAAGAAGGTTGATGAACAGGAAACGATTGCATTGGAAAAGAAGGATGAGCAAAATGCTACAAAAACTGGGAGGAAGGAAATACTAGATAGGGTGGGAAATGAGATCACCAAGAACTCCAATCCTTACAACTACCCTGAGTATGCTCCAAAACCACCTTTCCCAGAAAGAAAGAAACCACCTCCAAAACAAGGCCCTCAGTTCAAAAGGTTCCTGGATGTACTCAAGCAGGTGAATGTGAATCTTCCTCTGATGGATTTAGTGACATCAATGCCAAAATATGCTAAGTATCTCAAAGATCTCATCTCCAACAAAGAACAAATTCTAAGATGTGATGTGCCCATGAAGGTTTCTGAGTGCATTCAAGCTTGGATGGTTCATGATCTTCCTCCAAAGCTTAAGGATCCAGGAAGTTGCACTATCCCATGCAAGATAGGCACAAGACATTTTGCAAAGGCTTTATGTGATTTGGGTGCTGGGATCAATTTAATGCCATTATCCATTGCCATCAGTGTTGGATTGGAAAGCAGGATTCGCCCAGTTGCACTCACACTCCAATTAGCAGACAGAACATTAGTGACTCCCACAGGTTTGGTAGAAGACGTTTTGGTAAGTATTGATAAATTCACTTTGCCTGTTGATTTTATTGTGCTTGACATGGAAGAGGACCCTGAGGTTCCTCTCATTTTTGGTAGGCCTTTCTTAGCCACTGGAGATGCGTTAATTGGTGTTTGAAATAAAACTGTCACTTTTCGGATTAATAACGAGGAAGTAGTTTTTTATGTGAATTATGCCATGAAACAACCTATGCCTGTAGAGTCTTGTTGTTCCATTCAGGTTGTAGAGTGTTCTCCAATTCTAGTGGATGAGGGTTTTAAGCATGACTACATTTCTGTTGATGAATTTGTTGATGATGAAGAAATTGATTGTGATGAGCTTGATGAAGAAAATTGCTTAATTTCATTAGATAGTGCACGTATAGAAGAATGTGGTTTCATAGATGTTTCAAACTTTGAATTGTCAAGCCAAACTTTGGTAGACCATACATCACAAGAAGCATGTGTTAAGATTGTTCAAATGATAGTGAGGAACATGTTTTACTTGACGATGATGATGGTTGTTCTTTTCTTGATACTTTGATAAATTGCATAGAGTCACATTTGGAAGAGCATTGTGGTACCATGAATAATGATAATGTGGAAATTGCTGAGACTCTTTGTAAAACATGAACTTTTGAAACTGAGAATGCAAATGAGTGTGTCATTGGTACTTCACTCCTAGTGCATAATGAGAAATTCTTGTTACGAAATGACAATGTTGTTTGTGATGATAATGTTGAGAAAATTGGTGGAGTCAATAATGTTAGTCTTGATGATAAAAATGTAAACATTTTGAATGATAATGATAACATGGTGAACAATTGTGAATTTGAGACTTTTACTTTTGAACTTCTTGATGAACTTGTTGAGACCATGGATTTGCATTCCTTGGTTGAGCCTTGCAGGACTACTATGGATAGTGTGGTAAACGAGGGCTATGATTTGCTTCAAATGAATGTGAAATTTGGAGAAAGTTCTTTTCATGATCCTGTGCTTACACATCTCTTCAACACTTCAATGTCTTCTGGGAAGGAGGAGCGTGCTTATGAGAGTTCATCTTTTGTGTGGAGCAGAGATGGATTTACTGAGTTCTTTTCATGACCAAGACATATGTTGTGGAAGAATAAAGTCTGGCTGGAGACTATTTAAATCCAGAACTACTTCTTTTCACTTGGTTCTAATAAAGCAGTTTGGTTTAATTAGTTTTTACGTTTTCTTTTATCTTGATGTTATTCACCAAGGCCACTCATGATAAATGTATATGTTCAGGAAGGGATTTGCAAAGAAAATATGCCATGCACCCAAGAGGCTAAGTGTGGGGGAGTGATGCCACGAAATTTTTCATATGAGGAAAATGGACCAAGACATCTCCACAAAGTAAACATGGGCATTCATGACAATATCAATACCAGGGAGCTCCTGAACCTATTCTTTTTACTTTACATTGAGGACAATGTAAGTTTTAAGTGTGGGGGAGGGAATGTTGCTTGCTGTGGTTTGTGTTTTCTTTTTGTGCTTAGTTTGACGTTTTGGAAATTTGATGTGTTGGAAATTTTTAAAATTTTTTAAAATTTTTTTAAAAAAATTTTGTAATTTGATGTGTTTTTGTGTTTATTTTCTCTCATGAATTTTTGTTGTGTTAGTTTGAGTTTATTACCCTTATGTGTGGTGTTTTCCATGTTTTGTGCAAGTTTTTCATGTATTGAGGAAAATTTAAAATTTTGGTGAAATTTGAAAATTTGGTGAATAGGTGAAAGTTTTGGTGTGAGTGGTGTGTTTCTAGTGGGATGAAGTTTTTAAGTGTTAAGGAGTGTGAGTGTGCAATAAGGTGTCAAATGTGTAATGAAAGAAACAAGAGTGTGGTGAAAGTGAGTGCAAGGGTAGTAACACTTTGTGCTATGCTTTGGTCTTTTGTTAGGTTATGTTCAAAATTTGAGTTCATCCAATTTCTATTAATGCTTTGCATGCGAAAATGTTTTTGTTTCCTTTGGTTCCAATCTTGATGAAATTGGCACATTTTGTTGGTCAAGGCATCATGTCAATGTAAGATAGATATGCCATGAAAAATTGTTCTTGGACATAGGAGGAAAATGATTCAATACATTCTTATTGTTGTGCATTATTTCGGTTGTTTTGGATGCTCTTGCATGCATAATCTTTTAGAGACATTTAAGAACTTTAAGTCACACAAGAAATGATATGGAGAAAAAGCCTTTTGGCAATTGGGAATGAAAAGCCGAAATACCCTTGGCAAGCATAATTGAGAAAAAACAGCCATAAAACTCAGGCAGCAAAAGGGGAAAAAAAGAGCCATAAGACCCAAGGCAGGCACACCAATGTGTGCAATGAAAGAAAGAAAGAAGAGAAAAGCACTAAAGTGCAAAAGTAAGTGAAATGTGAAGTCAAATATGAAAAGCACCAATGTGCACCATTGATCTTGTGTGATTTTTAGTTCTTGAATGTGAACAATGTGATTGTTATGCAAAGAGATGTTTTGGAACAAAAGATATAATGCATGCATAAGAATGGATGAATTAAGATTCCTCACACACACTTGCACCATGACATTTTGGTCTTTATTCATCGTGCCTTGATTGATAACTTGTGTTGAAATTTGATCGTTGGGATTAAAGACATGTTATGAATTTTATGCATGACAAATAAATTTTGATGAACTCATATGAGAACAAGCTTGACAGAGGAGTGAGGTATAGTGTTAAGTGGTTTTGAAATATGGGATTTGTGTCTTTGCTTGAGGACAAGCAAAAGTTCAAGTGTGGGGGAATTTGATAAGTAGGTTTCATACCTACTTGTATAGATTATTTCACTTAGCTTTTGGCTTGAATTGCATGCATTTATGTGGTGAAATGTGCTATTGTGCGCACTTATGTGGTTTGTAACTCGATGTGCTAAAATGGTGAAAAAGACCATAAATGGTGTTAAAATGAGGCAAATGTGTGTTTTGATGTCAATTGGTAGGAAAGAGTTCAAAGGTCTTGAATGGTGAGTGGGAATGAAATGAAAACCGAAAATGAGCTTGATTGGCAAAATTAGGGTTTTGGCAGATTTGAGTGTGAAATGTTTTTGAGCATAACGTCTTCAATACTAGTCCATATGATGAGATCTTGGATGTTCTAGAAAGCTCTTTGAGTGTACTGCATTTCTTATGTTTTAACGGATTTCTAATTTGGTGTGTACATTTGAGAAACGGGGGCATCTTTGTGATTGCTACCTCAGGATTTAGTTGTTAAAAATCATGTTGACACAGTTTGGGAGATTGTTAATAACTTGAGCTACAAACCTTCCATTAAGGTGGTTCTTGATCCAGTGGAAATCCAAGAGATAGACCTAGAACTTTTATGTTTACCAACGAGTCCAGTTCTGATGTTAAGTCGCACGAATTTGGCAAACAAGTCGGGTCTCAAGCTGGAACAAACTTTCAGCCGCATCACAGATTAAGCACTCACAATTCCTTCACAAGTTTTTTTACAAGCACCTCACAAGCACACTTCGCTGCACACATGCATGCGACGAAGTGCACTTCGCCGCACACATGCATGCGGCGAAGCTCACTTCGCCGCAATACACATGCACACACTCATCTCAATCTCACACATTTGCACACAACTCACCACTTGCATTCATACTCAACACTTTTGCACACTTGCTCTTCAAACATTCATCTATTTATCCCATTCCTTAATTCACACACATGTGCAAGGATTTCAACACTTCACCACATATCAATCTATCCCTCATTTCACAACACTTAGATTCAACAATTCTCACCACTCACAATTCATTCCACTTCACATTCACATTCACAACATCATCCTCATTTCACTCCATATGTTCACAACTCATTTCACCCACATTTACACTACACAGTATAACAATATCACACTCAAGCTCACCAACATATTCCTCATTCATTTCACTCACACTCATGCACACTACACTTCACATCTCAATTTTCATTCTTCATTCTTCATCCAAGAATTCACAACTCTCACAACGTATTTCATTATTGTTCAGAAGATCAACACCCATCTCACACACTTCATTCTTGGTTGTTTGAATGCATTTCATTATTCATCTATTCACTTCACACATTCATGAACACTCACTCAAGTTGGTATTCAGTCTTCACATAACCCATTTCATTTCATTTCTCAAGTTAGTTGTTTACTTACATGAAGCTGCTACTTCCAGGAGCTTTTGGCGAGGCTTCGTGAGCAGATGGCGAAGTGTTGGCGAGACTTCGTGAGTTTGGCGAAGTGTTGGCGAGATTTCGTGAGTTTGGCGAAGTGTTGGCGAGACTTCGTGAGTTTGGCGAAGTGTTGGCGAGGCTTCGTCAAGCTGGATTTTCTCTATACCACACATCCGTATTTTGGGCATAACTTTCTTATCCCAGCTCCGAATTTGGTGATTCAAAAGGCTGTGGAAAGCTAACACATAGGGCTATAACTTTGGTCTTTTAAGCTTTTCCTAATTCACAGTGTTTCATGGTCGAATTTTAGCGGGAAGTTGCAGCTTGGAGGTGTGCGCGCTTGAGCTTGCTGGAAAATAAGCAAAGTGTTGAAGCTCTGAAGCTTCTGAATTTCCCAGGCAGAAGAAGGCGTGAAGTCTAAAGGCTTGAAGGCGTGGTTTCTGTGAATGCTGGACTGCTTGGAAGTTCGTGGAGTTGCAGAGGCGTGATTTGAAATGGCTTGAAGGCGCTGGATTGCTCTGATTTCTTCACTTGAGTTCTGAGAAGTGAAGGCGTGAAATGCTTAAGCCTGAAGGCGTGGGAAATGGACTGAAGGCGCGCGGCTGTTAGCCCAAAGGCGCGAAAGTGCTGAAAAAATGTTCTCAACTTCGAATTTTCACATTTTGAGCTGATTTTTGGTTCTTCCATTTAAGGGCACTTTTGTAATACCTTAGGTAGTTTACGGTTGCTTATTAGTTACATTTTCATAGCTCTATATATAGAACATGTAGCTAATGTGTAAAGGGATTTTGGGGGGGAGATTTTAGAACTATCTTTGAATTAGAGCGGGAATTCTCATTTTCTCTCTCTAGATCTACTTTCTCTCACTAAACATTTATCCTCCAATCTCAATTCCGATTGTGAATTTGGACTGGATTCTTCTTTCTTATTCTCAATTGACAAAGGAGTCGACAATTCTCTTGATTTAATCGGTAAATTCCTCCAATTAAGTGAGAATGAGCTTATCAATGTTGGAATTTGTTGATTTTGAAATGAGAAAGATGTTTTCTGGCTAAATGTATGATATCTTAGGATATTTAATGGATGAATACATGTTTTAGTAGATTGTATGCTATGCAATTGATCTAATTGTTGAGAATTGAAATCACATTTGAATTGAGCATAAACATATGTTGAACTTCATAATTCCTAGCTAATCTTGAATGGACCTAGCTTCGATTGTGATCACCATGTCAAGTTGAAGTGTGATTCACCAATTTTAGTCCGGAATCATGGAACGAGAACTCAATTGTGATTATTCTAGTCTTTGCACTTGATTTTTGCAATTAATTCAATTCTGAAACTCAGGCCTCGCCATAGGAAGTGTTAATGAATTGAAACATTAGGAAAAGTGTTAAAGAAGCTTCTGTGTTAACAACAATGATATGTGAACCCTAGGATGGGCCTCGCCATGGGAGTTCTTAGGACTTTGCTTATTAGAGTAGTTAGGTGGGAGAGTTGAGACTTTGCGGAGCTTTTTCCACCATTCTCAGGCCTCGCCATGGGAGAGGATGGTGATTTGGGGGTACAAGTAGTGGTGTGGTCGCCATGCTAACCACAGCTTGGACTTCTAGGCAATTTAGGTCTCCAAAGCATTTAATCGTTTACCGATTGCATAGCATAGATTTACTAACCCTGTGTTCATCCAATACAAGAATCCTGAGATATCTGTTTCATCCTTCCTTGTTGCTATATTTTGCATCTTGTTTTCGTTCTCTTTTTGTGTTGAATTTTCCTCTTTCCAGTACTTAGATTCCGAGACTAAGACTTTAAGAACAATTTGCTCAATATTCTTGACGTACGCCTTCCCTGTGGATTACGATCCCTACTTACGCTGCTACATTAGTGTTTAGGGTAAAATTGAGCTGATACGACTTTAAGCTATCAACCCTAAACTCTAAAACCTAGAATATAAAGATTAGAAAAAATAAGAAATAATATTTGAAAAATAATTATGTAATGAAGATGAAGAGATAGAAATATTTATAGAATTATAAAAAGCAAAAATAGTAAATTTATTTATTTATTTATTGTTTGTTCCTGTTCCACATTTTTAGGAATCGAAAATTAGAATCAGAACTTTCCAGTCGGTTCCAGTTCCAGTTTAGAACTGGGGTCCCCGCGGTTCCTATTTCAGAACTAGCCAAGTGGCTATGTCTACGAGTACATGTGCATTGATACGGTTTGGCATGTAGTATTGACAAGGCTATAGAAACTAGAGCCTATTGTTGGTTTAATTTAGTCAAAGGTTATTCCTATGAAACTAGGGACAATGCACAAGAAGAAAATATTGATTGATTAATAATCACCAATTCATTAGTTAATTTTGTGACTAATTACCAATGCCATAAAGTCATATATGTTGTATTACTAACATAGCTTGTTACTCAATGTGCACAGTCACATAATAGGTTGGATATGATGGTTAACCACTAATTCAATTGATGAGTTGTTAGTTATTAACCAATTAAATATTTTTGGGGTGCTCAAATGCAGACTTGCGAAATAGAAGTATCTATTTCACTTGATTTTCATAAATTTGTGCACTGTTTTTTTTTTTTTGGCTTTCCTATGTAGATACTTTTGATGGTTATCGAATCATGTACATTGCTTTTCAAAATATCTTTTGGTTATTGTATAAATGTCATAAAGCTTCAACATAGAAATTTTGAGGAATATAATTCATTTCCATCTCTTGAAGAATAGTTTGGTCGGAGTAAATTAGGAGTACGTTAAAAACGTGTATTTGTTTATTGTTGTTTTAGTTTTTCTTTTTTTTTCAAATTTAATTTGATTTATTTATTTTGTCCATTTTTTTACCAAACTTTTGAAAACTAAAAATAATGCTATAGTAATTATTTTTCTAATAATATTTTTTTATATTTGTTAAAAATAAATTATTAAATTTAATTTTAAATTTTGTAGTGATAAACACTTTTTCTAACTTAATTTTTTACCAAAACCAACTCATAAACTATTAATTCAAATTAAAATTTTAAATTTTTATTAATAATCAATTTTTCAATACAAATTTCACCAAAATAAAGTTCTTAAATCAAACACCTTCTAAAAAATGTTTTTATTATAAAACCAAAAAATACCCTATCCAATTGAATTGAAGAGTTTTCTCAAGTGGAGAAGCAATTTGATTTATATCACAAGATTTGAGAAGGTAAAATTTATGCCTTTCCATCTTGTTCTACACAACTTTTTCATTAATTAATAAAATGCAAGTGGTAGAAAACTTTCAAAAAGAAAAAAAAAACTGCTATTAGTGTCTATTAACAACACCCCTCCCACCAACTATCAATCAATTTTATTTTTCATCATTTGAAAATTTCATCTCTTAATTTGGAAATATTGATACTGTAATCCTTTTATGATTCAACTTTGACTTTTGTATTTTTTCTTTTTTGATTGGCTAACGCCACTCCCAGTTTTATTAATAAAAGTGATAGGTTACAAAAGACAATGGTGAAAATATCTACACCATTAGTACAAAAAGAAAAGCTATAAATAGGGTAAACTCTTCCCTTACATTGTAGCTCTTATTTCAAGAACTCAAGTGACTATTGTTCTAAAAAACAAGGGAAAGGAGATTAAATCCTAAAATGCTTCTAGCTAACCATATTAGGTTTAATCTCAAACCACTCGTTTCTTGAGCCTATGAACGATAAATAAATAAGGAGTACACTTCCTCCTTTACAAACATGAGGATGAGAGAATTAAGAATAGCATGACTGCCATAGTATTTACAACTATTTCAATTGTTCTTTTATTTTATTTTTTTATAAAAAGAATTAAGGCAAATCTATATAAGTCTATATGCATATTTAACATTGGACATTTTGAGATTGTATTTCATTGTTGCCTTGACGATTTTCTATTCCTTTCCTTCTGTTAATCCAAGGATTATAGCAAAATTTGAATTGGAATTATAAAAAAATATTGGGATGACTTTATGTTTCGCTTTTCTATTTCTATATGATATTCAACATATTCGTATCGTGACTTTCACTTGTCCATGGGTTTCAAAAGATTATAAATTGGAGTAATTAAAGTAATTTTGAAGAATAAAATCACAACTTTCAGCAATTAATAAATTATTTTGAAATATTGGTTTATATTATATGGTTATATTTGATTTTCCAATTTTCAATTTTGCGAGGATTGTATGAATATGAATATGAATATTTAGAAATATTGGTTTAAAAATATATTCTTAATCCTAATGTTTCCAAAGTACATCCAAAATATAATCATAAATTGGAAAATAAATCGATTCTCAATTATTCAATATGAACACCTCTATTATACCACTTATAAAGAATAATTATTGATGAAAATTGTCACAAAAATTAATTTATGTGACTGGAATTGATATTAAATGAGTTGGTAATATACAACAATCACAAGATATATAGTAACAGAGAGTGACATAGAAATTGTACCACAAAAGATCCATTGCTTAAACCAACTATGTTTGTGACTTTCAATTGTCATGGATTACAAAGGATTATAAATTGGAGTAATTAAGTAACTTTGAAGAATAAAAAGCATAACTTTCAATGATTAATAATTCAATTAGAAATATTGGTTTGTTTTTTATGGTTATTATTTAATTCTCTCTTTTTCTATTATGCGAGGACGGTATGAATCTAAATAGTATACGTGAAACACTAGAAGAGAAAAAATAACAGAGAAGAATGAAGAAACTCTTCTTTGTTAGTCATTGAATTTTCGAATGAAAAAAGAAAAGAAAAGAAAAAGATAACTGGTTGAAATTGTTTATGTTTGAAAAGAATATTCAAAAATTATGGTTTAAGCAAAAGTGAATAATAAGAAAATTATCCATGCTTCAAGTAACGTATTGAATAATTTGGTAAAGAATTACTTTGGTGCAAAGCAAATCTAACAACCGAAATGTTAGGGTCACAATTAAATTAAATTAAATTACAAGTAGTTTAGAGTAACAAATATTCAAAGGAAAAGTGATGGGGGAGTAGAATAAAATAATATGTGAGACTCTTTGATTAACATATTATTTATAGACATAAAAGTTTCCATTTAGATTGGGTATTTTTTATTTTATTTTATGATTGAATCTTTTAATTTTTTGGAGATTTATTATAAGAAAAGAATCACTACAAGAAAAAAGGCCTTTCGTGACATACAATATATGGTCACCAAAGAGCCAAAAGTGGTCACCAAAAACGTTTGGTGACCAATTTTTGGTTTGTCACCCGTTTGTCGCCAATGCCCAGTCACTGGGGTGACTGATTCTTTTTTGGTCACCAAAGGATAATTTTGGTGACCAAAACAAAAACGGACACCAAATAGTGACTGAAAAAGTGGTCACCAATTTAGTCACCAAAAGTAGTATGTTTGTCACCAAAGTGCCATTTTTGGTGACCAAATGTTGACCAACATTATGTAGTCAATAAATGAGCGATGGTCAAACCGCACGTGACCTAATGTTTGGTGAGCAGAAATATGGTCACTAATGATGATGAATTGGTGACTAAATATTTGGTCACCAAAAGTCAAACAATTGTTGTTTTGCTGACTAAAATTGTGGTCACCGTTTGGTGACGAAATATTGTTGGTCACTATTCAAAAAATTTGATCAATTTATGGGATTTGATGACTAAAATTTTGGTCAATAATGAAGAAAATATTGTCAACATTTTCATTTGGTGAAAAAAAAAATCCTGTTAATAATATGAATAAATATCACCAATATATCGAACGAACATTAAAATAAAACTTGTTCACCAATATATCAAACAAAATAAATATCACCAATATATCAAACAAACAAAATATACTAATATATGGCAAATATCCAACATTGTACTATCCAAAAAATATACCATAATATTAATAATATTGTAATATCCAAGAAATATACACAAAAGTACTAATCCACCATGCAAAAAGTTGATAATTCAACTCTCTAGTGTCAAGAACGCCCACACCATTTCTTTCTTCATCCATTAAGAGAGTTGGCACTTCAACTCTTTACTTTTCCTCAACCTTCATAATAGTTCGAATAAACAAGTTAAAAACTTTTGTAATATATCATTCACCATTATAAAATATCACAAACATGAAGAAATAATATAATATCTCAATTTAAAAGCAAACCAATAACAGTTCAAACCTTTAAAGTTAATGGCAACATTCAAAACCAAAAAGATTTGAGAAGTAATTATACATTAGACATGTTCATGAATAATATTACACGTTTACCAAATTTTAAATCAATCAAAGTGTATTTTGAATGTATAACTATGTCAATTTAACCAAAGTTTCACGATTTAGTCCAACCAAAAGCAACAATATACCACAATAGTTATATTCAAACATTTAAAGATAAATGAATGGTAATATTCGAAACCAAACAAAACTTGGGTTGCAAGCTTACATAAAATATGTTCATACATATTCTGGTAGTTTTGACAAATTTAGTTCCAATATTAGCAACAATATGCCACAATAACTATATTCAAGCATTTAAAGTAGCAATATTTAACAACCACCAAGATATTGACAGCAAGTATACATAAGACATGGTAATACATATTCTTTTGGATTTAACACATTTTAAATCAATCAAAGTGTATTTCAAAATGCACCTGTGCCAATTTAACTAAAGTTTCACGATTTAGTCAAACTATTAGCAACAATGTGCCAGGAGAGTTACATTAAAGTATTGAAAGTTACAAGAATGACTATAATAAAAAATCAAACAAGACTTGGACAGCAAGACTTGGAATGCAAACTACTTTCAATGTGTAATCGTGCCAATTTTATAAATATTTCACAGTTTAGTCCCACTATTAGAAAAAACACTCAACATGAGTTACATTCAAGCATTTAAAAGTAAAATCACGACATTATCCAAAACCAAACATTACTTGGATATTCATGTGGGTTTCACAAATTTTATACTAATGAAAGTATTTTGTTCAATGTGTAATCGTACCAATCGTGTACCAATTTCAACAAACTTACGTTGAAACATTTAACCGTAATAAAATGGTACAATAAGTCTTATTAGTCAATCTTAAATGATATGTTCAAGTTCCAATCATGTGCCAACCAAACAATATAAGATTTATATTGAGGAAAACTAAGCAATAATGAGACAAAACTTTAAGTTTAGCATCCATCTACATGGTAATATTAGATACATACTTACATCTTACTCGGAGTCTTCATCAACACCCAATTTATATCTTCTATCTTTTATTCGGTGTACAATATTCATCCAAGATTTGTCCATTACATACAATCTTACCCTACATTCATTTCACAAATACAAGCCATATAAATATCACATGAAGTCATATCAACAAATAAAAAGGTATTTTAATGTGCTACGATTTAATTAGGAGTAACGATCATTACCTTATTGTATAATCTAACACGAGCTTTCCCACAAGTGTTCTTGTAAGATCTTTGTGTAATGGCTGCTTCTGAAGAAATGACCTAATAAATGAATACACAAATAAATGTATATCAATAAAACACTTATAATAAGAAAAAAACTCTTCTAATGTATATCAATCTCTTTATTATATGATGAGTGAAATTATCACGTAAAAAACTCCTCTAATTATTTCCATCTAGATTTGATACTATTATTAATTTTCCCTATTTTTATATTTGGAATATAATATGGTCATGAATCCAATGTTCAGATTTTCTAGTCTTGTCAAGATAGTGTTTGACTGTGCTCTTTTTAAAACAATTTTTTTATCTCACAATTTATGTTCCTTTTAAGCAAGAAAATAATAAAAAAATCAGTCTAACATTATAAAGCTGTACTAAGTCATTGACCTATTCCCCAAGAGGCCAGGAATTTAATCAAATCCCTCCAAAAAATAGCAAAAAACAAAAAAGAAAAAGGGATTGTTTACTTGTCCTATTCACTATTATAAGGTTGTCCCACAAACAGTTAATAAGAAACCTTAGCAATAAAGTGACATTAAGGGATAATCGCAATAAAGTGACATTAAGGGACAACCTAAACTTTGCATGTTCAACTAATCTTGCATTGCGAAAGGTTTTTCCACAATCCAACTTAATCTTGTACTTAAGGTATTTCAGATTATCTACCTAAACATGCAATGGTAACACAATCAAATGCATATTTTTTTTAAAAACAACTACATAAGAATAACTCCCTCCAATGGTAAATTTTGGGTGTAGTATAAAGAAAATGTAAATTTGCAGTGCTAAATTAATACAATGGAGGGGTAGCATGCCCCCCGTACTTGATATTGTCACTAAAAAAAGAAAGAGCATTCTGTAATGTAGAGGGATGCTTCAACATCATTTAATTAAACCTCTAAAATCAATCAATCCAGTTCAATACTCCCAACAATCAATTAATCTAGATTAAAGATTTCTCTGGCACTGCAGTTCTATAAAAGTTTCAAATGAATTAATAGAAAATGAACAGAGCAAACAATTTACTATTTTTCTTCTTCTTCCAATATGGAAGATCAATTATTGATCAGAACTGAAACTCTGCATAAGATATTACTCCCTGTAATTTAGCAACATAAAACAAAAGCAAAGCAAGCTACAAAATGCCACAATAAAGCCTCAAATCCATCAGACAGGAAAGCTATACACCATTCAAATCCAAATGAAAACTCAAGAAAACACAAACCCCAATGTTGAAGAAAGCGTAAAGAAATTTTTAGCACTTTAATAATAAAAAACGTTCACCACAATTTGTGAGAAAATCATCAAAAAAAAGTCTAGTCTAATGGGATAATTTGTAAGCATTATTTAAGAGGAAATGACCTGCGGATCGGGAATGGGTTGTCGTTTAGTGGATGCAGGCGCCGGCAGAGGGAGGTAGAAGATTAAGGCGGCAGAGGGAGGGAGGGAGGTAGGAGACGGAGGCTGCGGAGGGAGGCGGAGACGGAGGCGGAGAGAGGCGGAGAGGGAGGAAGAGAGAGGGAGGCAGAGAGAGAGGCGGAGAGAGGGTGGCGGAGAGGGAGGCTGCAGATTGAGGGAAGAGGGAAGAGGGAGCGGCAGATCGAGGGGAGAGGGAGGCGGCAGAGCGATTTGTTATCTTTGGGTTTTAGGGCTGCCTAACTGTGAAATTGATATGCCTATTGTCACTTCTTTTTATTTTTTGTTTTATTAAAATACAATAGTTTAAAATTTAACTATTTTTTTAACGATAAATTTGCATTTTTTTTCAATTCTATTATATTGATAAATGTTTTTATTACAGATATTTTTTATTTTTTATTTTCAATTTTTTAAATAGTTTAATTCTATTAAATATTGATGAATAATAGCGAATAATTAAATATAATAAAAAAATGACATTATTCTTCATGTAAAGGTAGATATTTTTAATAATATAATATCATCGTAATAAAATATGACTAATTCAACTTAAAGACAAAGTAGTTAATTATTTAATGCATCCTGTATTAAAACATAACTATGGGCTTAATTATAAATTTAATCGGATATATCACGTTAGTTAACTATATTAATTTCTTGTAATTTGTGAATATTAGGGTGTCATAGTATAATTAAATTAAATTTAGACCAACATTACAAATATAGTAAATTTTTGGCCATTTCATGTTATATAACTAATTAGTTAATATCCTAATAAATTCGTCTAATTACTAATGCTACAAATTGAATTAATAATTTGGTGCACTCTTATTATTGGTCTAACATCAAAATTAAGTATTGGACCTTTTAATAGTAAGTATTGGTTAATTAGGAGTTAACAAAATACTAATATAGACCTATTTATAATCAATATGTCCACATTATATAAGTAATTAATTAATAATTTGTTTCACGCTTGAATCAGCCAATTTGCTCATAGGTATATTTTTTTTTTTTGGAACTATAGAAATTTAGAGAAACAACCACACCAGAAAATAATTTGGATGTTTCTTTTCATTAGAGTGGTTCATCAATTTTGTTTGCCTTATTTTGTTTAATTTTGAGTTTATTGAGGAGTTTCCCTCTTTTTCTTTTGTTCACATATAAACATGTTAACGGATGACTGAAAACTCTCAAACTTTAGCTTATTGGTGAAATATAAAAAGAGTAAGGGTATTAGTGAAATAATGAGTAAATTATTCTTTGAATTCAATATGTCCAACATAAAAATATTTTTACAATACTAGTTGGAATTCAAGTGTTAGATATCCTCATTAAAATAATAAGATTAAGGTTTTTTTAAATATATTATTTGAATGTTACTAACTCACACTAAATTTAGTTAATAAGAAATAATTTATGCCTTTCTCAAATTGTGATGGGGCAAAAATAAAAATATTAGGGTGTCTTACCATTATTATTAATAACTTAATAGGTCCAAAAGAAATAATGATTCATTATTGTGACTTAATTTAGCCCATCAATTTCTTTGGGCACTATATTATATTGTTAGGCCATTATGTTGTCCCAATTTGAATTATTATTAAATATTACATTTATAAGTCCAATATTTTATTTACATATTTGTGTCCATTCTTAAATTAATTTAGCCTACATTGAATTCCTAAATTAATTTAAGATAATTTCTTAAATGTGATGGGGCAAAAATAAAAATATTAGGGTGTCTTACTATTATTATTAATAACTTAATAGGTCCAAAAGAAATAATGATTCATTATTGTGGCTTAATTTAGCTCATCAATTTCTTTGAGCACTATATTATATTGTTAGGTCATTATGTTGGCCCAATTTGAATTCTTATCAAATATTACATTTATAAGTCCAATATTTTATTTACATATTTGTGGCCTTGTTATGGTGTCTTACAGTTATTATTATAACTTAATATGTCCAACACAAATATGATTTATTATTGTGGTCTTAATTTAGCCCATCAATTTCTTTGGGCACTATATTGTATTGTCAGGCCATTATGTTGGCCCAATTTGAATTCTTATCAAAATTACATTTATAAGTCCAATATTTTATTTACATATTTTTGGCCTTTCTTAAATTAATTTAGCCTACATTGAATTTCTAAATTAATTAAGATTATTTCTTAAATGTGAAAATGGACAAAATAAAAATATTAGGGTGTCTTACTATTATATTAATAACTTAATATGTCCAACACAAATAATGATTCAATATTGTGGCCTTAATTTAGCCCATCAATTCATTTGGGCACTATATTATATTGTTAGGTCATTAAGTTGGCCAAATTGAATTATTATCAAATATTACATTTATAAGTCTAATATTTATTACATAATTGTGGCCTTTCTTAAATTAATTTAGACTACATTGAATTATTAAATTAATTTAAGATCAATTCGAATTTATAAGGCCATTTGTGTTATTAATTAGAGATGTAATTCAAATTTATAAATTTGAAGGATCAAAGTGCAATTTCTTGTTAAAAACCTCAACGTTTTTGTGTTTTAATTAAGGAACTAATTTCTTTAAATTAAGATCAATTGAAATTTATAAGTCTAGTTTTGTTATTTAATTATAATCTTATTTAAGATATATAAATTTGAGAGACTAAAGTACAATTTCTTGTTAAATCCCCCAATTCAAATTTATAAGACTATTTTTATTATTTACGTGTTAGAGATCTAGATAAAAATTGAGGGAACAAAGTATAATTTATTGTTAATTTCCCAAAAAAAAGTATTTCAATGTAGAGAGATTCGAACATGTGACCATAGCCTTCATACTTAATAAACTTGCCACTTCACCCACCTCAAAATTAATGTATTGTGTAGCATTATGTTAATTTTATTAAGACAATAACTTTTATGGAAATATTTATTTTAGATATCATAATATAGAACATGAGATTCAAACACCAAACTTTCCCTATATAACACCCAAAAGTTAAATGTTTTGCCATTTAATAGTCACTTATTATTTAACCTACTTAAATTAAATGAAAACAACAAATTAATTATATTAATAATTGCTGACCACTTTTCTGGTCACCAAAATATTCAAAAGTGATGGAACTCTCCTTTTCCCTATGACCTTTGTTGACCAAAAATATCGTCACTAAACTAACTCGTATTTGTTTATTGTTGTTTTAGTTTTTCTTTTTTTTTTCAAATTTAATTTGATTTATTTATTTTGTCCATTTTTTTTACCAAACTTTTGAAAACTAAAAATAATGCTATAGTAATTATTTTTCTAATAATATTTTTTTATATTTTTTAAAAATAAATTATTAATTTTAATTTTAAATTTTGTAGTGATAAACACTTTTTCTAACTTAATTTTTTACCAAAACCAACTCATAAACTATTAATTCAAATTAAAATTTTAAATTTTTATTAATAATCAATTTTTCAATACAAATTTCACCAAAACAAAGTTCTTAATTCAAACACCTTCTAAAAAAGGTTTTTATTATAAAACCAAAAAATACCCTATCCAATTGAATTGAAGAGTTTTCTAAAGTGGAGAAGCAATTTGATTTATATCACAAGATTTGAGAAGGTAAAATTTATGCCTTTCCATCTTGTTCTACATAACTTTTTCATTAATTAATAAAATGCAAGTGGTAGAAAACTTTTAAAAAGAAAAAAAAACTGCTATTAGTGTCTATTAACAACACCTCTCCCACCAACTATCAATCAATTTTATTTTTCATCAATTGAAAATTTCATCTCTTAATTTGGAAATATTGATACTGTAATCCTTTTATGATTCAACTTTGACTTTTGTATTTTTTCTTTTTTGATTGGCTAATCATTCGGGGGCGCCACTTCCAGTTTTATTAATAAAAGTGATAGGTTACAAAAGACAATGGCGAAAATATCTACACCATTAGTACAAAAAGAAAAGCTATAAATAGGGTAAACTCTTCCCTTACATTGTAGCTCTTATTTCAAGAACTCAAGTGACTTTGTTCTAAAAAACAAGGGAAAGGAGATTAAATCCTAAAATGTTTATAGCTAACCATATTAGGTTTAATCTCAAACCACTCGTTTCTTGAGCCTATGAACGATAAATAAATAGGAGTACACTTCCTCTTTTACAAACATGAGGATGAGAGAATTAAGAATAGCATGACTAGTAATTTACAACTATTTCAATTGTTCTTTTATTTTATTTTTTTATAAAAAGAATTAAGGCAAATCTATATAAGCCTATATGCATATTTAACGTTGGACATTTTGAGATTGTATTTCATTGTTGCCTGACGATTTTCTATTCCTTTCCTTCTGTCAATCCAGGATTATAGCAAAATTTGAATTGGAATTATAAAAAATATTGGGATGAGTTTATGTTTCGCTTTTCTATTTCTATATGATATTCAACATATTCGTATCGTGACTTTCACTTGTCCATGGGTTTCAAAAGATTATAAAATTGGAGTAATTAAAGTAATTTTGAAGAATAAAATCACAACTTTCAGCGATTAATAAATTATTTGGAAATATTGGTTTATATTATATGGTTATATTTGATTTTCCAATTTTCAATTTTGCAAGGATTGTATGAATATGAATATGAATAACAGAGAGTGACATAGAAATTGTACCACAAAAGATCCATTGCTTAAACCAACTATGTTTGTGACTTTCAATTGTCATGGATTACAAAGGATTATAAATTGGAGTAATTAAGTAACTTTGAAGAATAAAAAGCATAACTTTCAATGATTAATAATTCAATTAGAAATATTGGTTTGTTTTTTATGGTTATTATTTAATTCTCTCTTTTTCTATTATGCGAGGACGGTATGAATCTAAATAGTATACGTGAAACACTAGAAGAGAAAAAATAACAGAGAAGAATGAAGAAACTCTTTTTTGTTAGTCATTGAATTTTCGAATGAAAAAAGAAAAGAAAAGAAAAAGATAACTGGTTGAAATTGTTTATGTTTGAAAAGAATATTCAAAAATTATGGTTTAAGCAAAAGTGAATAATACGAAAATTACCCATGCTTGAAGTAACTTATTGAATAATTTGGTAAAGAATTACTTTGGTGCAAAGCAAATCTAACAACCGAAATGTTAGGGTCACAATTAAATTAAATTAAATTACAAGTAGTTTAGAGTAACAAATATTCAAAGGAAAAGTGATGGGGGAGTAGAATAAAATAATATGTGAGACTCATTGATTAACATACTATTTATAGACATAAAAGTCTCCATTTAGATTGGGTATTTTTTATTTTATTTTATGATTGAATCTTTTAATTTTTTGGAGATTTATTATAAGAAATGAATCACTACAAGAAAAAAGGCCTTTGGTGACATACAATATATGGTCACCAAAGAGCCAAAAGTGGTCACCAAAAACGTTGGTGACCAATTTTTGGTTTGTCACCCGTTTGTCACCAATGCCCAGTCACTGGGGTGACTGATTCTTTTTTTGGTCACCAAAGGATAATTTTGGTGACCAAAACAAAAACGGTCACCAAATAGAGACTGAAAAAGTGGTCACCAATTTAGTCACCAAAAGTAGTATGTTGGTCACCAAAGTGCCATTTTTGGTGACCAAATGTTGACCAACATTATGTCGTCAATAAATGAGCGATAGTCAAACCGCACGTGACCTAATGTTTGGTGAGCAAAAAATATGGTCACTAATGATGATGAATTGGTGACTAAATATTTGGTCACCAAAAGTCAAACAATTGTTGTTTTGCTGAATAAAATTGTGGTCACCGTTTTGGTGACCAAATATTTGGTGACGAAATATTGTTGGTCACTATTCAAAATATTTGATCAATTTGTAGGATTTGGTGACTAAAATTTTGGTCAATAATGAAGAAAATTTTGTCAACATTTTCATTTGGTGAAAAAAAAAATCCTGTTAATAATATGAATAAATATCACCAATATATCGAACGAACATTAAAATAAAACTTGTTCACCAATATATCGAACAAAATAAATATCACCAATATATCAAACAAACAAAATATACTAATATATGGCAAATATCCAACATTGAACTATCCAAAAAATATACCATAATATTAATAATATTGTAATATCCAAGAAATATACACAAAAGTACTAATCCACCATGCAAAAAGTTGATAATTCAACTCTCTAGTGTCAAGAACGCCCACACCATTTCTTTCTTCATCCATTAAGAGAGTTGGCACTTCAACTCTTTACTTTTCCTCAACCTTCATAATAGTTCGAATAAAAAAGTTAAAAACTTTTTGTAATATATCATGTAACATTATAAAATTTCACAAACATGAAGAAATAATATAATATCTCAATTTAAAAGCAAACCAATAACAGTTCAAACCTTTAAAGTTAATGGCAACATTCAAAACCAAAAAGATTTGAGAAGTAATTATACATTAGACATGTTCATGAATAATATTACACGTTTACCAAATTTTAAATCAATCAAAGTGTATTTTGAATGTATAACTATGTCAATTTAACCAAAGTTTCACGATTTAGTCCAACCAAAAGCAACAATATACCACAATAGTTACATTCAAACATTTAAAGATAAATGAATGGTAATATTCGAAACCAAACAAAACTTGGGTTGCAAGCTTACATAAAATATGTTCATACATATTCTGGTAGTTTTGACAAATTTAGTTCCAATATTAGCAACAATATGCCACAACAACTATATTCAAGCATTTAAAGTAGCAATATTTAACAACCACCAAGATATTGACAGCAAGTATACATAAGACATGGTAATACATATTCTTTTGGATTTAACACATTTTAAATCAATCAAAGTGTATTTCAAAATGCACCTGTGCCAATTTAACTAAAGTTTCACGATTTAGTCAAACTATTAGCAACAATGTGCCAGGAGAGTTACATTAAAGTATTGAAAGTTACAAGAATGACTATAATAAAAAATCAAACAAGACTTGGACAGCAAGACTTGGAATGCAAACTACTTTCAATGTGTAATCGTGCCAATTTTATAAATATTTCACAGTTTAGTCCCACTATTGGAAAAAACACTCAACATGAGTTACATTCAAGCATTTAAAAGTAAATCACGACATTATCCAAAACCAAACATTACTTGGATATCATGTGGGTTTCACAATTTTATACTAATGAAAGTATTTTGTTCAATGTGTAATCGTACCAATCGTGTACCAATTTCAACAAACTTACGTTGAAACATTTAACCGTAATAAAATGGTACAATAAGTCTTATTAGTCAATCTTAAATGATATGTTCAAGTTCCAATCATGTGCCAACCAAACAATATAAGATTTATATTGAGGAAACTAAGCAATAATGAGACAAAACTTTAAGTTCAGCATCCATCTACATGGTAATTTAGATACATACTTACATCTTACTCGGAGTCTTCATCAACACCCAATTTATATCTTCTATCTTTTATTCGGTGTACAATATTCATCCAAGATTTGTCCATTACTAACAATCTTACCCTACATTCATTTCACAAATACAAGCCATATAAATATCACATGAAGTCATATCAACAAATAAAAAGGTATTTTAATGTGCTACGATTTAATTAGGAGTAACGATCATTACCTTATTGTATAATCTAACACGAGCTTTCCCACAAGTGTTTCTGTAAGATCTTTGTGTAATGACTGCTTCTGAAGAAATGACCTAATAAATGAATACACAAATAAATGTATATCAATAAAACACTTATAATAAGAAAAAAACTCTTCTAATGTATATCAATCTCTTTATTATATGATGATTGAAATACGTAAAAAACTCCTCTAATTATCCCATCTAGATTTGATACTATTATTAATTTTCCCTATTTTTATATTTGGATATATATAGGTCATGAATCCAATGTTCAGCTTTTCTAGTCTTGTCAAGATAGTGTTTGACTGTGCTCTTTTTAAAACATTTTTATCTCACAATTTATGTTCCTTTTAAGCAAGAAAATAATAAAAAAATCAGTCTAACATTATAAAGCTGTACTAAGTCATTGACCTATTCCCCAAGAGGCCGGAATTTAATCAAATCCCTCCAAAAAATAGCAAAAAACAAAAAAGAAAAAGGGATTGTTTATTGTCCTATTCACTATTATAAGGTTGTCCCACAAACAGTTAATAAGAAACCTTAGCAATAAAGTGACATTAAGGGATAATCGCAATAAAGTGACATTAAGGGACAACCTAAACTTTGCATGTTCAACTTATCTTGCATTGCAAAGGTTTTTCCACAATCCAACTTAATCTTGTACTTAAGGTATTTCAGATTATCTACCTAAACATGCAATGGTAACACAATCAAATGCATATTTTTTAAAAAACAACTGCATAAGAATAACTCCCTCCAATGGTAAATTTGGGTGTAGTATAAAGAAAATGTAAATTTGCAGTGCTAAATTAATACAATGGAGGGGTAGCATGCCCCTCGTACTTGATATTGTCACTAAAAAAAGAAAAAGCATTCTGTAATGTAGAGGGATGCTTCAACATCATTTAATTAAACCTCTAAAATCAATTAATCCAGTTCAATACTCCCAACAACAAGATTAAAGATTTCTCTGGCACTGCAGTTCTATAAAAGTTTCAAATGAATTAATAGAAAATGAACAGAGCAAACAATTTACTATTTTCTTCTTCTTCCAATGGAAGATCAATTATTGATCAGAACTGAAACTCTGCATAAGATATTACTCCCTGTAATTTAGCAACATAAAACAAAAGCTAAGCAAACTACAAAATGCCACAATAAGCCTCAAATCCATCAGACAAGAAAGCTATACACCATTAAAATCCAAATGAAAATTCAAGAAAACACAAACCCCAATGTTGAAGAAAGTAAAGAAATTTTCAGCACTTTAATAATAAAAATTTTCACCACAATTTGTGAGAAAATCATCAAACAAAAGTCTAGTCTAATGGGATAATTTGTAACATTATTTAAGAGGAAATGACCTGCGGATCGGGAAGGGTTGTCGTTTAGTGGATGCAGGCACCGGCAGAGGGAGGTAGAAGATTGAGGCGGCAGAGGGAGGGAGGGAGGTAGAGACGGAGGCTGCGGAGGGAGGCGGAAACGGAGGCGGAGAGAGGCGGAGAGGGAGGAGAGAGAGGGAGGCAGAGAGAGAGGCGGAGAGAGGGTGGCGGAGAGGGAGGCTGCAGATTGAGGGAAGAGGAAGAGGGAGCGGCAGATCGAGGGGAGAGGGGCAGGCGGAGAGCGATTTGTTATCTTTGGGTTTTAGGGCTGCCTAACTGTGAAATTGATATGCCTTTGTCACTTCTTTTATTTTTTGTTTTATTAAAATACAATAGTTTAAAATTTAACTATTTTTTTAACGATAAATTTGCATTTTTTTTCAATTCTATTATATTGTAAATGTTTTTATTACAGATATTTTTTCTTTTTTATTTTCAATTTTTTAAATAGTTTAATTCTATTAAATATTGATGAATAATAGCGAATAATTAATATATAAAAAATGACATTATTCTTCATGTAAAGGTAGATATTTTTAATAATATAATATCATCGTAATAAAATATGACTAATTCAACTTAAAGACAAAGTAGTTAATTATTTAATGCATCCTGTATTAAAACATAACTATGGGCTTAATTATAAATTTAATCGGATATATCACGTTAGTTAACTATATTAATTTCTTGTAATTTGTGAATATTAGGGTGTCACCAACTCTTGTGAGCTGTAAAATTCACGATCAGTATTGTATCCAGTTTCATATTTCCTAAGCATATAACCATGGAATTTGAAATTTTATTAAAAAGAGTAAAAATGATTGTTTTGGAAATTTTGAATGCTGAAATTTTTCAGAATAAACATTTTTAAACTGAATAACAAATTTTCAATTTTTCAGGTAAGAAAGTTTCTTCTTTTGGGTCTATGAATTTTAAACCAATTAAGAAACCAACCTGGAATAATTTTATTGAAATTGGCTTCATCAATACGAATCCACCAAGTATGCTTGTAAGAAGAATTTTGATATAAGTGGACATTGTGAAACTTTCCACCATATCTGTGTACGTAAATGCATATTCAAAATTGTTATATCTTGAAATAAAATTTTGAGTTTGAATTAGAGAAGAATTCCAGTCAGAATAAGATGATATTTTATGAACTATACATCTGAGACAAAGCAATTTCATTGTCTTCAGTTGTAGGAAAACGCAATTTTGGTGACGACTGGTTTCTGGGTCTGTCATTTATTTCAGGCAATTTTGGTAAAAATTTAAAAAATCAGCATGCCGAGTTTTTAGAGGAAGTGGTCCTCTTAAACTGAAATGAGAATTAGAAGGATTATTGAAATATTTTATGAATAATCGCATACAAATCTAATTTGAGATCTGTTTCAGAAATGAAAATTGAATGTGCGATTATTCCATTTTTAATATAATCATGGTCCTGATTTGAGGATTCATCAAGAAGGACATTTTTGGCTGTGGTATATGACCCAATGGAGCAAGAGAATTATTTTTGGAATTTGATTGATTTAAGAAGACTGACCTCTCATTTGAGATGACCAGTATAGTGGAGGATATTGGGAATTGTAATGGCTAACATAACCAAAAATCCATTTGAGGTCTATGACCTCTTCCACCTCTACTTGCATTCCTGCAAAATTTTAAAATAAAAAGATTTTAAATAATAATAGCAATTTCTTTTCTAAAATTTTCAAGACAATTCCATAAAAATTGATTTATTATTGGATTGTCTTCTAGATTTATTTATGTGATATGAAATCAACATTTGGTAGTATTGCATTTGATGTAAAAATACTTGTTGTTTTATTGATAAAACATTTACATTTTCTACATGATAAACATGAGGAAATTCAGAATCTTGTAGAACCCTTTCTTTTAATGAATAAATTTTTCTAATTTTCTTAATTGTAGCTGGATTTTCAATATAATCTTTTAACCATTGGACTTCTAGGCAATTTAGGTCTCCAAAGCATTTAATTGTTTACCGATTGCATAGCATAGATTTACTAAGCCTGTGTTCATCCAATACAAGAATCCTGAGATATCTGTTTCATCCTTGCTTGTTGCTATATTTTGCATCTTGTTTTCGTTCTCTTTTTGTGTTGAATTTTCATCTTTCCAGTACTTAGATTCCGAGACTAAGACTTTAAGAACAATTTGCTCAATATTCTTGACCTACGCCTTCCCTGTGGATTACGATCCTTACTTACACTGCTACATTAGTGTTTAGGGTAAAATTGAGCTGATACGACTTTAAGCTATCAACCCTAAACTCTAAAACCTAGAATATAAAGATTAGAAAAATAAGAAATAATATTAGAAAAAGAATTATGTAATGAAGATGAAGAGAAAGAAATATTTATAGAATTATAAAAAGAAAAAATAGTAAATTTATTTATTTATTTATTGTTTGTTCCTGTTCCACATTTTTAGGAATCGAAAATTAGAATCAGAACTTTCCAGTCGGTTCCAGTTCCAGTTTAGAACTGGGGGCCCCGCGGTTCCGATTTCAGAACTAGCCAAGTGGCTATGTCTACGAGTACATGTGCATTGATACGGTTTGGCATGTAGTATTGACAAGGCTATAGAAACTAGAGCCAATTGTTGGTTTAATTTAGTCAAAGGTTATTCCTATGAAACTAGGGACAATGCACAAGAAGAAAATATTGATTGATTAATAATCACCAATTCATTAGTTAATTTTGTGACTAATTACCAATGCCATAAAGTCATATATGTTGTATTACTAACATAGCTTGTTACTCAATGTGCACAGTCACATAATAGGTTGGATATGATGGTTAACCACTAATTCAATTGATGAGTTGTTAGTTATTAACCAATTAAATATTTTTGGGGTGCTCAAATGCAGACTTGCGAAATAGAAGTATCTATTTCACTTGATTTTCATAAATTTGTGCACTGTTTTTTTTTTTTTTGGCTTTCCTATGTAGATACTCTTGATGGTTATCGAATCATGTACATTGCTTTTCAAAATATCTTTTGGTTATTGTATAAATGTCATAAGCTTCAACATAGAAATTGAGGAATATAAATTCATTTCCATCTCTTGAAGAAGAGTTTGGTCGGAGTAAATATAGCAGTAAGTTAAAAACATGTATTTGTTTATTGTTGTTTTAGTTTTCTTTTTTTTTCAAATTTAATTTGATTTATTTATTTTGTCCATTTTTTTACAAACTTTTGAAAACTAAAATAATGCTATAGTATTATTTTTCTAATAATATTTTTTCTATATTTTTTAAAAATAAATTATTAATTTTAATTTAATTTTGTAGTGATAAACACTTTTCTAACTTAATTTTTACCAAAACCAACTCATAAACTATTAATTCAAATTAAAATTTTAAATTTTATTAATAATCAATTTTTCAATACAAATTTCACCAAACAAAGTTCTTAATTCAAACACCTTCTAAAAAAAGTTTATTATAAAACCAAAAATACCCTATCCAATTGAATTGAAGAGTTTTCTCAAGTGGAGAAGCAATTTCGATTTATATCACAGATTGAGAAGGTAAAATTTATGCCTTTCCATCTTGTTCTACATAACTTTTTCATTAATTAATAAATGCAAGTGGTAGAAAACTTTTAAAAAGAAAAAAAAACTGCTATTAGTGTCTATTGACAACACCCTCCCACCAACTATCAATCAATTTTATTTTTTCATCAATTGAAATTTCATCTCTTAATTTGGAATATTGATACTGTAATCCTTTTATGATTCAACTTTGACTTTTGTATTTTTTCTTTTTTGATTGGCTAATCATTCGGGGGCGCCACTTCCAGTTTATTAATAAAAGTGATAGGTTACAAAAGACAATGGCGAAAATATCTACACCATTAGTACAAAAAGAAAAGCTATAAATAGGTGTAAACTCTTCCCTTACATTGTAGCTCTTATTTCAAAGAACTCAAGTGACTATTGTTCTAAAAAACAAGGGGAAAGGAGATTAAATCCTAAAATGTTTATAGCTAAACATATTAGGTTTAATCTCAAACCACTCGGTTTCTTGAGCCTATGAACGATAAATAAATAAGGAGTACACTTCCTCTTTACAAACATGAGGATGAGAGAATTAAGAATAGCATGACTGCCATAGTATTTACAACTATTTCATTGTTCTTTTATTTTATTTTTTATAAAAAGAATTAAGGCAAATCTATATAAGCCTATATGCATATTTAACGTTGGACATTTTGAGATTGTATTTCATTGTTGCCTTGACGATTTTCTATTCCTTTCCTTCTGTCAATCCAAGGATTATAGCAAAATTTGAATTGGAATTATAAAAAATTATGGGATGAGTTTATGTTTCGCTTTTCTATTTCTATATGATATTCAAACATATTCGTATCGTGACTTCACTTGTCCATGGTTTCAAAAGATTATAAATTGGAGTAATTAAAGTAATTTTGAAGAATAAAATCACAACTTTCAGCGATAATAAATTATTTGGAAATATTGGTTTATATTAATGGTTATATTTGATTTTCCAATTTTCAATTTTGCAAGGATTGTATGAATATGAATATGAATATTTAGAAATATTGGTTAAAAATATATTCTTAATCCTAATGTTTCCAAAGTACATCCAAAATATAATCATAAATTGGAAAATAAATCGATTCTCAATTATTCAATCTGAACACCTCTCTTATACCACTTATAAAGAATAATTATTGATGAAAATTTGTCACCAAAATTAATTTATGTGACTGGAATTGATATTAATTGAGTTGATAATATACAACAATCACAAGATATATAGTAACAGAGAGTGACATAGAAATTGTACCACAAAAGATCCATTGCTTAAACCAACTATGTTTGTGACTTTCAATTGTCATGGATTACAAAGGATTATAAATTTGGAGTAATTAAGTAACTTTGAAGAATAAAAAGCGATAACTTTCAAATGATTAATAATTCAATAGAAAATATTGGTTTGTTTTTTATGGTTATTATTTAATTCTCTCTTTTTCTATTATGCGAGACGGTATGAATCTAAATAGTATACGTGAAACACAGAAGAGAAAAAATAACAGAGAAGAATGAAGAAACTCTTTTTGTTAGTCATTGAATTTTCGAATGAAAAAAGAAAAGAAAAAGAAAAGATAACTGTTGAAATGTTTATGTTTGAAAAGAATATTCAAAAATTATGGTTAAAGCAAAAGTGAATAATACGAAATTACCCATGCTTGAAAGTAACTTATTGAATAATTTGGTAAAGAATTACTTTGGTTGCAAAGCAAATCTAACAACCGAAATGTTAGGGTCACAATTAAATTAAATTAAATTACAAGTAGTTTAGAGTACAAATCATTCAAAGGAAAAGTGATGGGGGAGTAGAATAAAATAATATGCTGAGCTCATTGATTAACATACTATTTTATAGACATAAAGTCTCCATTTAGATTGGGTATTTTTTATTTTATTTTATGATTGAATCCTTTAATTTTTTGGAGATTATTATAAGAAAAGAATCACTACAAGAAAAAAGGCCTTTGGTGACATACAATATATGGTCACCAAAGAGCCAAAAGTGGTCACCAAAAACGTTGTGACCAATTTTTGGTTTGTCACCCGTTTGTCACCAATGCCCAGTCACTGGGGTGACTGATTCTTTTTTTGGTCACCAAAGGATAATTTTGGTGACCAAACAAAAACGGTCACCAAATAGAGACTGAAAAATGTGTCACCAATTAGTCACCAAAAAGTAGTATTGTTGGTCACCAAAGTGCCCATTTTTGGTGACCAAAATGTTGACCAACACTTATGTCGTCAATAAATGAGCGATAGTCAAACCGCCACGTGACCTAATGTTGGTGAGCAAAAATATGGTCACTAATGATGATGAATTGGTGACTAATATTTGTCACAAAAGTCAAACAATTGGTTGTTTTGCTGGAATAAAATTGTGGTCACCGTTTTGGCTGACCAAATATTTGGTGACGAAATATTGTTGGTCACTATTCAAAATATTTGATCAATTTGTAGGATTTGGTGACTAAAATTTTGGTCAATAATGAAGAAAATTTTGTCAACATTTTCATTGGTGAAAAAAAAAAATCCTGTTAATTAATTGAATAAATATCACCAATATATCGAACGAACATTAAAATAAAACTGTTCACCAATATATCGAACAAAATAAATTATCACCAATATATCAAAACAAACAAAATATTACTAATATATGGCAATATTCCAACATTGTACTATCCAAAAAATATACCATAATATTAATAATATTGTAATATCCAAGAAATATACACAAAAGTACTAATCCACCATGCAAAAAGTGATAATTCAACTCGCTAGTGTCAAGAACGCCCACACCATTTCTTTCTTCATCCATTAAGAGAGTTGGCACTTCAACTCTTTACTTTTCCTCAACCTTCATAATAGTTCGAATAAAAAAGTTAAAAAACTTTTGTAATATATCATTGTAACCATTATAAAATTTCACAAACATGAAGAAATAATATAATATTCAATTAAAAGCAAACCAATAACAGTTCAAACCTTTAAAGTTAATGGCAACATTCAAAACCAAAAAGATTTGAGAAGTAATTATACATTAGACATGTTCATGAATAATATTACACGTTTACCAAATTTTAAATCAATCAAAGTGTATTTTGAATGTATAACTATGTCAATTTAACCAAAGTTTCACGATTTAGTCCAACCAAAAGCAACAATATACCACAATAGTTATATTTCAAACATTTAAAGATAAATGAATGGTAATATTCGAACCAAACAAAACTTGGGTTGCAAGCTTACATAAAATATGTTCATACATATTCTGGTAGTTTTGACAAATTTAGTTCCAATATTAGCAACAATATGCCACAACAACTATATTCAAGCATTTAAAGTAGCAATATTTAACAACCACCAAGATATTGACAGCAAGTATACATAAGACATGGTAATACATATTCTTTTGGATTTAACACATTTTAAATCAATCAAAGTGTATTTCAAAATTGCACCTGTGCCAATTTAACTAAAGTTTCACGATTTAGTCAAACTATTAGCAACAATGTGCCAGGAGAGTTTACATTAAAGTATTGAAAGTTACAAGAATGACTATAATAAAAAATCAAACAAGACTTGGACAGCAAGACTTGGAATGCAAACTACTTTTCAATGTGTAATCGTGCCAATTTTATAAATATTTCACAGTTTAGTCCCACTATTGGAAAAAACACTCAACATGAGTTACATTCAAGCATTTAAAAGTAAAATCACGACATTATCCAAAACCAAACATTACTTTGGATATTCATGTGGGTTTCACAAATTTTATACTAATGAAAGTATTTTGTTCAATGTGGTAATCGTACCAATCGTGTCCAATTTCAACAAACTTACGTTGAAACATTTAACCGTAATAAAATGGTACAATAAGTCTTATTAGTCAATCTTAAATGATATGTTCAAGTTCCAATCATGTGCCCAACCAAACAATATAAGATTTATATTGAGGAAAAACTAAGCTAATAATGAGACAAAACTTTAAGTTCAGCATCCATCTACATGGTAATATTAGATACATACTTACATCTTACTCGGAGTCTTCCATCAACACCAATTTATATCTTCTATCTTTTATTCGGTGTACAATATTCATCCAAGATTTGTCCATTACATACAATCTTACCCTACATTCATTTCACAAATACAAGCCATATAAATATCACATGAAGTCATATCAACAAATAAAAAGGTATTTTAATGTGCTACGATTTAATTAGGAGTAACGATCATTACCTTATTGTATAATCTAACACGAGCTTTCCCACAAGTGTTCTTGTAAGATCTTTGTGTAATGGCTGCTTCTGAAGAAATGACCTAATAAATGAATACACAAATAAATGTATATCAATAAAACACTTATAATAAGAAAAAAACTCTTCTAATGTATATCAATCTCTTTATTATATGATGAGTGAAATTATCACGTAAAAAACTCCTCTAATTATTTCCATCTAGATTTGATACTATTATTAATTTTCCCTATTTTTATATTTGGAATATAATATGGTCATGAATCCAATGTTCAGCTTTTCTAGTCTTGTCAAGATAGTGTTTGACTGTGCTCTTTTTAAAACAATTTTTTTATCTCACAATTTATGTTCCTTTTAAGCAAGAAAATAATAAAAAAATCAGTCTAACATTATAAAGCTGTACTAAGTCATTGACCTATTCCCCAAGAGGCCAGGAATTTAATCAAATCCCTCAAAAAAATAGCAAAAAACAAAAAAGAAAAAGGGATTGTTTACTTGTCCTATTCACTATTATAAGGTTGTCCCACAAACAGTTAATAAGAAACCTTAGCAATAAAGTGACATTAAGGGATAATCGCAATAAAGTGACATTAAGGGACAACCTAAACTTTGCATGTTCAACTTATCTTGCATTGCGAAAGGTTTTTCCACAATCCAACTTAATCTTGTACTTAAGGTATTTCAGATTATCTACCTAAACATGCAATGGTAACACAATCAAATGCATATTTTTTTTTAAAACAACTACATAAGAATAACTCCCTCCAATGGTAAATTTTGGGTGTAGTATAAAGAAAATGTAAATTTGCAGTGCTAAATTAATACAATGGAGGGGTAGCATGCCCCCCGTACTTGATATTGTCACTAAAAAAAGAAAGAGCATTCTGTAATGTAGAGGGATGCTTCAACATCATTTAATTAAACCTCTAAAATCAATTAATCCAGTTCAATACTCCCAACAATCAATTAATCTAGATTAAGATTTCTCTGGCACTGCAGTTCTATAAAAGTTTCAAATGAATTAATAGAAAATGAACAGCAGCAAACAATTACTATTATTCTTCTTCCTTCATATGGAAGATCAATTATTGATCAGAACTGAAACTCTGCATAAGATATTACTCCCTGTAATTTAGCAACATAAAACAAAAGCTAAGCAAACTACAAAATGCCACAATAAAGCCTCAAATCCATCAGACAAGAAAGCTATACACCATTCAAATCCAAATGAAAATTCAAGAAAACACAAACCCCAATGTTGAAGAAAGCGTAAAGAAATTTTCAGCACTTTAATAATAAAAAATGTTCACCACAATTTGTGAGAAAATCATCAAACAAAAGTCTAGTCTAATGGGATAATTTGTAAGCATTATTTAAGAGGAAATGACCTGCGGATCGGGAATGGGTTGTCGTTTAGTGGATGCAGGCACCGGCAGAGGGAGGTAGAAGATTGAGGCGGCAGAGGGAGGGAGGGAGGTAGGAGACGGAGGCTGCGGAGGGAGGCGGAGACGGAGGCGGAGAGAGGCGGAGAGGGAGGAAGAGAGAGGGAGGCAGAGAGAGAGGCGGAGAGAGGGTGGCGGAGAGGGAGGCTGCAGATTGAGGGAAGAGGGAAGAGGGAGCGGCAGATCGAGGGGAGAGGGAGGCGGCAGAGCGATTTGTTATCTTTGGGTTTTAGGGCTGCCTAACTGTGAAATTGATATGCCTATTGTCACTTCTTTTTATTTTTTGTTTTATTAAAATACAATAGTTTAAAATTTAACTATTTTTTTAACGATAAATTTGCATTTTTTTTCAATTCTATTATATTGATAAATGTTTTTATTACAGATATTTTTTCTTTTTTATTTTCAATTTTTTAAATAGTTTAATTCTATTAAATATTGATGAATAATAGCGAATAATTAAATATAATAAAAAAATGACATTATTCTTCATGTAAAGGTAGATATTTTTAATAATATAATATCATCGTAATAAAATATGACTAATTCAACTTAAAGACAAAGTAGTTAATTATTTAATGCATCCTGTATTAAAACATAACTATGGGCTTAATTATAAATTTAATCGGATATATCACGTTAGTTAACTATATTAATTTCTTGTAATTTGTGAATATTAGGGTGTCATAGTATAATTAAATTAAATTTAGACCAACATTACAAATATAGTAAATTTTTGGCCATTTCATGTTATATAACTAATTAGTTAATATCCTAATAAATTCGTCTAATTACTAATGCTACAAATTGAATTAATAATTTGGTGCACTCTTATTATTGGTCTAACATCAAAATTAAGTATTGGACCTTTTAATAGTAAGTATTGGTTAATTAGGAGTTAACAAAATACTAATATAGACCTATTTATAATCAATATGTCCACATTATATAAGTAATGTAATTACATAATTTGTTTCACGCTTGAATCAGCCAATTTTGCTCATAGGTATATTTTTTTTCTTTGGAACTATAAGAATTTAGAGAAACCAACCACACCCAGAAAACATAATTTGAGATGTTTCTTTTCATTAGAGTGGTTCATCAATTTTGTTTGCCTTATTTTGTTTAATTTTGAGTTTATTGAGGAGTTTCCCTCTTTTTCTTTTGTTCACATATAAACATGTTAACAGATGACTGAAAACTCTCAAACTTTAGCTTATTGGTGAAATATAAAAAGAGTAAGGGTATTAGTGAAATAATGAGTAAATTATTCTTTTGAATTCAAATATGTCCAACATAAAAATATTTTTACAATTCTAGTTGGAATTCAAGTGTTAGATATCCTCATTAAAATAATAAGATTAAGGTTTTTTTAAATATATTATTTGAATGTTACTAACTCACACTAAATTTAGTTAATAAGAAATAATTTATGCCTTTCTCAAATTGTGATGGGGCAAAAATAAAAATATTAGGGTGTCTTACCATTATTATTAATAACTTAATAGGTCCAAAAGAAATAATGATTCATTATTGTGACTTAATTTAGCCCATCAATTTCTTTGGGCACTATATTATATTGTTAGGGCCATTATGTTGTCCCAATCTTGAATTATTATTAAATATTACATTTATAAGTCCAATATTTTATTTACATATTTGTGTCCTTTCTTAAATTAATTTAGCCTACATTGAATTCCTAAATTATTTAAGATAATTTCTTAAATGTGATGGGGCAAAAATAAAAATATTAGGGTGTCTTACTATTATTATTAATAACTTAATAGGTTCCAAAAGAAATAATGATTCATTATTGTGGCTTAATTTAGCTCATCAATTTCTTTGAGCACTATATTTATATTGTTAGGGTCATTATGTTGGCCCAATTTGAATTCTTATCAAATATTACATTTATAAGTCCAATATTTTATTTACATATTTGTGGCCTTGTTATGGTGTCTTACAGTTATTATTATAAACTTAATATGTCCAACACAAATAATGATTTATTATTGTGGTCTTAATTTAGCCCATCAATTTCTTTGGGCACTATATTGTATTGTCAGGCCATTATGTTGGCCCAATTTGAATTCTTATCAAATATTACATTTATAAGTCCAATATTTTATTTACATATTTTTGGGCCTTTCTTAAAATTAATTTAGCCTACATTGAATTTCTAAATTAAATTTAAGATTATTTCTTAAATGTGAAAATGGACAAAATAAAAAATATTAGGGTGTCTTACTATTATTATTAATAACTTAATATGTCCAACACAAATAATGATTCAATATTGTGGCCTTAATTTAGCCCATCAATTCATTTGGGCACTATATTATATTGTTAGGTCATTAAGTTGGCCCAAATTGAATTATTATCAAATATTACATTTATAAGTCTAATATTTTAATTTACATTAATTGTGGCCTTTCTTAAATTAATTTAGACTACATTGAATTTTAAATTAATTTAAGATAATTCGAATTTATAAGGCCATTTGTGTTTATTTAATTAGAGATGTAATTCAAATTTTATAAATTTGAAGGATCAAAGTGCAATTTCTTGTTAAAACCTCAACGTATTTTTGTTGTTTAATTAACGGAACTAATTTCTTTAATTAAGAATCAATTGAAATTTATAAGTCTAGTTTTGTATTTAATTATAAATCTTATTGAAGATATATAAATTTGAGAGACTAAAGTACAATTTCTTGTTAAATCCCCCAATTCAAATTTATAAGACTATTTTTATTATTTACGTGTTAGAGATCTAGATAAAAATTTGAGGGAACAAAGTATAATTTATTGTTAATTTCCCAAAAAAAAAGTATTTCAATGTAGAGAGATTCGAACATGTGACCATAGCCTTCATACTTAATAAACTTGCCACTTCACCCACCTCAAAATTAATGTATTGTGTAGCATTATGTTAATTTTATTAAGACAATAACTTTTATGGAAATATTTATTTTAGATATCATAATATAGAACATGAGATTCAAACACCAAACTTTCCCTATATAACACCCAAAAGTTAAATGTTTTGCCAATTTAATAGTCACTTATTATTTAACCTACTTAAATTTAAATGATAAACAACAAATTAATTATATTAATAATTGCTGACCACTTTTCTGGTCACCAAAATATTCAAAAGTGATGGAAATCTCCTTTTCCCTATGACCTTTGTTGACCAAAAATATCGTCACTAAACTAACTCATATTAGAGACCATTTTTCTGATCACCAAAGGTTTTGTACCCAAGTTTTATTGACTAAACATTTTCTCGTCACCAAATTTGGTCACCAAATGGTGTGTGATAGACGGAAATGCTTCCCGCCATGGCGTTTAGTGACCAAATATTGACTAATTTTTTTCTGGTCACCAAATTTTTAGTTGTTACCGAAATTTGGTGACCGAATTTTTTTTCATCACCAAAAGGTACTCTTTGGCGACCAAAAATTTATAGTCATTTAGATTTCAATCACCAAAGGGGTATTTTTCTTGTAATGAATATTTTTAAAGTGTTTAGATTGATAAGTTTCTTTTATTGGGATATGTATTGTATAATTTTTTACCAATAAAATTTTAAAATTCAGATTTAATGATATGAATGGTCGAGACTTGGAATCCTGGACCACCAAATCCACACGCTTTGGATTGTTGTTGGCAAGCAAATTCAAACAACACAAAACACGAAACAAACAATAATTGGCGGAAAAGAGAGATGAAACGAAAAGGTCGATGTTAAACCAATCAAACTCTAACGTTATTCAAATTAATCAACTTAGCTAATGTATTCACAAACTAACTTAATTAGTTTGGCTTGTTCCTGACTCAAGAACGGGCACTACAAGAAATGTGGCATTACTGACAAAGCCATTGCGTCACTAAAGGCTCAAATGTCGTCAGTACAATGCATTAGTGACGAGAAAATGTTGTCAGATGCTTATCGATAAAGGCTTATCAATAAAGGGTCTTTTGACGACATTTTTTACGCCGTCAGTAAAAACGCCCTTTTATTGACCATTTTTTGTTGTCAATACAAAAATTGACGACAAATTATCGTCAGTACATCTGGTCAATAATAATAGTCAGTAGTCAGTAAATGGGGTCCTTTATTGACAAGTTTGAATAGTGTCGGCAAAAAGTCGTCAATCAAAAATGGTATAGTTAAATGCTTTATTGACAAGATCAAATGACGATAAATATTTTTCAAAAGGAGGAAAAAAAGTCAACGGTTTTATTGACGAGTTGTAGTGACGAAAAATGTATGTCAATAACGTTTTGTAAAGAATTGCATTGACAACAAAATTTGAAATATATCTTGTCACTAACAAAGTTATTAACAACCACCAATGACGACAAGAAGTCGTCAAAGAGAAATTTGTTATTTTTTGAGCTAGAATTATGATAAGTTGGTTTTATACCAACTAATATGTGTTAAAATGCTTGGCTTTTGTTAGGTGTTTTATGAGCATATGTGATGTTTTGAAAGGTTTTAGGCATTTATATGTTTGCAATATGAAAATGATCAAATGGTGCAAAAAAGAGCAAAAATGGTGATAAGTGAAGTGAAAATTGTCAAAAGGCAAATGGAGGAACCGAAAATGCATATTTGGCCAAATTAGGGTTTTGGCAGCTTTGAGTGTGAATCTGTTTTGAGCATAACTTCTTCAATATTAATCCAATTGGTGAGGTCTTTGGTGTTATGAAAAGCTCTTTTAATGCACTACATTTCTTATGTTTAACTATTTTCTAATTGTGCGTGCAAGGCTATGAAATATGAGTGTCTTTTCGGAATACCATTCATTAGGGTTTTAGGGTTTTTAGGGTTTTATCAGCCTGCCACAGCTTGGTGTTTTGGTGATAACTTGAGTTTTAGGCATCCAATGGTGTTGTTTCTTGCACCATTGGAAAGCTAAGAGGAAGATCTAGAACTGTTAGGTTCACCACCAAGTCAGAATCAGAGGCTAAGACACACTTATTTTGCATGAAAGTAGGGTGTTGTGTTGAATGGATACTTTGCCAACATTTTGTGCCAATTCGGCCAACCATCTTGCCAAGACCTTGCCAAGACCTTGCCGAGCGTGCCAAACCAATGTGCCAAAAAACCATTGTGTCATGACCGTGCCAAGAACTTGCCAAGCCTTGCCAACTTGACAACACTTGTGCACAACACTTATGCATTAGTCTTGCCATAACTTTGCCATGAAACTCATGCCACACATTTGCACCTTGACACACCACTCATGTTGCACAATGAACCTCACAAACCAAGACACACAACTTGGTATAGAGAAAGCTAGGCAGCCGAGAACACGAAGGAAATGGCCTACGACATGTCGTAGGCCAAACTCAAGAAGACAAAAAAAATGGCCTACGACATTCTTGAAGAGTTGATTTTTTGTCATGGGCAAAAATGTGGATATGAAGTTTTGGCCTACGACATGTCGTAGGCCAATTCTGGAACATGAATATTTAGCCTACGACAGTCGTAGGCTAAATTGTTGGAGAGTATGGAAAAATGGCAAAGTGTTGAGAGATTGCTTCATAGGTTAGAAGCTTTGTCACACTTCAGTAGTTTGGTCATAACTTTCTCGTTTTAGCTCCAAATTGGGTGATTTTAATGGCTATGGATAGCTAAGACAAAGTGTTATGACTTTCATGGTTTAAGTTTTCCTTAATTCACAGTGCATCATGATCAAATCTTGGTGGGAAGTGACTGCCATGAAATACTTTTTGTTAAGTTTCCAGAAAAAATGGTTAAGTGTTTAACTCTTGAATTTCTGAAATTTCAGGCAGCTGAAGGCGTGGTTTGATTTGGCAAGAAGGCGTGATTTCCTGAAGGCTGTTCTGCTTGGAAGCATGCGGAGGAGCTGAAGGAGTGGACTGTCCAGGCTCAAAGGCGTGAGTTGGGTCTGAATTCTTCACTTGAGTTATGAGAAGTGAAGGCATGAAGCTGGCAAGACCAAAGGCGCTGGTGGCGAATTGAAGGCGCACGATTGTTGGCTTGAAGGCGCTGGAATGCTGAATTTTTCTTCAAACTTTGAATTTTCACAACTTAGGCTAATTTTGGTCTTTCTATTCAAGGACACTTATGTAATACTTTATACATTTTATGTTGCGTATTAGTTACGTTTTCCCAACTCTATATATAGGGAAGGTAGCTAACATGTAAAAAGAGGATCCGAGATTTTAGAACTATCTTTTGAATTTTAGCGGGAGCTTTTCTCCCTCTCATTTTTCTCTCTCTAGATCTACTTTCTCTCACTAAACATATCTTCTCCGATCTACATTCTGATCGTGAATTTGGACTGGATTCTTCTTTCTTATTCTCAATTGACAAAGGAATCGACAATTCTCTCGATTTAATCGGTAAATTCTTCCAATTAAGTGAGAATGAGCTTATCAATGTTGGAATCTGTTGATTTTTGAAATGAGAAAGATGTTTTCTGGCTAAATCTATGGTATCTTACGATTCTTAATGGATGAATACGTGTTTTAATGGATTGTATGCTATGCAATTGATCTAGTTATTGAGTATTGAAATCACATTTGAATTGAGCATAAACATATGTTGAATTTCATAATTCCTAGCTAATCTTAAATAGATCATGCTTCAATTGTGGTCGACATGCTAAATTGAGGAGTGATTTATCAAAGTTAGCAAAGTTGCATGAATTGAGAACTAAATCGTGATTGTTTAAGTCTTTGGACTTGTCTCTGTAATCGAATCAATTCTGAGACTCAGGCCTCGCCATAGGAAGTGTTAATGAATTGAAACATTAGGAAAAGTGTTAAAGAAGCTTTCTGTGTTAACAACAATGATATGTGAACCCTAGGATGGGCCTCGCCATAGGAGTTCTTAGGACTTTGCATGTTAGAGTAGTTAGCTGGGAGAGTTGAGACTTTGCGGAGCTTCTTCCACCATTCTCAGGCCTCGCCATGGGAAAGGATGGTGATTGGGGGTACAGGAGGTGGTGTGGTCGCCATGCTAACCACAGCCTGAACTTCTAGGCAATTTAGGTCTCCAATGCGTTTAATTGCTATTTGATTGCATAGCATAGATTTACTAAGCCTGTGTTCATCCAATACAAGAATCCTGAGATATCTGTTTCATCCTTGCTTGTTGCTATATTTTGCATCTTTTTTTTCGTTCTTCTGTGTTGAATTTTCCTCTTTCTAGTACTTAGATTCTGTGACAAGACTTTTAGAACAATTTGTTCAATATTCTTGACCTACGCCTTCCCTGTGGATTACGATCCCTACTTACGCTACTACATTAGTGTTTAGGGTAAAATTGACGAGGTGCGACACTCGATACCAATTTTTGGCGCTGTTGCCGGGGAAGGCAATCGGTTTTGGAATTTGTTGGATTGTTCTTGATTTTTACTTGTTCTACTTTGTGTTGTTGTGTGTGACATTTACTTTAGCTTTCATTTTTTACTTTAGCTTTCATTTTGTGTGTGTTTTGTTCTGTGCATAGTTTTGAGTACATGTTGAGATTTGTGGTCTATTCCTTTGTTGCATATTTGAAGTTCTTGTTTCTTTGTTATTATACTCCACAACTGTGTGTTGTGTATGCCAAGGTCTAGCAGGTTTGCAGGAGAACCACAATTCTTATTGGATCTTGAGTTGGAGAGAACTTTGAGAGCACAGCTAAGGCAACAAAAAGAAATGGCAGCTCAAGGAGCACAAGCACCCAGGTTCGGGGACCATTATGCAGTAAATTTTGACAATCGTTTTGGGCAGCAGGACATAGACGTGGAAAGTTACCACATTCCTCCACAAATTGTTTCCATGATTACCCAGGGCCAATTCTTCCAAGGTCTTGACAATGAGGATCCCAACGACCACCTTGATTGGTTTCTCGGGTTATGTAGCACTTTCAAGTTACCAAGGGTTGATAGGGGTGAGGTTCACAGGATTTTGTTTCCTTTATCTTTGCGTGGAAAGGCTAAACATTGGTTCAAGAGCATTGGGGGAACAAATGCAGCTATGTCATTTGATGATCTACAGAAGAGGTTCCTGTCCAAATACTTCCCTCCAGCTAAGCTTGAAAAGAGAAGGTTGGAAATTATGAACTTTCAGCAACAAGAAGGTGAGACATTTAGAGAAGCTTGGGAGAGATTCAACGACCTAATCAGACAATGCCCCAATCATGACTTGGGAGAGATCAGGGAACTAAATACTTTCTTCAAAGGCCTAACTCCTGAATCTTCTTTGATGGTTAAGGCATGTGCTAACGGGGCACTCAAAGACAAATCTGTGACCGAAGTACGGGAGCTGTTTAATCAAATTGCTGAGGATGAGTATATCTTCCCAGAGATCCGAAAGCCACATGCCAGAAGACAAAGAGGAGTACTTGATGTAGATGAGGGGACTTCTCTCAGTGCAAAGTTTGAAGCATTGGCTAAGCAAGTGCAAACTCTAAAGGCAACTCAAGCAAAGACACCTATGTTGTCTTGTGGACTATGCAAAGGGGATCACCACACGGATGAATGCGCCATCACTACTGAATCCATTCAGTATGTGAGCAACTCCGGTAATAAACCTCAATATGGTGGGAACTATTCTGGCAATAACTACAATGGAGGCAATAGATCATATGGTGGCAACCAAGGAAGTTGGAGTAATCAGCAGAACCAAGGAGGAAACTATTACCAAGGGAATGATCAAAGGAAAACAACCACTGCACCTCCAGGTTTTGATCACCAAGCCAGCACCTCAGAACAAAGGAAACCGTCTGTGGAGGATACGTTCCAAAGTCTTATGGAAAAGATGGATAAGAATGAGGACAGGTTTGCTGCTTTGGAGACAACTGTAAGACATCATGTTGCCACATTCAAAAACATTGAGACGCAATTGGGGCAACTTGCTAATGATATACATCATAGGCCTAGTGGAGCTATTCCTAGTGATACGGTGCCGAATACTAAGTACAAGGTTGGGTGTAATGCCATTGTGAACTGATTTTTCTAGCTTCATCCGATGAAGATTTTCTTGAAGGAGTATTTGCTCTGGATTTTTCTGAACAACTGGAATCCAACAATTTTAATACATAGTCTTTATTTTTATACAGATTATGTATTAATTGTTCGAATTCATTTTTCTCTTTTTCTGTCATTTGCAATTGTTCACCATCAGAATTGGTACTTGAATTTTCATCTGAAGAAATTTGCAAATCCTCTTCTGTTGAAGGTTCATCATCAGTGAATTTGATCAAATTTTTATCAAAAGAGAATCTACCAGGAATTAAACATTAAAATTAAATAAACAAAAATAAAATAGTAAGGGACTTACTACTTATTTTCTCTAATCTTGAAGCATTTATCTTCAAGCTTTATGTGCAAAACTTGAAAGTAATTTACAACAGGAGGGAAGAACTTGAAAGAACTTCTTAACTCCTTAGCATAAACCTGTAAAATATAAAAACTTAAAGAAGAAAGAAGAAGAGAAGCTTGCTTGAAGAAAAGAAGAGAAAGATTTGAAACCAAGAAATTTCTATTGCATAAGAACTCTTGATTACAAAAGAAAATTACAAAGAGAGCTAGAGAGCTTTCTTCAAAGATTGAAAGATGTAGTAATGAAAAGGTGTCCATTACAATCCATTTGGATTCTATTTATAGACCACCTAAGGACTTTGAAATAAAATACAAAAAAGTAAGGACTAATAACAAAATAAAAAAGTAAAAGACAATAATACAAAAGACAACCATTCAAAAGTGATATGACATTTTTCTAACTTCACTTTTCTTTGTCTCCATGATGTCTCCTACTTGATTGAAGTCCCCACTTGCTTGGAATTTTCCTTCCCACTTGATATCATTTCTTTGAATTTTTCTTTTTTGCAATCTTTTGTGAACTGATTTTTCCAGCTTCATCCGATGAAGATTTTCTTGAAGGAGTATTTGCTCTGGATTTTTCTGAACAACTGGAATCCAACAATTTTAATACATAGTCTTCATTTTTATACAGATTATGTATTAATTGTTCGAATTCATTTTTCTCTTTTTCTGTCATTTGCAATTGTTCACCATCAGAATTGGCACTTGAATTTTCATCTGAAGAATTTTGCAAATCCTCTTCTGTTGAAGGTTCATCATCAGTGAATTTGATCAAATTTTTATCAAAAGAGAATCTTGAAATGGATGTTCTTTTTTCTTTTTTCTTTTTTCTTTTCTATTTTTTCTTTTTCAATTTTTTCCTTTTCTTTTCCTTTTGTCATTTTTCTTCTTTTTCTTTTTCAGGAGAAGAAACAGCTTTCACTTTTTTCAATTCATTTTGCAATTTTGCAATCAAGTCATTTTTCTCATTTAATTCTTTCTGAGAAAAATTATCAATTTCTTGTGTCTCTTTTTCTTTTTCAAGAGAACTTTTTCATTAACAAGTGACTTCTCAATTTCAATGTAATCTACTTGACATTTTGGCCACCATTTAGTGTACCCAACTCTTGTGAGCTGTAAAATTCCATTAGTATTGTATCCAGTTTCATATTTCCAAGCATATAACCATGGAATTTGAAATTTTATTAAAAAGAGTAAAAATGATTGTTTTGGAAATTTTGAATGCTGAAAATTTTCAGAATAAACATTTTTAAACTGAATAAACAAATTTTTAAATTTTTCAGGTAAGAAAGTTTCTTCTTTTGGTCCATGAATTTTAAACCAATTAAGAAACCAACCTGGAATAATTTTATTGAAATTGGCTTCATCAATACGAATCCACCAAGTATGCTTGTAAGAAGAATTTTGATATAAGTGGACATTGTGAAAACTTTCCACCATATCTGTGTACGTAAATGCATATTCAAAATTGTTATATCTTGAAATAAAATTTTGAGTTTGAATTAGAGAAGAATTCCAGTCAGAATAAGATGGTATTTTATGAATATACATCTGAGACAAAGCAATTTCATTGTCTTCAGTTGTAGGAAACCAATTTTGGTGACGACTGGTTCTGGGTCTGTCATTTATATCAGCAATTTTGGTAAAATTTAAAAAATCAGCATAAGTATGCCGAGTTTTTAGAGGAATTGGTCCTCTTAAACTGAAATGAGAATTAGAAGGATTATTGAAATATTTATGAATAATCGCATACAAATCTAATTTGAGATCTGTTTCAGAAATGAAAATTGAATGTGCGATTATTCCATTTTTAATATAATCATGGTCCTGATTTGAGGATTCATCAAGAAGGACAGTTTTGGCTGTGGGTATATGACCCAATGGAGCAAGAGAATTATTTTTGGAATTTGATTGATTTAATGAAGACTGACCTCTCATTTGAGATGACCAGTATAGTGGAGGATATTGGGAATTGTAATGGCTAACATAACCAAAATCCATTTGAGGTCTATGACCTCTTCCACCTCTACCTTGCATTTCCTGCAAAAAATTTTAAAATAAAAAGATTTTAAATAATAATAGCAATTTCTTTTCTAAAATTTTCAAGACGATTCCATAAAAATTGATTTATTATTGGATGTCTTCTAGATTTATTTATGTGATATGAAATCAACATTTGGTAGTATTGCATTTGATGTAAAAATACTTGTTGTTTTATTGATAAAACATTTACATTTTCTACATGATAAACATGAGGAAATTCAGAATCTTGTCGAACCCTTTCCTTTAATGAATAAATTTTTCTAATTTTCTTAATTGTAGTTGGATTTTCAATATAATCTTTTAACCATTGTAATTTAAAATTTTCTTCCATTCTTTGATTTTTTAAACAAAATATATTTTCTTTCCAAAAGATTTTATAAATCTATAATAAGCTTCTTTATTTGGTGAATCTGATTTTTGTATGAATTTCTTTACTCTTACCATTCTGTAATATTGTACTTGATGAATAAAAATTTGATCCTTTAAGGATTTTGTATTCTAATTTCTTATTCTAATTTCTTTTTTAGAAAATTTTTGAAGATAATCTTTTAAATAATTTTCTTTTAAAATTTCAATTTCTTCTTCAGTTTGTTGTTTCATAACCTGCAAAAAATTTTATCCTTGTAAGAATTCTCTAGTAAGAAAATCAGGTAAAGAATTTAATTCACCTTTAATATAGACAATTTTAAAGTCAAATACAGATAAAATAGCTTGCCATCTAGCAAATATTTGTTTAGATGCAATATTTTTTATATCTTTCTGTAAAACATCTTTTGCAGCACTACAGTCAACTCTAAGTAAAAATTCTTGATTTAATAAATCATCATGGAATTTAGAAATACAAAAAACTATACTAAGAATTTCTTTTTTAATTGTAGAATAATTTATTTGAGCATGTTTCCATGTTCCATAATAGTATCTAACTAATTCTTCTTTATTAGTTTGTGGATTCTTTTGTTTTAAAATTCCTCCATAACCAATATCAGAAGCATCAGTTTCAACAATTTTAAACCAATCAGGATTTACTAAACTTAAAAATGGTAAAAATTTTACTTTTTGTTTAATTAATTTTACTGCATTTGTATGAATTTCAGACCATGCAAGAGGATTTTTCTTTAATCTATCATATAAAGGTTTACTATCAATTGCAAAATTTTTATAATATTCACCAATATAATTTAAACTTCCTAAAAATCTCTGTAATTGTTTTTTATCTATTAATTCATCAGGAAATTTATTTGCAAATTCAATACTTCTAGCAATTGGAGTAATTTGACCATTTTCTAATTCATATCCTAAGAATCTAATTTTAGATTGGAATAATTTTAATTTTTTAGCAGAAACAACTAAACCATTTTTAACAACTATTTTAATAAAAATATTCAAATGTTTAAAATGTTGTTCAATATTTTGTGAAAAAATTAAAATATCATCAATATAAACAATTATAAATGAATATGATGAAAAAATATCATTCATTATATGTTGAAATTCAGAAGGAGCATTTTTGAGACCAAAAGGCATTACATTCCATTCATAATGACCAAATGGAACAGTAAATGCAGTTTTATATTTATCTTTTTCAGCAATTTGTATTTGCCAAAATCCAGATTTTAAATCAAATTTAGAATATATCATTGCTCCAAAAGTCCTATTTAATAAATCGTTTTTATTTGGAATTGGATATCTAATCCATTGTAATACTGTATTTAAGGGTTTATAATTAATAACTAATCTTGGAACACCTCTTTCTATTTCTGAATTTTTATTAACATAAAATGCAGAACAACTCCAAGGAGAGTAACTTTTTCTAATTATTTTCTTTTTTAACAAATCATCAATTTCTTTTTTACAATATTCAACCATTTCTTTATTCATTTGAGATGGTCTTGCTTTTGTTGGTATTTTTTGTTCATCAAAATCTTTTTCATATGGTAATTCAACAATATGTTGTTTTCTTTCCCAAAAAGCATTTGGCAATTCACTACAAATTTTTGTAGTAATTTCTTGCGTAATATTTTTAATTTGATTTTGTAATTTTGGAGATTTTAATTGTTCTTCTATTTTTAAAGATAAAATCTCATTTGAAAGAAAATCAATTTGATTATTTTTTTATTTTATATTTTCTTGTAAAGATGACAAATTTAAAGAACAAAGATCTCTAGTTTTTGGAGAAGTAATAAATTTAAATGATAAATCAGGATCAATTTTTGATAATGTTTTACCATCACATTTATATGGATGCATTAAATTTAGGAAAGGAGTTCCCAATATTATATGTTGGTTAATTGTTTTAGCTAAAACAAATGGACAACAAACATAATTATTTTCTTCAGAAAATATACACACATTTGATAATTTATAATTTACTTGTATTTTACCCCCTTGTGCAGCATTTAATATGACTTGAGTTTTTTCAAAATATTTAGAAGGTATTATTCCTTCTCTAATACAATTTAAATCTGCACCTAAATCTACCATTGCTATTGATTTAATTTTATATTCTTTATTTATTATAAGAGTTGCAAAAATGTAATATTTTTTAGAAGTAATTAAAGTATTTAATTGAGAATTTTGATCAAAATTTTTTTCTACTTTATTAAGTTCTTTTTCTTCTAAAGTCTTATTTTTTAATATTTTAATTTATGTTTTTAACTCATTAATTTCTTGTTTTAATATAGGTGAAGTAATTTTATCTTCTTTTAAGGAAGTGTCTACTTTATCTATTTGTTTTATATTTAAAGAATTATTGTTTTGAAAAGAATTTTCATTAGATGGAAAAGAATAATTTTGTAAAGAATTATTTTGAAAATATATTTGAAAATATTGATTTCTTTTTATAGGATTTTTAATTTCATTAATTAAATTTAACATCATTTTATGATTTTCAGATAATGTAAAAATTTCTAACTGATTTAATTTTCTATTTTTAACAATTTTAGTTTTATCAGTTTAACTTACCTTATCAATATTTTTATTATTTTCAATATTTTCATCTAAATTATTATTAACTATTTCTATTTCAAAATTACAATTTTCATCAATATTTTTAGATTTAATAATTTTAACTTTTGAATTATTATCTTCTATATTATATAATTTATTAATATTTTTAGAACTATTTTCTTCTATGTCACTTTTATGCAAATTTACTTCAATTTTATGTAATTCTTCTTGTTCTATTATTTCATTTTTATTAACAAAAGAATCATTATTATGTTCAATTACTTCAATTTTCTTATTTTCAACATAAAAGAGATTATTATTTTGAATTATATCAATTTCTTTATTTTGAACATAAGAGTAATTCATAATTTCTTCTTTATGTTTTTGCAAAATATAAATTGATTTTAATAATTTATTATTTGGTAATTTCCAAATTTGATAAGACTTATCTATGATAATTAAACTAGATAATTCATGCACGTAATTTACTCTTTTTTCATTATAAAACCATGCAATAAAAGAAATAATAATTTCATTATTTTTAATAAAATCATAATATTCATTTTGAATATATTTTTGTTGATTAGAATCATGAGTTCTAAAGAACCAAGTTCTAAATAATGTATAATAAGGAAGATTAAAATCTTCAACGCATATTTTACTTATTTCTTTTAAATCTAATTTAATTATTTGTTTATTTTCCATAGAAAAATAAAAAATAATACTATCAGATAATAAAATTAAAACAATTCAAAAGAGCAATTTAAGAAAATTAAAATGAGCTTCGGGTAGGATTACTAACAGAATTTATGGTAGTATACACATAACTTAGTTTCTTTCATATGGAATCACGTATTGAATATCTTAGATTTTCTACAAACTTGATATCACTTATTGAATATTTTAGATTTCTCCACACTTGATAACTTATTGTGCTAATGAAACTTAGCAAAACTTTGGTTTATATATCAATCTTTTGACCATTTAAAAGATAGAACATGTCTCATTTTTATTATGGATGATCTTGCTTGACTGTCAACGACATATTACCGGCTAAAACGAGGACTTACAACATCATCAACCGCCTCATGAAACGCCGAACGCGACTTGGGTGTCGACCCACAAGATCATACTATAAGAAATTTGAAACCGTTCATTCTTTTAAGAGTCATTAGATTTAACATATAAAATAAGTTTCAACTAAGAAACAACGCCTTATTGTTATCAATATGAATAGATCTAAAACTTCATATTGTGAAGTCAAACTGAATAGATCTAAAACTTCTTGTTGTGAAACCATATGTTCAAATCCAAAGTTACGTTACCATAACTGCTAGTAATCCCCCCCCCCCCGCCCCGAAAGGAGGCTTAGCCTTCCATGGCTCTGATACCAAATTTACACCAGGAATTAAACATTAAAATTAAATAAACAAAAATAAAATAGTGGTTCTTGATCCATTGGAAAGCCAAGAGATAGACCTAGAACTTTGATGTTTACCAACGAGTCCAGTTCCGATGTTAAGTCGCACGAATTTGGCAAACAAGTCGGGTCTCAAGCTGGAACAAACTTTCAGCCGCATCACAGATTAAGCACTCACAATTCCTTCACAAGTTTTTTTACAAGCACCTCACAAGCACACTTCGCTGCACACATGCATGCGACGAAGTGCACTTCGCCGCACACATGCATGCGGCGAAGCTCACTTCGCCGCAATACACATGCACACACTCATCTCAATCTCACACATTTGCACACAACTCACCACTTGCATTCATACTCAACACTTCTGCACACTTGCACTTCAAACATTCATCTATTTATCCCATTCCTTAATTCACACACATGTGCAAGGGTTTCAACACTTCACCACATATCAATCTATCCCTCATTTCACAACACTTAGATTCAACAATTCTCGCCACTCACAATTCATTCCACTTCACATTCACATTCACAACATCATCCTCATTTCACTCCATATGTTCACAACTCATTTCACCCACATTTACACTACACAGTATAACAATATCACACTCAAGCTCACCAACATATTCCTCATTCATTTCACTCAAACTCATGCACACTACACTTCACATCTCAATTTTCATTCTTCATTCTTCATCCAAGAATTCACAACTCTCACAACGTATTTCATTCTTGTTCAGAAGATCAACACCCATCTCACACACTTCATTCTTGGTTGTTTGAATGCATTTCATTATTCATCTATTCACTTCACACATTCATGAACACTCACTCAAGTTGGTATTCAGTCTTCACATAACCCATTTCATTTCATTTCTCAAGTTAGTTGTTTACTTACATGAAGCTGCTACTTCCAGGAGCTTTTGGCGAGGCTTCGTGAGCGGATGGCGAAGTTTTGGCGAGACTTCGTGAGTTTGGCGAAGTGTTGGCGAGACTTCGTGAGTTTGGCGAAGTGTTGGCGAGGCTTCGTCAAGCTGGATTTTCTCTATGCCACACGTCCGTATTTTGGGCATAACTTCCTCATCCCAGCTCCGAATTTGGTGATTCAAAAGGCTGTGGAAAGCTAACACATAGGGCTATAACTTTGGTCTTTTAAGCTTTTCCTAATTCACAGTGTTTCATGGTCGCATTTTAGCTGGAAGTTGCAGATTGGAGGTGTGCGCGCTTGAGCTTGCTGGAAAATAAGCAAAGTGTTGAAGCTCTGAAGCTTCTGAATTTCCCGGGCAGATGAAGGCGTGAAGTCTAAAGGCTTGAAGGCGTGGTTTCTGTGAATGCTGGATTGCTTGGAAGTTCGCAGAGTTGCAGAGGCGTGATTTGAAATGGCTTGAAGGCGCTGGATTGCTCTGATTTCTTCACTTGAGTTCTGAGAAGTGAAGGCGTGGGAAATGGACTGAAGGCGCGCGGCTGTTAGCCCAAAGGCGCGAAAGTGCTGAAAAAATGTTCTCAACTTTGAATTTTCACATTTTGAGCTGATTTTTGGTTCTTCCATTTAAGGGCACTTTTGTAATACCTTAGGTAGTTTACGGTTGCGTATTAGTTACATTTTCATAGCTCTATATATAGAACATGTAGCTAATGTGTAAACGGATTTTGGGGGGGAGATTTTAGAACTATCTTTGAATTAGAGCGGGAATTCTCATTTTCTCTCTCTAGATCTACTTTCTCTCACTAAACATTTCTCCTCCAATCTCAATTCCGATTGTGAATTTGGACTGGATTCTTCTTTCTTATTCTCAATTGACAAAGGAGTCGACAATTCTCTTGATTTAATTGGTAAATTCCTCCAATTAAGTGAGAATGAGCTTATCAATGTTGGAATTTGTTGATTTTGAAATGAGAAAGATGTTTTCTGGCTAAATCTATGATATCTTAGGATTCTTAATGGATGAATACGTGTTTTAGTAGATTGTATGCTATGCAATTGATCTAATTGTTGAGAATTGAAATCACATTTGAATTGAGCATAAACATATGTTGAACTTCATAATTCCTAGCTAATCTTGAATGGACCTAGCTTCGATTGTGATCACCATGTCAAGTTGAAGTGTGATTCACCAATTTTAGTCCGGAATCATGGAACGAGAACTCAATTGTGATTATTCTAGTCTTTGCACTTGATTTCTGCAATTAATTCAATTCTGAAACTCAGGCCTCGCCATAGGAAATGTTAATGAATTGAAACATTAGGAAAAGTGTTAAAGAAGCTTCTGTGTTAACAACAACGATATGTGAACCCTAGGATGGGCCTCGCCATGGGAGTTCTTAGGACTTTGCTTATTAGAGTAGTTAGCTGGGAGAGTTGAGACTTTGCGGAGCTTTTTCCACCATTCTCGGGCCTCGCCATGGGAGAGGATGGTGATTTGGGGGTACAAGTAGTGGTGTGGTCGCCATGCTAACCACAGCTTGGACTTCTAGGCAATTTAGGTCTCCAAAGCATTTAATTGTTTACCGATTGCATAGCATAGATTTACTAAGCCTGTGTTCATCCAATACAAGAATCCTGAGATATCTGTTTCATCCTTGGTTGTTGCTATATTTTGCATCTTGTTTTCGTTCTCTTTTTGTGTTGAATTTTCCTCTTTCCAGTACTTAGATTCCGAGACTAAGACTTTAAGAACAATTTGATCAATATTCTTGACCTACGCCTTCCCTGTGGATTACGATCCCTACTTACGCTGCTACATTAGTGTTTAGGGTAAAATTGAGCTGATACGACTTTAAGCTATCAACCCTAAACTCTAAAACCTAGAATATAAAGATTAGAAAAATAAGAAATAATATTAGAAAAATAATTATGTAATGAAGATGAAGAGATAGAAATATTTATAGAATTATAAAAAGAAAAAATAGTAAATTTATTTATTTATTTATTGTTTGTTCCTGTTCCACATTTTTAGGAATCGAAAATTAGAATCAGAACTTTCCAGTCGGTTCCAGTTCCGATTTCAGAACTAGCCAAGTGGCTATGTCTACGAGCACATGTTCATTGATACGGTTTGGCATGTAGTATTGACAAGGCTATAGAAACTAGAGCCAATTGTTGGTTTAATTTAGTCAAAGGTTATTCCTATGAAACTAGGGACAATGCACAAGAAGAAAATATTGATTCATTAATAATCACCAATTCATTAGTTAATTTTGTGACTAATTACCAATGCCATAAAGTCATATATGTTGTATTACTAACATAGCTTGTTACTCAATGTGCACAGTCACATAATAGGTTGGATATGATGGTTAACCACTAATTCAATTGATGAGTTGTTAGTTATTAACCAATTAAATATTTTTGGGGTGCTCAAATGCAGACTTGCGAAATAGAAGTATCTATTTCACTTGATTTTCATAAATTTGTGCACTGTTTTTTTTTTTTTTTTGGCTTTGCTATGTAGATACTCTTGATGGTTATCGAATCATGTACATTGCTTTTCAAAATATCTTTTGGTTATTGTATAAATGTCATAAAGCTTCAACATAGAAATTTTGAGGAATATAATTCATTTCCATCTCTTGAAGACTAGTTTCGTCGGAGTAAATTAGCAGTACGTTAAAAACGTGTATTTGTTTATTGTTGTTTTAGTTTTTATTTTTTTTTTCAAATTTAATTTGATTTATTTATTTTGTCCATTTTTTTTACCAAACTTTTGAAAACTAAAAATAATGCTATAGCAATTATTTTTCTAATAATATTTTTTTATATTTGTTAAAAATAAATTATTAATTTTAATTTTAAATTTTGTAGTGATAAACACTTTTTCTAACTTAATTTTTTACCAAAACCAACTCATAAACTATTAATTCAAATTAAAATTTTAAATTTTTATTAATAATCAATTTTTCAATACAAATTTCACCAAAACAAAGTTCTTAATTCAAACACCTTCTAAAAAAAGTTTTTATTATAAAACCAAAAAATACCCTATCCAATTGAATTGAAGAGTTTTCTCAAGTGGAGAAGCAATTTGATTTATATCACAAGATTTGAGAAGGTAAAATTTATGCCTTTCCATCTTGTTCTACATAACTTTTTCATTAATTAATAAAATGCAAGTGGTAGAAAACTTTTAAAAAGAAAAAAAAAACTGCTATTAGTGTCTATTAACAACACCCCTCCCACCAACTATCAATCAATTTTATTTTTCATCAATTGAAAATTTCATCTCTTAATTTGGAAATATTGATACTGTAATCCTTTTATGATTCAACTTTGACTTTTGTATTTTTTCTTTTTTGATTGGCTAATCATTCGGGGGCGCCACTCCCAGTTTTATTAATAAAAGTGATAGGTTACAAAAGACAATGGCGAAAATATCTACACCATTAGTACAAAAAGAAAAGCTATAAATAGGGTAAACTCTTCCCTTACATTGTAGCTCTTATTTCAAGAACTCAAGTGACTATTGTTCTAAAAAACAAGGGAAAGGAGATTAAATCCTAAAATGCTTCTAGCTAACCATATTAGGTTTAATCTCAAACCACTCGTTTCTTGAGCCTATGAACGATAAATAAATAAGGAGTACACTTCCTCCTTTACAAACATGAGGATGAGAGAATTAAGAATAGCATGACTGCCATAGTATTTACAACTATTTCAATTGTTCTTTTATTTTATTTTTTTATAAAAAGAATTAAGGCAAATCTATATAAGTCTATATGCATATTTAACGTTGGACATTTTGAGATTGTATTTCATTGTTGCCTTGACGATTTTCTATTCCTTTCCTTCTGTCAATCCAAGGATTATAGCAAAATTTGAATTGGAATTATAAAAAAATATTGGGATGAGTTTATGTTTCGCTTTTCTATTTCTATATGATATTCAACATATTCGTATCGTGACTTTCACTTGTCCATGGGTTTCAAAAGATTATAAATTGGAGTAATTAAAGTAATTTTGAAGAATAAAATCACAACTTTCAGCGATTAATAAATTATTTGGAAATATTGGTTTATATTATATGGTTATATTTGATTTTCCAATTTTCAATTTTGCGAGGATTGTATGAATATGAATATGAATATTTAGAAATATTGGTTTAAAAATATATTCTTAATCCTAATGTTTCCAAAGTACATCCAAAATATAATCATAAATTGGAAAATAAATCGATTCTAAATTATTCAATATGAACACCTCTCTTATACCACTTATAAAGAATAATTATTGATGAAAATCGTCACCAAAAATAATTTATGTGACTGGAATTGATATTAAATGAGTTGATAATATACAACAATCACAAGATATATAGTAACAGAGAGTGACATAGAAATTGTACCACAAAAGATCCATTGCTTAAACCAACTATGTTTGTGACTTTCAATTGTCATGAATTACAAAGGATTATAAATTGGAGTAATTAAGTAACTTTGAAAAATAAAAAGCATAACTTTCAATGATTAATAATTCAATTAGAAATATTGGTTTGTTTTTTATGGTTATTATTTAATTCTCTCTTTTTCTATTATGCGAGGACGGTATGAATCTAAATAGTATACGTGAAACACTAGAAGAGAAAAAATAACAGAGAAGAATGAAGAAACTCTTCTTTGTTAGTCATTGAATTTTCGAATGAAAAAAGAAAAGAAAAGAAAAAGATAACTGGTTGAAATTGTTTATGTTTGAAAAGAATATTCAAAAATTATGGTTTAAGCAAAAGTGAATAATAAGAAAATTACCCATGCTTCAAGTAACGTATTGAATAATTTGGTAAAGAATTACTTTGGTGCAAAGCAAATCTAACAACCGAAATGTTAGGGTCACAATTAAATTAAATTAAATTACAAGTAGTTTAGAGTAACAAATATTCAAAGGAAAAGTGCTGGGGGAGTAGAATAAAATAATATGTGAGACTCTTTGATTAACATATTATTTATAGACATAAAAGTCTCCATTTAGATTGGGTATTTTTTATTTTATTTTATGATTGAATCCTTTAATTTTTTGGAGATTTATTATAAGAAAAGAATCACTACAAGAAAAAAGGCCTTTGGTGACATACAATATATGGTCACCAAAGAGCCAAAAGTGGTCACCAAAAACGTTTGGTGACCAATTTTTGGTTTGTCACCCGTTTGTCACCAATGCCCAGTCACTGGGGTGACTGATTCTTTTTTGGTCACCGAAGGATAATTTTGGTGACCAAAACAAAAACGGTCACCAAATAGTGACTGAAAAAGTGGTCACCAATTTAGTCACCAAAAGTAGTATGTTGGTCACCAAAGTGCCATTTTTGGTGACCAAATGTTGACCAACATTATGTCGTCAATAAATGAGCGATGGTCAAACCGCACGTGACCTAATGTTTGGTGAGCAGAAATATGGTCACTAATGATGATGAATTGGTGACTAAATATTTGGTCACCAAAAGTCAAACAATTGTTGTTTTGCTGACAAAAATTGTGGTCACCAAAACGGTGACCAAATATTTGGTGACGAAATATTGTTGGTCACTATTCAAAAAATTTGATCAATTTATAGGATTTGGTGACTAAAATTTTGGTCAATAATGAAGAAAATATTGTCAACATTTTCATTTGGTGAAAAAAAAAAACCTGTTAATAATATGAATAAATATCACCAATATATCGAACGAACATTAAAATAAAACTTGTTCACCAATATATCGAACAAAATAAATATCACCAATATATCAAACAAACAAAATATACTAATATATGGCAAATATCCAACATTGTACTATCCAAAAAATATACCATAATATTAATAATATTGTAATATCCAAGAAATATACACAAAAGTACTAATCCACCATGCAAAAAGTTGATAATTCAACTCTCTAGTGTCAAGAACGCCCACACCATTTCTTTCTTCATCCATTAAGAGAGTTGGCACTTCAACTCTTTACTTTTCCTCAACCTTCATAATAGTTCGAATAAACAAGTTAAAAACTTTTTGTAATATATCATGTACCATTATAAAATATCACAAACATGAAGAAATAATATAATATCTCAATTTAAAAGCAAACCAATAACAGTTCAAACCTTTAAAGTTAATGGCAACATTCAAAACCAAAAAGATTTGAGAAGTAATTATACATTAGACATGTTCATGAATAATATTACACGTTTACCAAATTTTAAATCAATCAAAGTGTAATTTGAATGTATAACTATGTCAATTTAACCAAAGTTTCACGATTTAGTCCAACCAAAAGCAACAATATACCACAATAGTTATATTCAGACATTTAAAGATAAATGAATGGTAATATTCGAAATCAAACAAAACTTGGGTTGCAAGCTTACATAAAATATGTTCATACATATTTTGGTAGTTTTGACAAATTTAGTTCCAATATTAGCAACAATATGCCACAATAACTATATTCAAGCATTTAAAGTAGCAATATTTAACAACCACCAAGATATTGACAGCAAGTATACATAAGACATGGTAATACATATTCTTTTGGATTTAACACATTTTAAATCAATCAAAGTGTATTTCAAAATGCACCTGTGCCAATTTAACTAAAGTTTCACGATTTAGTCAAACTATTAGCAACAATGTGCCAGGAGAGTTACATTAAAGTATTGAAAGTTACAAGAATAACTATAATAAAAAATCAAACAAGACTTGGACAGCAAGACTTGGAATGCAAACTACTTTCAATGTGTAATCGTGCCAATTTTATAAATATTTCACAGTTTAGTCCCACTATTAGAAAAAACACTCAACATGAGTTACATTCAAGCATTTAAAAAGTAAATTCCACGACAATTATCCAAAACCAAACAATTACTTGGATATTCATGTGGGTTTCACAAATTTTATACTAATGAAAGTATTTTGTTCAATGTGTAATCGTACCAATCGTGTACCAATTTCAACAAACTTACGTCGAAACATTTAACCGTAATAAAATGGTACAATAAGTCTTATTAGTCAATCTTAAATGATATGTTCAAGTTCCAATCATGTGCCAACCAAACAATATAAGATTTATATTGAGGAACAATACGCAATAATGAGACAAAACTTTAAGTTCAGCATCCATCTACATGGTAATATTAGATACATACTTACATCTTACTCGGAGTCTTCATCAACACCCAATTTATATCTTCTATCTTTTATTCGGTGTACAATATTCATCCAAGATTTGTCCATTACATACAATCTTACCCTACATTCATTTCACAAATACAAGCCATATAAATATCACATGAAGTCATATCAACAAATAAAAAGGTATTTTAATGTGCTACGATTTAATTAGGAGTAACGATCATTACCTTATTGTATAATCTAACACGAGCTTTCCCACAAGTGTTCTTGTAAGATCTTTGTGTAATGGCTGCTTCTGAAGAAATGACCTAATAAATGAATACACAAATAAATGTATATCAATAAAACACTTATAATAAGAAAAAAACTCTTCTAATGTATATCAATCTCTTTATTATATGATGAGTGAAAGTATCACGTAAAAAACTCCTCTAATTATTTCCATCTAGATTTGATACTATTATTAATTTTCCCTATTTTATATTTGGAATATAATATGGTCATGAATTCCAATGTTCAGATTTTCTAGTCCTTTCAAGATAGTGTTTGACTGTGCTCTTTTTAAAACAATTTTTTTATCTCACAATTTATGTTCCTTTTAAGCAAGAAAATAATAAAAAAATCAGTCTAACATTATAAAGCTGTACTAAGTCATTGACCTATTCCCCAAGAGGCCAGGAATTTAATCAAATCCCTCAAAAAAATAGCAAAAAACAAAAAAGAAAAAGGGATTGTTTACTTGTCCTATTCACTATTATAAGGCTGTCCCACAAACAGTTAATAAGAAACCTTAGCAATAAAGTGACATTAAGGGATAATCGCAATAAAGTGACATTAAGGGAACAACCTAAACTTTGCATGTTCAACATAATCTTGCATTGCGAAAGGTTTTTTCCACAATCCAACTTAATCTTGTACTTAAGGTATTTCAGATTATCTACCTAAACATGCAATGGTAACACAATCAAATGCATATTTTTTTTTAAAACAACTACATAAGAATAACTCCCTCCAATGGTAAATTTTGGGTGTAGTATAAAGAAAATGTAAATTTGCAGTGCTAAATTAATACAATGGAGGGGTAGCATGCCCCCCGTACTTGATATTGTCACTAAAAAAAGAAAGAGCATTCTGTAATGTAGAGGGATGCTTCAACATCATTTAATTAAACCTCTAAATCAATCAATCCAGTCAATACTCCCAACAATCAATTAATTCTAGAATTAAACGATTTCTCTGGCACCTGCAGTTCTTAAAAGTTTCAAATGAATTAATAGAAAATGAACAGAGCAAACAATGTCCTGATTATTCTTCTTCTTCCAATATGGAAGATCAATTATGATCAGAAACTGAAACTCCCTTGCATAAGATATTTACTTCCCTGATAATTTAGCAACATAAAACAAAAGCAAAGCAAGCTACAAAATGCCACAATAAAGCCTCAAATCCATCAGACAGGAAAGCTATACACCATTCAAATCCAAATGAAAACTCAAGAAAACACAAACCCCAATGTTGAAGAAAGCGTAAAGAAATTTTTAGCACTTTAATAATAAAAAACGTTCACCACAATTTGTGAGAAAATCATCAAAAAAAAGTCTAGTCTAATGGGATAATTTGTAAGCATTATTTAAGAGGAAATGACCTGCGGATCGGGAATGGGTTGTCGTTTAGTGGATGCAGGCGCCGGCAGAGGGAGGTAGAAGATTAAGGCGGCAGAGGGAGGGAGGGAGGTAGGAGACGGAGGCTGCGGAGGGAGGCGGAGAGGGAGGCGGAGAGAGGCGGAGAGGGAGGAAGAGAGAGGGAGGCAGAGAGAGAGGCGGAGAGAGGGTGGCGGAGAGGGAGGCTGCAGATCGAGGGAAGAGCGAAGAGGGAGCGGCAGATCGAGGGGAGAGGGAGGCGGCAGAGCGATTTGTTATCTTTGGGTTTTAGGGCTGCCTAACTGTGAAATATGATATGCCTATTGTCAACTTCTTTTTATTTTTTGTTTTATTAAAATACAATAGGTTTAAATTAACTATTTTTTTAACGATAAATTTGCATTTTTTTTCAACTTCTATTATATTGATAAATGTTTTTATTACAGATATTTTTTCTTTTTTATTTTCAATTTTTTAAATAGTTTAATTCTATTAAATATTGATGAATAATAGCGAATAATTAAATATAATAAAAAAATGACATTATTCTTCATGTAAAGGTAGATATTTTTAATAATATAATATCATCGTAATAAAATATGACTAATTCAACTTAAAGGCAAAGTAGTTAATTATTTAATGCATCCTGTATTAAAACATAACTATGGGCTTAATTATAAATTTAATCGGATATATCACGTTAGTTAACTATATTAATTTCTTGTAATATGTGAATATTAGGGTGTCATAGTATAATTAAATTAAATTTAGACCAACATTACAAATATATTAAATTTTTGGCCATTTCATGTTATATAACTAATTAGTTAATATCCTAATAAATTCGTCTAATTACTATTGCTCCAAATTGAATTAATAATTTGGTGCACTCTTATTATTGGTCTAACATCAAAATTAAGTATTGGACCTTTTAATAGTAAGTATTGGTTCATTAGGAGTTAACAAAATACTAATATAGACCTATTTATAATCAATGATGCCACATTATTATACGATAATTAATAATAATTTGTTTCACGCTTGAATCCGCCAATTTGCTCATAGGTATAATTTTTTTTTGGAACTTTAGAAATTTAGAGAAACAACCACACCAGAAAATAATTTGGATGTTTCTTTTCATTAGAGTGGTTCATCAATTTTGTTTGCCTTATTTTGTTTAATTTTGAGTTTATTGAGGAGTTTCCCTCTTTTTCTTTTGTTCACATATAAACATGTTAACGGATGACTGAAACTCTCAAACTTTAGCTTATTGGTGAAATATAAAAAGAGTAAGGGTATTAGTGAAATAATGAGTAAATTATTCTTTTGAATTCAAATATGTCCAACATAAAAATATTTTTACAATACTAGTTGGAATTCAAGTGTTAGATATCCTCATTAAAATAATAAGATTAAGGTTTTTTTAAATATATTATTTGAATGTTACTAACTCACACTAAATTTAGTTAATAAGAAATAATTTATGCCTTTCTCAAATTGTGATGGGGCAAAAATAAAAATATTAGGGTGTCTTACCATTATTATTAATAACTTAATAGGTCCAAAAGAAATAATGATTCATTATTGTGACTTAATTTAGCCCATCAATTTCTTTGGGCACTATATTATATTGTTAGGCCATTATGTTGTCCCAATTTGAATTATTATTAAATATTACATTTATAAGTCCAATATTTTATTTACATATTTGTGTCCTTTCTTAAATTAATTTAGCCTACATTGAATTCCTAAATTAATTTAAGATAATTTCTTAAATGTGATGGGGCAAAAATAAAAATATTAGGGTGTCTTACTATTATTATTAATAACTTAATAGGTCCAAAAGAAATAATGATTCATTATTGTGGCTTAATTTAGCTCATCAATTTCTTTGAGCACTATATTATATTGTTAGGTCATTATGTTGGCCCAATTTGAATTCTTATCAAATATTACATTTATAAGTCCAATATTTTATTTACATATTTGTGGCCTTGTTATGGTGTCTTACAGTTATTATTATAACTTAATATGTCCAACACAAATAATGATTTATTATTGTGGTCTTAATTTAGCCCATCAATTCCTTTGGGCACTATATTGTATTGTCAGGCCATTATGTTGGCCCAATTTGAATTCTTATCAAATATTACATTTATAAGTCCAACATTTTATTTACATATTTTTGGCCTTTCTTAAATTAATTTAGCCTACATTGAATTTCTAAATTAATTTAAGATTATTTCTTAAATTTGAAAATGGACAAAAATAAAAATATTAGGGTGTCTTACTATTATTATTAATAACTTAATATGTCCAACACAAATAATGATTCATTATTGTGGCCTTAATTTAGCCCATCAATTCATTTGGGCACTATATTATATTGTTAGGTCATTAAGTTGGCCCAAATTGAATTATTATCAAATATTACATTTATAAGTCTAATATTTTATTTACATAATTGTGGCCTTTCTTAAATTAATTTAGACTACATTGAATTATTAAATTAATTTAAGATCAATTCGAATTTATAAGGCCATTTGTGTTATTTAATTAGAGATGTAATTCAAATTTATAAATTTGAGGGATCAAAGTGCAATTTCTTGTTAAAAACCTCAACGTATTTTTGTTGTTTAATTAAGGAACTAATTTCTTTAAATTAAGATCAATTGAAATTTATAAGGCTAGTTTTGTTATTTAATTATAAATCTTATTGAAGATATATAAATTTGAGAGACTAAAGTACAATTTCTTGTTAAATCCCCCAATTCAAATTTATAAGACTATTTTTATTATTTACGTGTTAGAGATCTAGATAAAAAATTGAGGGACAAAAGTATAATTTATTGTTAATTTCCCAAAAAAAAGGATTTCAATGTAGAGAGATTCGAACATGTGACCATAGCCTTCATACTTAATAAACTTGCCACTTCACCCACCTCAAAATTAATGTATTGTGTAGCATTATGTTAATTTTATTAAGACAATAACTTTTATGGAAATATTTATTTTAGATATCATAATATAGAACATGAGATTCAAACACCAAACTTTCCCTATATAACACCCAAAAGTTAAATGTTTTGCCATTTTAATAGTCACTTATTATTTAACCTACTTAAATTTAAATGATAAACAACAAATTAATTATATTAATAATTGGTGACCACTTTTCTGGTCACCAAAATATTCAAAAGTGATGGAAATCTCCTTTTCCCTATGACCTTTGTTGACCAAAAATATCATCACTAAACTAACTCATATTAGAGACCACTTTTCTGATCACCAAATGTTTTGTACCCAAGTTTTATTGACTAAACATTTTCTCGTCACCAAATTTGGTCACCAAAAGGTGTGTGATAGACGGGAATGCTTCCCGCCATGGCGTTTAATGACCAAATATTGACTAATTTTTTTCTGGTCACCAAATTTTTAGTTGTTACCGAAATTTGGTGACCGAATTTTTTTTGATCACCAAAAGGTACTCTTTGGTGACCAAAAATTTCTAGTCATTTAGATTTCAATCACCAAAGGGGTATTTTTCTTGTAATGAATATTTTTAAAGTGTTTAGATTGATAAGTTTCTTTTATTGGGATATGTATTGTATAATTTTTACCAATAAAATTTTAAAATTCAGATTTAATGATATGAATTGTCCAGGCTTGGAATCCTGGACCACCAATTCCACACGCTTTGGATTGTTGTTGACAAGCAAATTCAAACAACACAAAACACGAAACAAACAATAATTGGCGGAAAAGAGATATGAAACGAAAAGGTCGATGTTAAACCAATCAAACCCCAACGTTATTCAAATTAATCAACTTAGCTAATGTATTCACAAACTAACTTAATTAGTTTGGCTTGTTCCTGACTCAAGAACGGGCACTACAAGAAATGTGGCATTACTGACAAAGCCATTGCGTCACTAAAGGCTCAAATGTCGTCAGTACAATGCATTAGTGACGAGAAAATGTCGTCAGATGCTTATCGATAAAGGCTTATCAATAAAGGGTCTTTTGACGACATTTTTTACGTCGTCAGTAAAAACGCCCTTTTATTGACCATTTTTTGTTGTCAATACAAAAATTGACGACAAGTTATCGTCAGTACATCTGGTCAATAATAATAGTCAGTAGTCAGTAAATGGGGTCCTTTATTGACGAGTTTGATAGTGTCGGCAAAAAGTCGTCAATCAAAAATGGTATAGTTAAATGCTTTATTGACAAGATCAAATGACGATAAATATTTGTCAAAAGGAGGAAAAAATTCAACGGTTTTATTGACGAGTTGTAGTGACGAAAAATGTATGTCAATAACGTTTTGTAAAGAATTGCATTGACAACAAAATTTGAAATATATCTTGTCACTAACAAAGTTATTAACAACCACCAATGACGACAAGAAGTCGTCAAAAAGAAATTTGTTATTTTTTGAGCTAGAATTATGATAAGTTGGTTTTATACCAACTAATATGTGTTAAAATGCTTGGCTTTTGTTATGTGTTTTATGAGCATATGTGATGTTTTGAAAGGTTTTAGGCATTTATATGTTTGCAATATGAAAATGATGAAATGGTGCAAAAAAGAGCAAAAATGGTGATAAGTGAAGTGAAAATTGTCAAAAGGCAAATGGAAGAACCGAAAATGCATATTTGGCCAAATTAGGGTTTTGGAAGCTTTGAGTGTGAATCTGTTTTGAGCATAACTTCTTCAATATTAATCCAATTGGTGAGGTCTTTGGTGTTCTGAAAATCTCTTTGAATGCACTACATTTCTTATGTTTTAACTATTTTCTAATTGTGCGTGCAAGGATATGAAATATGAGTGTCTTTTCGGAATACCATTCATTAGGGTTTTAGGGTTTTTTAGGGTTTTATCAGCCTGCCACAGCTTGGTGTTTTGGTGATAACTTGAGTTTTAGGCATCCAATGGTGTTGTTTCTTGCACCATTGGAAAGCTAAGAGGAAGATCTAGAACTTTTAAATTCACCACCAAGTCAGAATCAGAGGCTAAGACACACTTATTTGGCATGAAAGTAGGGTGTTGTGTTGAATGGATACTTTGCCAACATTTTGTGCCAATTCGGCCAACCATCTTGCCAAGACCTTGCCAAGACCTTGCCGAGCGTGCCAAACCAATGTGCCAAAAAACCATTGTGTCATGACCGTACCAAGAACTTGCCAAGCCTTGCCAACTTGACAACACTTGTGCACAACACTTATGCATTAGTCTTGCCATAACTTTGCCATGAAACTCATGCCACACATTTGCACCTTGACACACCACTCATGTTGCACAATGAACCTCACAAACCAAGACACACAACTTGGTATAGAGAAAGCTAGGCAGCCGAGAACAAGAAGGAAATGGCCTACGACATGTCGTAGGCCAAACTCAAGAAGACAAAAAAAATGGCCGACGACATGTCGTAGGCCATTCTTGAAGAGTTGATTTTTTGCCCACGACATGAATGTGGATATGAAGTTTTGGCCTACAACATGTCGTAGGCCAATTCTGGAACATGAATATTTAGCCTACGACATGTCGTAGGCTAAATTGTTGGAGAGTGTGGAAAAATGGCAAAGTGTTGAGAGATTGCTTCATAGGTTAGAAGCTTTGTCACACTTCAGTAGTTTGGTCATAACTTTCTCTTTTTAGCTCCGAATTGGGTGATTTTAATGGCTATGGATAGCTAAGATAAAGTGTTATGACTTTCATGTTTTAAGTTTTCCTTAATTCACAGTGCATCATGATCAAATCTTGGTGGGAAGTGACTGCCATGAAATACTTTGTGTTAAATTTCCAGAAAAAAATGGTTAAGTGTTTAACTCTTGAATTTCTGAAATTTCAGGCAGCTGAAGGCGTGGTTTGATTTGGCAAGAAGGCGTGATTTTCTGAAGGCTGTTCTGCTTGGAAGCATGCGGAGGAGATGAAGGCGTGGACTGTCCAGGCTCAAAGGCGTGAGTTGGGTCTGAATTCTTCACTTGAGTTCTGAGAAGTGAAGGCGTGAAGCTGGCAAGACCAAAGGCGTTGGTGGCGAACTGAAGGCGCGCGATTGTTGGGCTTGAAGGCGCTGGAATGCTGAATTTTTCTTCAAACTTTGAATTTTCACAACTTAGGCTAATTTTGGTCTTTCTATTCAAGGACACTTATGTAATACTTTATACATTTTATGTTGCGTATTAGTTACGTTTTCCCAACTCTATATATAGGGAAGGTAGCTAACATGTAAAAAGAGGATCCGAGATTTTAGAACTATCTTTTGAATTTTAGCGGGAGCTTTTCTCCCTCTCATTTTTCTCTCTCTAGATCTACTTTCTCTCAATAAACATATCTTCTCCGATCTACATTCTGATCGTGAATTTGGACTGGATTCTTCTTTCTTATTCTCAATTGACAAAGGAATCGACAATTCTCTCGATTTAATCGGTAAATTCTTCCAATTAAGTGAGAATGAGCTTATCAATGTTGGAATCTGTTGATTTTGAAATGAGAAAGATGTTTTCTGGCTAAATCTATGGTATTTTAGGATTCTTAATGGATGAATACGTGTTTTAGTGGATTGTATGCTATGCAATTGATCTAGTTATTGAGTATTGAAATCACATTTGAATTGAGCATAAACATATGTTGAATTTCATAATTCCTAGCTAATCTTGAATAGATCATGCTTCAATTGTGGTCGACATGCTAAATTGAGGAGTGATTTATAAAAGTTAGCAAAGTTGCATGAATTGAGAACTAAATCGTGATTGTTTAAGTCTTTGCACTTGTCTCTGTAATCGAATCAATTCTGAGACTCAGGCCTCGCCATAGGAAGTGTTAATGAATTGAAACATTAGAATAAGTGTTAAAGAAGCTTTCTGTGTTAACAACAATGATATGTGAACCCTATGATGGGCCTCGCCATGGGAGTTCTTAGGACTTTGCATGTTAGAGTAGTTAGCTGGGAGAGTTGAGACTTTGCGGAGCTTCTTCCACCGTTCTCAGGCCTCGCCATGGGAGAGAATGGTGATTGGGGGTACGGGAGGTGGTGTGGTTGCCATGCTAACCACAGCCTGAACTTCTAGGCAATTTAGGTCTCCAATGCGTTTAATTGCTATTTGATTGCATAGCATAGATTTACTAAGCCTGTGTTCATCCAATACAAGAATCCTGAGATATCTGTTTCATCCTTGCTTGTTGCTATATTTTGCATCTTTGTTTTCGTTCTTCTGTGTTGAATTTTCCTCTTTCCAGTACTTAGATTCTGTGACAAGACTTTTAGAACAATTTGCTCAATATTCTTGACCTACGCCTTCCTTGTGGATTACGATCCCTACTTACGCTACTACATTAGTGTTTAGGGTAAAATTGACGAGGTGCGACACTCGATACCAATTTTTTGCGCCGTTGCCGGGGAAGGCAATCGGTTTTGGAATTTGTTGGATTGTTCTTGATTTTTACTTGTTCTACTTTGTGTTGTTGTGTGTGACATTTACTTTAGCTTTCATTTTTTACTTTAGCTTTCATTTTGTGTGTGTTTTGTTCTGTGCATAGTTTTGAGTACATGTTGAGATTTGTGGTCTATTCCTTTGTTGCATATTTGAAGTTCTTGTTTCTTTGTTATTATACTCCACAACTGTGTGTTGTGTATGCCAAGGTCTAGCAGGTTTGTAGGAGAACCACAATTCTTATTCGATCTTGAGTTGGAGAGAACTTTGAGAGCACAGCTAAGGCAACAGAAAGAAATGGCAGCTCAAGGAGCACAAGCACCCAGGTTCGGGGACCATTATGCAGTAAATTTTGACAATCGTTTTGGGCAGCAGGACATAGAAGTGGAAAGTTACCACATTCCTCCACAAATTGTTTCCATGATTACCCAGGGCCAATTCTTCCAAGGTCTTGACAATGAGGATCCCAACGAGCACCTTGATTGGTTTCTCGGGTTATGTAGTACTTTCAAGTTACCAAGGGTTGATAGGGGTGAGGTTCACAGGATTTTATTTCCTTTATCTTTGCGTGGAAAGGCTAAACATTGGTTCAAGAGAATTGGGGAAACAAATGCAGCGATGTCATTTGATGATCTACAGAAGAGGTTCCTGTCCAAATACTTCCCTCCAGCTAAGCTTGAAAAGAGAAGGTTGGAAATTATGAACTTTCAGCAACAAGAAGGTGAGACATTTAGAGAAGCTTGGGAGATATTCAACGACCTAATCAGACAATGCCCCAATCATGACTTGGGAGAGATCAGGGAACTAAATACTTTCTTCAAAGGCCTAACTCCTGAATCTTCTTTGATGGTTAAGGCATGTGCTAACGGGGCACTCAAAGACAAATCTGTGACCGAAGTACGGGAGCTGTTTAATCAAATTGCTGAGGATGAGTATATCTTCCCAGAGATCCGAAAGCCACATGCCAGAAGACAAAGAGGAGTACTTGATGTAGATGAGGGGACTTCTCTCAGTGCAAAGTTTGAATTATTGGCTAAGCAAGTGCAAACTCTAAAGGCAACTCAAGCAAAGACACCTATGTTGTCTTGTGGACTATGCAAAGGGGATCACCACACGGACGAATGCGCCATCACTACTGAATCCATTCAGTATGTGAGCAACTCCGGTAATAAACCTTAATATGGTGGGAACTATTCTGGCAATAACTACAATGGAGGCAATAGATCATATGGTGGCAACCAAGGAAGTTGGAGTAATCAGCAGAACCAAGGAGGAAACTATTACCAAGGGAATGATCAAAGGAAAACAACCACTGCACCTCCAGGTTTTGATCACCAAGCTAGCACCTCAGAACAAAGGAAACCGTCCGTGGAGGATATGTTCCAAAGTCTTATGGAAAAAATAGATAAGAATGAGGACAGGTTTGCTGCTTTGGAGACAACTGTAAGACATCATGTTGCCACATTCAAAAAGATTGAGACGCAATTGGGGCAACTTGCTAATGATATAAATCATAGGCCTAGTGGAGCTCTTCCTAGTGATAGGGTGCCGAATCCTAAGAACAAGGTTGGGTGTAATGCCATTGTGCTGAGAAGTGGTAAGGAAGTTCAGAAGTCATCTAAGCCTGAGAACGAGGAATGTGTTATTGAGGAGGAAGGTGATCAAATGGAGAAAGAGAGTATCAATGAGGACGTGGAGGATGTTGAACAGGAAGCTCTAGCATCTGAAAAGAAGGATGAGCAAAATGCTACAAAAACTGTGAAGAAGGAAGTACCAGCTAGGGTAGGAAATGAGACCACCAAGAACTCCAATCTTTACAACTATCCCGAGTATGCCCCTAAACCTCCATTTCCAGAGAGAAAGAAACCACCTCCAAAGCAAGGCCCTCAGTTCAAAAGGTTCTTGGATGTACTCAAGCAAGTGAACGTGAATCTTCCTTTGATGGATTTAGTGACATCAATGCCAAAATATGCCAAATATCTCAAGGATCTCATTTCCAACAAGGAGCAAATCTTGAGATGTGATGTTCCAATGATGGTTTCTGAGTGCACTCAAGCTTGGATGGTTCATGATCTTCCTCCGAAGCTTAAGGATCCTGGGAGCTGCACTATCCTATGCAAGATAGGCACAAGACATTTTGCAAAGGCTTTATGTGATTTGGGTGCTGGGATCAATTTAATGCCATTATCCATTGCCATCAGTGTTGGATTGGGAAGCAGGATTCGCCCAGTTGCAGTCACACTCCAATTAGCAGACAGATCATTAGTGACTCCCACAAGTTTGGTAGAAGACGTTTTGGTAAGTATTGATAAATTCACTTTGCCTGTTGATTTCATTACACTTGATATGGAAGAGGACCCTGAGGTACTTCTCATTTTTGGTTGTCCTTTCCTGGCCACTGGTGATGCATTAATCGGAGTTCGAAATAAAACTGTCACCTTTAGAATTAACAATGAGGAAGTAGTTTTTGATGTGAATTAGGCAATGAAGCAACCCATGTACACAGAGTCTTGTTGTGCCATTCAGGTTGTTGAATGTTGTCCAACTTTCGTTGATGAGGGTGTTAAGCATGACTACATTTCTGTTGATAGCATTGTTGATGATGAAAAAATTGATTGTGATGAGCTTGATGTGGAAGATTGCATGATTTTATCTAACAATGCATCTGTGGTAGATTGTTGTTCAATTTGTCCAATAAAAGAATCAAACTTTGAATTATCAAGCCAAACTTTGGTAGACCATACATCACAAGAAGCATGTGTTAAGAATTGTTCAAATGATAGTGAGGGTCATGCTATACTTGATGAAGATGATGATTGTTCTTTTCTTGATGTCTTGATTAATTGCATAGAATCTCATCTGGAAGAACAATGCAACACAATGAATCGAG